>JAKSZT010054487.1:50321716-50488668 GCA_026826555.1 Tolypeutes matacus
TGCTCAATTTTTTCCATTCTTTTCTCTCTCTGTTCTTTTCTCTCTTCAATTTTAGCTGCTCTGTCTTCAGTATCACTTATTCTTTCTTCTATCATTTCAAGTCTGCTGTTGTATGCTTCAAATGTATTTTTGACTTCACCTATTGTGTCTTTCATTCCCATGAACTCTGTTACTTTTCTGTTCATGATTTCATATTCTTCTTTGTGTTCGTTCAATGACTTCTTGATGTCATTGATCTCTTTAACTATATTCTCTTTTATCTCATTAATTTGATTTTGGAAATGTGTGCTCATCTCACTGATTAGTTCTCTCAAATTCTACATCTCTTCTGGGACTTTGCTGTATTCCTTTTCTTGGGCCATGTCTTCTATTTTCTTAGTATGGCCCGTAAGTTTTTGTTGGTGCTTAGGCATCTGGTTAGTTTGTATTTTACTTAGATGCTCTATCTCTTTCTCTTTTATGGGGTTTTAGTGGCAGGAGGCTGTGAGTTACCACCGCTCTTTGATTTTTGGCTCAACCTTGATTGTTAGGATTGTTCTGCTGGTTGCTCAAAACTGGGAACTGGACCCAGTAATTGGTTGTAGAGTCGTTTCCTAGGGCCTTGGGCAGGGAGGCTATAGAGGCCAGGAAAAGCCTCTCTTACTTATGAATTTTCTTATGTGCACTTCCTTGGTCTGCCAGGAGATGGCGCTTGTTGGCAGCTCTCAATTCAATGCCTGGTCGGAGCGTATTTGTTGTGACACAGACCAGATCAATGTGATAGAGCTTCCTGTCTGGGGGCTAGGAGCCCTGTGATTCAAACTTTCTGAGACAGTTCTCCAGACTTCTCTTGTAGCGCCCCCCTTTTCCCAGCTAGGAAATATTTCCACTCCCTTCTGAATCCTCAACAATCAGTCCCTGTTAGTAGAGGAGGAGCCTGGGAGGTTTGTATATCTTTAGCCCCTTGCAGGCTCTAAGGCAAACAATGGCGCAGCCCCACCCAGCCTGGAAGGGCTCTTGGGACAGGGCAGACCAAACCTGGGAGTCCAAAGCAGGGTTAGCCCCAGGCTCTCTCTCCCCTCTCCTGTGGTGTCCTCAACAATTAGTCAGGCTAGAAGACAGGGAGGTTGCGAGGGTCGGATTTCTCCAGTCCTTTCTAGGCTCCCAGGGCAAACCACCGTGTGGAAGGGTCCATGGGCTCTGTAGCCCAAATTTCAGGTCAGAACCCGAGTCAGCCTAAGGCTGTGTCCCTCTCTCTCCTCTTCCGGGAGTGGCAGATCCCTGAAGCCCCCTTTGTCTGTGGTCACAGGCCCAGAAGCCCGAGAATTCTGAAGAGTGTGGGGGAGGGTGCCGGCAGCAGCAGAAGCTGCTACTTGCAACTCACAGTTCTGTAGTCGCGATTTCCCTCTTCAGTCCCTCTCTCCTCTGGGTGGTGTGCAGCCTTCACCTGCTGTCCTAAACCCTAGAAGATCTTTTTCGGGGCTGTTTCAGCTTGTCCTCTAGCTATTTTTCTGGAGAAGAGATTCCCGTGTTTACTAGTCCGCCATCTTCCCAGAAGCCTCAACTGTGTTTTCTTTTTAGTTTTTAATTATTTATATTTTCAATTATTAAATGTACAAAATAAAGTTAAGAAAAAAAAAGAAAACCATTGAATATCGGTAATTTCATATAGTTCAACTTAATATAAAGTCAGACAAGAAGCAAATAAAACTAAAGTGCTAAAGACACACTAAAACCATATTATTGTAACACACTACAAGTTTACTTGTTTTGGAGCAACTTTTATGTCAATATCAGTGCTGACATCAACATTTAACTCAAATATAACATTCCATTCAAATAATTTGATTTACAGGATTTCTAAGGAAAAGTCTCAGGTAACAACTAGGACTGGGAAAACCAAGCAATGGGTGGCACAGTTCCATTGGTCATGTGCTAATAGGGGACTAGGTATTGACACAGACTGAGAATACTTCCGTCATCTTCCTCTATTCCCACTTCTGGAGACCTACCACCATGAAGAACTCTGGGGTCAGGGCTCTCTCCAGCAGCTGTATTGTACTTAGATAATGTCACGTTTCCAAGAAAAGAAGTAGCAACAGGTGCACAAATGACTCCAGAGGCATTTGTCCTACAACTGGTGCCAAATGTGTGCACTGTTTCTCACCAGTGTCCAAGAGTGAGCCGGACTCTGGGTCAATGGGTAATTTTGATCACAGTGGAAGATGTTCTGTTTTGACTATAGGGGAATTTCAGAGCAAACTAAAATAGTAGCTTCTTTTAGAGGCCCTGCCCCATCAAGATGGTGGAGTGAAATGCTTGAGGGCTCTGTCTCTTTACAGAAGCTTTGAACAACAAGAAAGAAGTGACAGAAACATTTTTCTCAAAGCTCTAGAAAATGGTTAAAAGATTGCAGTAACAGGGTGAGTTCTGCATTTTTAAAAAAGACCAATTAAAGAAGGTAGGATCTCATGGTGCCCTGGTTGGCCTCTTCCCCATCACCTTTCTAGCTCAGTGTGGAGCTGACCCATGTTCCCAGTGCAGATCTTTGATCCCAGTTCCAAAGGGAGCAGAGTAACCCTTATGCACATACTGGGAGCAGATATGTTTGGCCTAATCTGTCTGGTGGTGGCCTGAGGGACTGAACTGGACACGTGTTGTGGGCTTGGACACCCCAGAACTTGCCCTGCATGTAGAACACTGTGTGAGAGCAGTCAAGTCCTGGCTGCCTGGGGCAAGGGAATGCTGGCCTTAGACATACAGTGCAGTGCCTGGGACTGTGAGGAAACAGTTTCCTAGAGGAAAAAATGGACATTTGTATTGTGTAAACAGGGGAATTCCGAGGGTGACATGTGCATGCCCAAGAAAAAAATGCAAGCATCAGGGAGGCCCCCATGCTTTGGCCTGGAAGTGTTCTCAAAACTCATTGTAAAATGAGATATCATCTTATATCTATTAGACTGGCTGCTATTAAACAAACAAACAAACAAAACTACAAGAGTTGGAGAGCGTATTAGTCAGCCAAAGGGGTGCTGATGCAAAATACCAGAAGCCTGGTGGGGGCAGGCCCGCCTGCACGGCGTGGTTGGCTGACCCAGCGAGCACGGGCAGCAAGGGGGGGATAAATGAATAAATAAATAAAATCTTAAAAAAAAAAAAAAAAAGAAGTGAGTGTGAATGGGATTTTGGAGTGGGTTGGGCTACAGACCTGAGGGGAAGCTGGAGGAAGGAACAGGTGAACTCTGGGAGTGCATAGAGGACTGTGGTTGAGAATACAATTGTGGGAGTGTCGTTTGGCAACTATGGCAGGGGAGGGTCACTGGTGCAGGATGTCAGTGGTGGGGTATGTGTGGGGAAGGGTGCACCTGGCACAAACCTCTATGTAATATGAATATATTCATGTGGTCATAGGGTGTTATCTCAGTGGGTGGAGACCCACACAGTAACCAACAAAATATTCTGGGGAGTCCTGCTATGTTCTCTAATAGAGTGGCAAGAATCTCTAGAGTACAAGGCAGTGCCTAGTAAAAGAAAACAGACTAATATGCCAAGGCCTAGATACTAATGCTTGATTTATGAACCTTATTCTTATAAAATTGAAACTTAGCCTAATGTCTATTGCCTAAGAGTGTCCTCCTGAAAACTTCCTTGTTGCTCAAACGTGTTCTCTCTCAAAGCCAAACTCAGCAAATAAACTCACTACCTTCCCCCTGGCATGGGACATGAATCCCGGGCATGAGCTTCCCTGGCACTGTGGGATTATTACCAAGAGCCAACCAGTGATGCATTTGGAAAAAGACCTTGACCAAAAGGGGGAAATTTTTAAAACAAGAGTTTTTATGGCTAAGAGATTTTAGAGTAAGTTGGGAGGTCATTCCAGAGATTACTATTATGTACGTCTCAGGTGGATCTCAATAACTGCCACAGTAAACAAAGCCTCAAGCAGGGGTGCTTCTGAGGGCTCTAGAGACATCTGGATACTATAGGCAAGGCACTCCACCCCATGAAATCAACACTCTGTTGGTGGGCCTTATCTTAGAATATATGATAAAACCTATTTTCCCACTGTAACAGAGTTAGGCTCATTCATAATTTCCCTACACATGATTCTTCTACCCCTTTTATTTGAACCTATAATTAGCACCATACCCATTAAATATATGTCCCAGAGAGTTAAATCTTCCAGCTGTTCATATGCCAGTTGAGCCCTGAATCTCAACAGAGTTGCAGCCAACATCTACTCTCCAGTTCATTGTCCTCGCCCAGGACAATGAATGAAATGATGATGATGGACAATCCCCACCCCCAAAAGCAAAAAGAATCTACAAATGCAAGCAAGACATTCCTTCCATCTGCCCCACAATATCTAAGCCCCCCTCTCAATCTGAAGCAGAGCAGGCATCACTATCCCAAAATCCTCAAGATTGAGGAATGAACAAACATAAGAGGGGACTACAACAATGGACCAAAGTAAAAGTGTTATTATTGTAGTAACGGAAGAACTTGATATAAAGATAGTGGTTACCAAAGGTTCCAAGGGGAGGGGGAAGAAAGAATAGGTAGAACACATGGTATTTTTAGGGTGTTGGAATTGTTCTGCATGATTTTGCAATGACAGATACAGGCCATTATACAAATTTGTCAAAACTTATAAAATTGTATGGTGCAAAGTGTAAAACATAATGTAAACTATAGACTATGGTTAGTAGCAATGTTCCAATATTTGTTCATCAATTGTAATAAATGTATCACACCCGTGTAAGATGTTATTAATAGGAAAAAATGTGAGAGGGGGAGGGAGTAGGGTATATGGGAATCCCCTATATTTTGATGTAATTTTTTTTGTAATCTAAAACTTCTTTAAAAATAAAGTTAAAAAAATAAAAAACAACAAAAAACAAACAAACTAACAAAAACTCATTGAACGGTTAAGCCCTGCAGAAGAGCACTTGCACAGGTCAATCTGCAATGACTGGGAAAGGTGTTTTCTTTTTTTCTGTCTTTTTTGTTGTTGTTGTTAGCTACCAGCATTTAAGGAAAGCTCTGTCATAACCCTAGCTGGACACGATCTATGGAACAGACACCACGGAATCTAAATTCCAGTGATAATACATTAAAATATCAAAATGTCCAGGTTTCAAATAAAGTATACAAAGTAACAGGAAGCAATGGTCAAGGCAAAGGAGAAGATTAAAGCCTTAAAAACTATCAATGAGGAGGATCAGTCCTGGGACATACCAAACAAATATATATTTAAATAGTGCTAAATATGCCCAAAGAGCTAAAGAAAACCATTGACAAAGAATTCAAGGAAATCAGGAAAATGATAGAACCAAAGAGATTATATCAATAGAGAAATGGAAATTATGAAAAGGAACCAGAGCTGAAGACCACAGTAACAGCAATTAAAAATTCTCTAGAGAGGTTCAACAGCAGATTGGAGCTGGCAGAAGAAAGAATCAATGCACTTGAAAATAAGACCATTGGAATCATCCAGTCTGAGAAGCAGAAAGAATGAAGAAAAGACAGAGATTGAGGAACCTGTAGGACACCATCAAGCATACAAATATATACATCATGAGCATAACAGAAGAAGGGGAGAAAAGAGGCAGGGACAATATTCAAAGAAAGAATGGTTGAAAACTTCCCAAATTTAATGAAAGACATGAATGTACACATCCAAGATGCTCAAACTCTGACAGGATAAACCCAAATAGATCCACACCACAGCATATTATAATCAAAATGTCAAAGAAAGAGAGAATTCTAAAACCTGCAAGAGAGAGATGACATGCCATGTATAAGGGAGCCTCAACAATATTGTGCCAATTTCTCACTGGTAACCATAGTGGCAAGAAGGCAGTGGGATGACATATTTAAAGTGCTAAAAGCAAAAAATTGCCACTCAAGAATTCTATATCCAGCAAAACTGCCTTTTAAAAACGAGAGATTAAGACATTCCCAGATAAACAAAAACTGCAGCACCTATGAGTACTGCATCTCCTGCTGCCTGCAGCCAACAAGCAACTTTTGGTGGGTTTCCACAGCCAGGCAGCCATGGCATTCCAGAATTTCTTCATGGCAGTGGCAAAATGCAGGACATCACCTAGATCATGCAGCACAAGAACACCTATATGGATCCCAAAGCAAAATATTGCTACAGCAAAAGCCCTCCCAAGCCCTTACCTGTGTGATGGGTACAGAAGACTTAAAGCATGGGTGAGGAGAGACCCTGCTAAAGAACCGCCAGTCTGAAGCCAGACTTTAGCCTTCAAACTAATGCATTTGAACAAAGGCGTCATGAGGAAACTGCTCCTCATGTTGCACTTTTTGGCTTCACTCACTGCCAGGGTTTTCTATAAAGCAGCTTGGAAACTTGGGCAATTCACATCTGAAAAAACAAACAAACAAACACAAAACAAAACAGAAAGAAAAACAAAACTACAGGCTAAGTGTTGGGTGGTGTTGACATTATTGGATACCTCTACTGGTGTTCCTGCAAAGAGAGTTGTGACTTGTGTCCTGGGGTGTCAGGAGTCAATTTTTTACTTACAGTTATGATTTTCTGGGCCTTTTTGCTGTGTTACTATTTAGTGGGTTTCTTTGGAGTAGTGAGAAAGTGAAGTTTAATGTAGGAAAATGCCACCTTTCTAGTTGAATATATTCAATTAAATTTTTAAAAATGTAATGATAAATCAGTGGTTTGGGACTCATAATGTATGAATATGTAATTTGTGACAAAAACTACATAAAGATGGGGGACAAATGGGTATAGGAATATAATTTGTGTAAACTATTGAAGTTAAGCTAGTATCAAAGCAAATGAGAAAAAAAAAAAAGCAAATGAAATTATTATAGATTTAGGATGTTATATTTAAGCCCATGGTGAACACAAAGAAAATATCAGAATATTCAAACTCTTAGATACAGAAGTAGAGTGCAGGCTACCAAGGGTGGGGGGCAGGGGCAATGAGGAATTAATGCAAAATGAGCATAGGGTTTCTGTTTGGGGCAAAGGGAAAGTTCTAGAAATGGGGGTAGTAAGGGTACTGCAATGTTGTGAATATGATTGATCCCACTGAATGGTATGCTTGGGAGGGGTTAGGATGGAAAGATATGTGTTGTATATATTTCTACATTAAAAAAGCAAAGGAGGAGCGGATGTGGCTCAAGCAATTGAGCACCTGCTTCCCACACAGGAGGTCCCAGGTTTGGTCCCCGGTGCCTCCTAAAAAACAATAAAATAGGAGGCGGATGTGGCTCAAATGGTTGGGTGTCCGTCTGCCATATGGAGGGACCTGAGTTCGATCCCCAGGACCTCCCGGTAAAATAAAAATTATATATATAGAAGGCGTATGGGCTGCCAGGCTCTGTGTGCCGGTGAGCCACCAGGCCCCGGGAGCAATGCAGCAAGATGATGACGTAACAGGAGAGAGACGCAGGGGAGAGACAAGACGAGATGGTCCGAAAGCTCTGAAAACCAGGAACCAAGGTGGCGCAGGTGGCAGAACACCTCTCTCCTACATTGGAGGTCTCCAGGATCGAATCCTGGTGAAGAGTGGAGGAGGAGGATGAGAAGAGATGGCAGGAAACAGACACAGAGAATTGCCCAGCGAATGAACACAAAACAGCAAATGGGGAAGGGGGAATTTAAAATGGATAAAGTAAATAAATAAATCTTTTTAAAAAAAAAACACACACAACAATAAAATAAGCAAACAAATGGAAAAAACAACTCAGAGAAGCCCATATGGCTCAGCGATTGAGGCCTGGCTTCCCACATACAGAAGTCCTGGGTTCAATTCCTGGCCCCAATACCTAAAACAAACAAAAAAACAAAAGAGAAACTGAGGAGGTAATGACAGTTAAATGAAATATACGATTCTGGATGGGATCTAAGAATGGAGAAGAGGCACAAGAGGATATCATTGCATTATTGGGATTTAAGAAAAATTGGTATAATGTAGACTTTATCAATATTAAATTTCTTTTTTTAAAGATTTTATTTATTTATTCATTTATCCCCCCCTTGTTGCTTGTGCTCGCTGGGTCAGCCAACCACGCCATGCGGGCGGGCTTGCCTTCACCAGGAGGCCCCGGGAACCGAACCCAGGGCCTCCCATATGGTAAATGGGAGCCCCACTGATTGAGCCACAGCCGCTTCCCAATATTAAATTTCTTGAACTTGATAACTGCACTTAAGGTAGTTACATAAGTGAATCTCATTCTTAGGAAATGTACATGGAAGTAATTAAGCGTTCAAGAAGCATGATGTAAACAACCTGCTCTCAAATATTCATAGATGGATGGATGGATGGGAGTAAGGAAAGATATGGCAAAGGTGGCAGGGTGTTAAAATTGGTGGATCTGGTTATCTGGTGTGATGGGGGTATGTTGGAATTCCCTGCAGGGTTTGTATTTTTGCAACTGTCCTGTAATTTTGAAATTATTTCAAAATAAAAAGGTAAGGGAAAAAAGTAGCAATCTGTAAAATTATATTCCATAAAGTAGCATTTACACCTCCTAGCTCTTTCTACTGAGTGACTAGCAAATGTTTCTCTTTAATAATGGATGATCTTTCATGCAGCTTAAGTACCAATATGTTAATTGCATGTGAGGTATCATTTAATGGTCTAAGTTAATTTAACTTCTAGAGGTGAGCACTCTATATAATGGGTTGAGCTTCTTTTCATTTGCCACAGCAGTCTCATTGCTTATAATCATTCACTGTGGCATTCCCTTTAACTTAAATTCTACCTAACAAGGTTTTGCTGAGAGCCAGAGCTGTATTTCAACCCCAAATCATCAAAGTGTACAATTTTGACTAAAAATTAAAAGGTATTGGTTTCTTAGAACTGGTTGGCCACCACAATTTCCCAACAAATATTGATTCAAATGTTAAATATATACTTCTCCTACAGTTCTGAATTTCAATGAGGCCCTTAGAGAAATTCTGACACTAAGTCACTGGATAGTACCATAAGTGGTTAATGTCAAGGTTGGAATGAGAATGGTTGTCAACAAATGCAATCAACCAGTTATATATACCAAAGAAATGCTTTATTGTAAACAAGTTATAAAGTACAACAAAAGAAATATTGTGCAAATTGTAATAGTCACAAAGATTTTTTTTTTTATTGAGAGGAAATGAGGAAACTTGTTTTCAAGGGTCCAAGTTCTGATGTCAGAAAATCTAAACCCAATCTACAAAAAAATTTAAATGGGAAGACATGGTGACATTTTTTACTATATATTTTAAACAATTTACTTTTGTTTTACCACTGTATATATCACCCACTAATACAACAGAATATAACAGAAATACTGTTAACAAAAGTGAATGTCCTAATAATTTTTTGACCCACCTAATTCCACATCCCCCAAAAATCTCCTATAAATTAACAGGACAATATTTGTCCATTTGTGAATAATGGTCAATAACCTTCTAGTTCAGTAAAGCACACATTATATCCTTATAACATAAGGACACTTTACCAATGACATAAGCCATCTTTTTCAAATATTTCTCTAACATTCTGATATCCCTTTTTTACAATATATATTTTCATCTTCAGATTTTTTTTTTCTAAACAAAGTGCAGTGTTTCTTAAGTGTCTAGGAAAACACACTGGTGTATAATTTTCAAATCTACATAGGAAACTGCAGGCAAACTAAAGTTCAAAGTATAATAAAATGCCTAGATACAGTCATTTATTAAACTTTCAAAACAAAAATGCAAAAAACATTGTAGCTACACTTCAGAGCAATTAAATTAATGAGGATCCCAATTATTGGATCTTCTTTAGCAATATACAGCTGCTCAATTCAAAATATAGCAATAGTGTAAAAATGCTAGATCTATATATATTTAGCAACTATATCCACGAAGTTGACTGGAAAAACTTGGAATAGTAAACAAGATAACTCTAGGAAAAGATAATAGTATCTGCAGTAATACAAACTGAGTTTACACCTCCATCTCCGTACCATAATGGTTATTCCCAGTCTCTATACTCTTGAAACCAGTGCTTTAAAAGAATCACATTGAAAAGTTGGTCTCAAGTATATCTACAACCAACGTAAAATAACAAATTATGCACAGAAATTAAAAATCTGTGCTACCTGTGTTGACCTCATCTGAAACCTTCAAAAAATATTCAAAAGAATAAAAGCTTTCTCATCTCTCTTATGTGATAAGAAATGAAATCTGCCCTTCTGTGACCTGCCTGTGGCCACAGCACCTGTTGTCATCTAAGCCATGCTGGGCCATTGCTCAAAGCTGTGGGGCTTCTGCTTTCAGCCCATATTGGGGGGTCACAGACTTGCAGTGGAAGCATTTTTATATCACCATTGGTTCTAGCTGTGACCAAAGTTAGTTCTGATTCTTCACCTTCTGATCCATCACTGTGTAGGAGCAGGGGCTGGAGGTAGAGCAATGTCGTTTAACTTGCTCACTTCCATTTGCCAGTTTGGTAGTTTCTTGGCTGACAGATGGCGTCGGGCATGCTTGGTTAGATGGTCACTCCTCATGAACCGCCGGTCACACATAGGACAGGCAAATTTCTTCTCACCTGTGTGGGTTCGTCGGTGTCTGGACAGTTCATCAGAACGGGCAAACCTCCTTTCACAACCCTTCCAGCTACAGCTAAAAGGCTTTTCTCCTGAAACAAAGAAATTCAGCTCATCATTACTGTGCATTTATTAAAACACTGTAAATTACCGTCACTTACACCTAAATGTATATGACAAGCTACATTTTTAGACAATAAAAAGCTAACAAATTAATAAGCTGTCAAATAAGTGTTAGATTTGCATTGCTCTAACTATATCCCAACTTACGCTCTATCACGTTTATAAAATTAATCTCTTTATAAAAAGAAGCCTAAAACAGAAAGGTTTTCTAACCTCAACTATGTTTCAAAGGCTTCAAAAGACACTTTCTTAAAGTAACTAATCAGATCCCTAAAGAACTGATAAGTGTCATCTACTGAATTGGCTAGTAAGGCAAATTCTTTCTTCTCATGCCTGGTCTACATTTGTGATCATAGCCAGAACAATCTTCATCTAAATTTCCAAGATATAAATAAGAGATTGTTTCTACCTGTGTGTGTTCTCATGTGAGCCTTCAGATGAGAACTTTTAAAGTATGTCTTGCCACATCCTGGGTGGCTACAGATATGACTTCTTATCCTCGATGAATCAATTGGAGAAGTGACTTTGGCTGCGGAAGGGGAAAACCCCGGAGCAGGGGCAATGGGAGAGAGTCTGGTGCCATTTGGGCTCACTACGGGAGGCTTGGGGTTCGGAACCACGGGCTGGGGTACGACAAACATGACTGCGCCTTTGGGCACCTGAGTGCCCATGAACACCACGGGCGGGCAGACAGCTGGTGGCTGACTGGGTGGAGTGGTGGGGACGACTGTTGTCACAACGGGATTGTTTGCAGGGAGGGGAACCATTTGGCAGATGACCGGCACGGGTGGCACTCCCCCTGCTGACACCGTAGATGGAGGGACCAACATTGACTTCTGTTGTGGAGACACGGGAGCTGACTGAGACCTACAGATGACCGACTCTGAAGAAGGCACAGAAAAGTCATAAAGTGCAGCACTTGTTTTTTCATCAACATCTGCCACTGTGCTTCTCTCACATTTGGGTCTGTTTGGTGACACAGCTGCACATGGTATGTTTTTTCTTGCAGCGTCAATGTTTAGGTGGGTTCTTCTGCGAAAACAATTGTCCTGATAGTTGAGGATGCTGGCTGCTTTCACTGGACAGGATCGGTGGTTACATAGCTGGGCATCAGCTGTATGACGAATCACACTTGTTGCCTGAGCCTTGGGGAGTTTGGGGGCAGGTACTGGGCTCTTATCCTCTTTCAAAGGTGCAATGTGAGGCTTGGAAGCTTCTGAAAATGATTTGAAATGTCCAGTAGATGGCGCTGGTGCCATCAGATTTGCCACTTGAGAGGGTTCAAAATCAGAGGGACTGTAAGGTGGAGTCAAACACTAAATAAAGAGAAGAGAAATATACAGGCAAACAGCATGAGATTTTTAAACACAGTTCATTAGGTAAATTACAAGAAATTCTATAATTTACATGCACCTTAAAAGCAATAATACTTACAAATGCTGGGATTGCATGAAAATCAGGTGTACCAGGAAGCAGATTCTCTTCCTCTGACATATCAGACACAGGTGTAACAGGTCTGTTTTCAAGGTATTTCTTAAAATCAGACTTCCAACTGCAGCTCATTGACATAAGTGCTTCCACAGCTTCAAAATCACTTTTCTCTGCAGTTTTGTTCCAGGAATACACACTCTCTTTTGACTTTTCAGAAATCATTTCCATTCTTTCCTCCTATAAAAATAAAAGGTTAAAGCTTATAAGGATATTTTTTGCCATCCAAACGACAGTTATGTATAAATATTTTCTTCTGTACAATCTGCACAACATTCCAAGCTAAAATTTGGAAGAACAATTTTTGCTCTTGCTCCCATTCTAATACTCAAAAAGTGACAAAAGCTCATCTACACTTGTCAGGTGAACCTGAGAATTCTTCATAGTGGAGGTAATAAAATCTGTCTTCCCCTTTTCCTTAGGCTTGTATACTGATATCCTTACAAAGTAGACAGGAACACCTCATTACTATTGAGGCCCAAAGTTATCAATGTGTGGAACTTGTACTTGTGATTCAAAAGAGAGAAGCACTTGGCTTAGAAGGGGCAAAAAATGTGTTTTAAAGTCACCTGAACTGGGTTAGACAAAATTAATAAGGAAGGGTGCTGCAAAAAAGTTATTTTTTTCCCATGCTACAGGTATGGTATGAGATCTTTTGAGGTATGAATGCCTAACTGAAAAAAAAAAAAAAAGGCCAAAATTTCCTTATAAGGGCAAATGGTAGAGCACAGAGACACTGGCCTGTTGATATGAATGACCTTTGGAAAGAAAGTCCCTTTGCACTTTGGGATAAAACTAGCAGGACAAAGGATCTTCAGGATCTCTTTCAAATTAAATTATATTAGATTATCTGAAACCTAAAATTATTTAATAACTTTATAGTAGAGGAAGGTCATATGAAATTTTGGGAAAAATCCCAAAGCTTTATTTTCTTCAAGTTTCAACTTCTTCCTGTTTGTGTTCCCTTTTACTGAATCTATTTAACACAATGGTTGTAATGCATAACTACCACAGCTAATGCAATAATACTGAAAATAAAGAAAAAGAAAATATTAGATCAGAAAATTTTCAAAAATTCTGCAATGCTCAAAATAGAATCCATTTTATTTTTTAATGAACTGTTTGATTACAAAAATCACAGCACATACTTTGCATATATTTGTACAATTCCTACCATGAATTTAATGCTTTAAATTCTTTAAACTGCACATTTTAAAAATGGTAGTACCCACCATCCCTGCCATTCCCCATCCCCACCCCCAACGAAAACGGTTCAGATTCTTGGATCTGAGTAGGGACTGTGTAAAAATACCGAAAAACAACCTTTACATTGCAAGTTATTCTTCTCAACGCTTGTTTTAAAAATGCATAAAGCCGTCGTGTTGAAATCCTAAGAAAACGAGCTACTGCTCTCGAAATATCACCAACAATGCAACTGCATAGTCGCGCACGTCTTTATGTAAGCTTCAACGGACAGCGCATGTTTATGCAAAGAAAGGAAAAAGGAGAAAGGCAGGCGGCAGGGAAGAGGAATGTGAGCCGTGAAGGGCAGGAAGAGAAAACAGGGAGGGGAGGAAAGGGAGTGGGCGCGAGGCAGGAAAGGGAAGCGGCAACCGAGGCGCGGGCGAGGGAAGCAGACGAGGGGCGGGGGCGGACGGCGGGGGAGATCCTCGCTGGCGGGGACAGACGGATGGGGCGGCCCCAACCTCAGAGAGGCTCGCGGGTGAGTCACTGGGAACATTCCTCGTTGCTCGCACGTCCCCGCATCCCTGCCCCCGCCATTGGCCAGCCGGCCCGGCGGCCCGGGCTCCGATTGGCTGGCCCGCGAAGGGCGAGGGCGGGGGAGGGGAGGGGACGAGGCATGTGAACAAAGCGTGATCAGCGGCTGCTCGGGACCGCGCAGGAAACGCGAACTGGGAATTGCCGCGCCGTCACCTTTCACCTACTTCCTGAGCCCGCCCGCCCCCGCCCTCGCGCCGGCCCGGGGGAGGGGCCGCGGGGGCCGCCGCCAACCGCCCAGCGATGCGCGCCCGAGCCCGCGGGGAGGGCGGGGCCGCGGCGCCCGCCCCTTCCAGCTCCCCGCGAGCCGCCGTTCCCTTAGGAACCGACAGCGGGGCCGGGCCTCGCGCCCGCCCCTGGAGGAGGCCGGGGCTGGGTCACTCGGGGACGAGAAGCTTCCCCCGGCGCACCCGCTCCCGGCCCACCCCCGGCCTCCGCCTCAGATGCCGGGGGAGGAGCCGGGTCCCCGCGGAAACCCGGCCCCCGCCCTCCTCCCGGCCGCAGGCCCCGGGGGCCCGGCCGAACCCTCGGCCCTTCCCGCCCACGCCGCCTCCCGCCGCCGCGCGGGGACCTCAGACCACCCCGTCGCTCCCCGCAGACGCAGCGCCCCCTCCCCGCGGCTTCCGGCAGCTCCAGCCCCGCCCGTCGCGCGTCTCCCCGGGTTCCCAGACGTGCAGCCCCCACAGGCCCCGGCTCCAGACGCGCGGCCCCCGAGGCCTGCGGCTCCCGCCTCAACACGCGGCCCCCGCGTCCCCGGCGCACTTGCTGCGTCTCGCGTTCCGCCCTCCCGCCCCCACCGAGGGGTCCTCACAAGGCGGCCACCTGCCCCCGCCGGGGATGGGGAGTCCCCTCCCCGCCCCCCTCGGCGCTCCCGGGGGCCGCGTGCCACCCCCCGCCCCCAAGCCGGGCGCCCCAGTCCCGCGGTCGTCAGCAGGGCAGTCTCCATTCTGCAAGCCTCTGTTAAGACCCCCGCGATGGGGCGCCCCCTCCCCTCCTCTCCTGTGGACACCCCGCCGCTCCAATGCTCGTGAGCAGCCCCCTCCCACCCTGGCCTCGGATTCCTGATCCAGACCCGGTATCTCTGCCCTGTGTCAGGGCCAGGGTGGTCTCCCTGCCTCCTACTCAGTCCCCTTCCACACCTTCCCGCATCCTCGCTGCCAGGGCAGCAGCCCACTCCCCAGTCTTTCCGCCCCTCCACAGTCCTCCCCAACACCTGCCCCTTTCCCACCTCGCTACACCTTGGCAAGACCCATTTCCCCTCATTTCCAGATCCCTGTTCGCCTCTTCTGACTCCTCAACACACAAGCCTCACCAGTCCCCAGTCTACGGGCAGGACGCCCCTTCCCCCCCCCCCCCCCCCCCGACTCCGCTGCAGCCCGGTTCTCAGGCGTGGCCGATGTCAGGGGCTCGGGGTTCGCGCCCAGCTGGTCCCCCGAGACAGGGCGAGGCAGGGCAGGACCCGGGCATCCCCAGGTGACTTACCGCAGCCTGCTGGAGAGAAGAGCCGAAGTTGAGCATGGCTGACTGCCTGGCCGCCGCCGGCAAGCTGCCTAGCTGCTTGGCTACCTGGCCACAGATTGGCGCCCGGAGACACTCGACGCCGCTCCCGCCGCCGCCGCGCTCCGCGCCGTCTGCCCCCTCCCCATTCAGGTAGGCGCTCCGCCTGCTCCGCGCCGCGGGCGGGAGCGGGGGCGGAGCCTGTGGCTGGCCAATCAGCGGCAAAGGTGTGTGAGGCGCCGGCCAATGGGCGCGCGGGGCCACGCGTGATCAGCGACTGCCCGGCAGCGTGAAGCCTGTGTCAGTGGAGCGTGTACACAATCCCCCGCAGCGTGTTCCCGCGGGCCCTGTTCGGGGGGAACTCCCGCCGCCACCTGACTCAGTGACAGCCCCCCGCCCCTGGCCCACCTCCCGCCGCTCGGCCCCAACCCGGGCCTCAGGGAGCGGCGCCGTAGGCGGGGGCCCAGCGGGGAGGCGCGGCGGTTCGCCCAAGCAAAGCGGAGGACGGGCCCCACGTGGGGGGTGGGGAGGGACGCCCGCCCCGCCCAGGCCCTCCCTGCCCGGCCCCGGCGCTGCCCGCCGCGGGCCGGGGCGGCGGCCGAGAGGCTGCGCTGGGAAGCGCCGTCCTCCAGCGCGTCTGGCAGGAAAGCGCAGTCCGGTGACCGGCTGAGCTGTATTTCTGGCACATTTTCTGGGTTTTGTCTCGCGAGCCCCGAGCAGCACCGGGGTGGGGATCGCCCCTAGTGGGCCTGACACCTGCTCTCTCCCCACTGCGCCCACGCCCCGGCCGCGGGCGCCGGCTGGCACTCGGCCCGGCTGGCGGCGGGAGCAGTGCCCGCCCCTGCCCGCCCCGCCCATCCTTTCTCCTGGGCAATCCAAAGGATGGTGTGGGGACTGCAAGGAAACCGTAGCAACTGGACCAGTGGAGTGGTGGGGAGCTGTAGATTCGACCTTTTATCCTTCCGTGGCGCCGAAGCTCAGCTGCGGGATCCAGTTTTGGGCTTGGCGAAAAGTTTAAATTGCCGGTTACAAGCTCTTTCAAAGGTAGATCCCACCCTTCCCGGCCTAAGGCCTCCGGAAAGGCCCTGCCTAGAAACCGTTTGGAGGGAGGAGAGGGTGGACGACCAGGGAAAGGTGGGGGATGGGGGATCCTCTGTGGCCACCAGGCGCCGGGGCATCCCTGAGCTGGGGGTGCTGCGGGGATGCCGGCCAGGTCAAACACGCCCCTGCCCGGTGGTCACCCCACCGCCCAAGCCGATCGGAGGCACGCTTTGTTTCTGGAAGGAAACCCACCCGCCTGCTCGGTGCGGGGGCTGTGCCCGGGCCTGGGACCTGCAGATTCCGCTCTGCGTTGGCTCCGTATTTACCCGAATTTGACCTTTTGGTACCCGTTCACAGCAGCTGTTATCGGAGAGGAGGGTAATGTAACGGGGCTTAAAGCAAGCCAGAGATTTTATGTCTTCTTTGGGGCAAGCTGAACACCCGGCAAAAATCACTGCCGCTCGCGGGAGCTGTCTCACATCCCTGTGTAACCGAAAGGCTAATGAAAATATCCTTTTATTTTCGACAACCACAGTATGAGCTTAGAAAGGGACATAATTTTTGTAGAAGAAACTGCCAAATCTACAGACATTTTCAGATTGTTCCCACTGGTATATCTAAGAGCTGGGCAATAATAATAGTAGTAGTAATAATAATAACGGTTTTCCAGGGCCAAGACGGTAAGGGGACTGAATGGCTTCCTGCCACTGCCCCTCCTGAATCAGTTGGAGGGGCGCCAGCTCAGCAGCCCTGGCAGCTCTTCCTGCCTCCCCTCCACCCTATAGCCCTGCTTCTGTCTGCAGGGGTGTCCCTCCCTGCAGGCTTCCTTCCGCCCGGGCTGTCCCATCCTGTTGATCTGAGCCTGAGAGGCTGGAGCAGCTGGCCGTCGGCACCTGCTGGCAGAGGAAGCTCCTGTTTGTGCCCAGCCAGCAGGCCTGCCTGCCTTCCTTCCTTCCTGCCCGGGGACTGCCCCCTCCTTCGGTGCCACAGCCGTCCCTCCAGGCCTGAACCCCATCCCTTCCTCAGGAACGAAGGGCTTGCTGGCAGAGTGCACCAGCGTGCTGAGAAGCAGGGTGCATTCATGACTAGTGGGAATGAGTCAAAACAGGAAAAAACGGGGAAAGGGATAGGAGGTGCAGTGTGCTGGGGGCACAGTTCCTAGAGGTTCAGAAAAAGATGTTCCCCAGGCACCTCAGACTCAACAAAACTCAACCAAAACCAAGACTTGTTTGTGCTTGTTCCGGAATGGGCACCTCCTTAAGGCTGTCCCATCCAACCTTCACCTTCTCCCTCAAAGCCCCAGATCCAGTCCGTTCCCATGTGCCAGCAATTTTGCTTCAGAAAAGTCCTTCCTTTCACACGTTCCACTTCTGTCCCTCAGGTGTTGCTGGTCTAGTTTAGCCTGTCATCCACTCTTGCTTGGAGTAAACAATCTGCATTTCCCCCATCCAACCACCCCTCTCGGCCCACCCCTCCACACACACACTTCCACCAGAGGGACTTTTAACAAGTCATGATCCAGTCACGAAACTCCCTGCTTAAAAATGACCCATGGGAGGGGGTCGGATGTGGCTCAACTGGTTGGGCGTCCGTCTCCCATATGGAGGGACCCGGGTTCGATCCCCGGGACCTCCCGGTAAAAGAAAAAAAAAAAAAAAAAAAAAAAAATGACCCATGGGAAAAATAAAAAAAATTAAAAAATAATATAAAATTAAAAAGGCCCATGGAAATAAATCAAAGAAAAAAAGGAAAAAAAAAAAAAAAGAAAAAGAAAAAACAATGACCCATGGAAATAAATAAATAAATAAATAAATAAATATCCATGGTTCCCTGTGGACTAGGAGATAAAAGCCTATTCCATCGGAACTTCAATTTCCCCCTCTGACTATTCTCCTAATCCTCCCCACCTCATCTCCCACCCAGAATTACCCTTGCCCACAGCCCCAGCAAATGGCTTCCACTCCTTGAACATATGGTACATTTCCATTTCTCTCTGCCACTTCCTTATTCAATAAACATTATGTTGCTCATGCCTTTGTTCATTTTTCCACTTAGTTCTTTCAACAAGTATTTGTTGAGCACCTATTATGTGCCAGGCACTGTTCTAAGCACTGGGGCAACAGCAGTGAGTAAGACAGGCCAGGGCCCTGCTCTCAAAAAGCCCTGATGGGGGAGACAAAGATGAGTAGACAATATATGCTTGCAAACATATGTAACTATGTAAATATGAAGGTAAGTAAGTTAACTGCAATCATAGAATTATAATAGGGCAATGTGATTGTGCCTAGGTGGCTGACTTGGTGTGGGAGATCAGAGAAACTTGCTCTGAGGAGACTTTGAAGCCGAAATTCCATAGACATAGGAAATTCCAGGGAAAGTGCTGGAGTAGAAGGAACAGTTAATGCGAAATCTTACAGCAGGAAGGAACTGGCCTGTATGATATAGTCGTGGCTGGAGCTGAAGATGGTGGGGAAAGTGCGAAAAGATAAGGTTGGAGAGGGAGGCAGGAGGAGCCAGACTACTGAGGAATTTATAGGCCACGGCAAGAACTCTGGGCACAAGAAGGGTCCATGTGTCTTGGAAGAAATGAAAAATGTACATTTTAAGCTGTAAAAGTCCCCTTTGCCTTCCTTGCTTCCCAGATCTTTACTCCATTGTCACCTTGTGGAAATCGTCCTTGATAACCCAGGAGGAATTGGTCTTCTCTGCTCCCTTAGCATTTTACCCATGCCTCCACACTAGGAGGTGAGTACTTATCTCACCTTACTGTAAGGAGTATTTTACAATACTGAATCGTGCCCACGTTCCACCCAGATCAGAATTCCTTCAGGATGGCGGCCAGGTCATGATCATCTCTCAGACCCACTGTCTGTTCTATATTAGGCACTCAAGATTTTTGGAATGGAGGAAGCTAAAAATTTAGCTTGTCTCTGAAGACCCACTGGGGCTAGAGACAGAATGTGCACAAATGCCTAGGCAGATATGTTGGTCTTTTATACCTTTCCCTTGGCTTGTGCCATTGCAGGGCCAGTCATGGCAAATTGTCATCTTGGGCATGAGTGAAAGAAGGTCCTCGGGCAGTAGTAAGCAATACCTTGGCTAGATACTGCCCTTCTTGCTGATGGTCCTGCTCTTTCCTTAGATCAGAGTAGGGAAGGGAGTGTGTGTGTGTGGGGTGAGATGTAAGGACACTAAAACACCTTCTCTTTGCTCATTGCAGTCAATGAGTCTCATCACCATTCACTCATTCATTGCCCCACAGGCACTGGCTGAACTCTGGGGAACAAGCATAAAAAAGGCACTGTCCCTGTCTTCCAGGAGCTTCCGGAGTAGTGGGAAAAGTAAATAAGTGTAACACATTACAATAGAGCCTGGTAAATGCAAGGTTAGGGGTTAGGGGTGTGCACAGTGTCCTGGGAGAGCCTAGGAAGGGGTCTGGCAAAGCTTTCCCTATTTGACTTCTAAGCTGGGGGAACGAGGAGGCAGAGGTGGAGATTGTGGAGCAGGAGGTCTCAGGATGTGCTGAATTGTCTGTATCATAGGTTTGAGAGAGGGCATGAGGTTACCTGTAGAACATCCAAATGAGTGGATGAAACCCCCCAGGAAGTATGGAACCAAAGAAAAGAAAACTGACAGTGGGCCTCTGGTGAACTCTGCTTCTTAACCACAGGCCCAGGAAGGAAGAGACAGAGAGGGAGCAGCCCGTGGTGGAAAATATTAGCAAGGAGTGACATAACCAGGACTTCTTTCATATTTTTGGGGCTAGTATGACATAAAATGGAGATAGAGGCAAACAAGAGATGATTCAGAAAGTCAAAGTGGCAGAGTAGAAAAAAAAAGATCTCTGACTGGTGAATATCATTAGTTATATTCATTATACCAGCAACCATGTTTTTAAGCTCATTAAAATTTTAAAAAAAAATTATTTTTTTTAATCATGAACTCTGCAGGTTGGGTATGGTAAATTGCTTCTGAAGACGGCCACAACCCCTCTCACCCCGTCTAGCCTTTTGCAGTGTGACTTTGCCACCCCTGCGTCAGGAAGTGATGCCTGCCCCCACCTCCAACCCCCTCGCTTCTGAGCTGGCCCCATGGCTTGTTTTGTCCAATAGAGTCAGGAGGAAGTGGTAGTGAGTGACTTCTGTGCCTAGGTCTTAAGGCTTGAAGTTCCCGTTTTCACCCTCTTAGAAACCAGCCACCGGGCTAAACTACTGAATAGTGAAAGAACACGCGGAGGGAGAGAAGCCACATGGAGGAGAATCATGTCACCCCAACCGACAGCTGGGCCCAAGACCCCTGACGTGAGCCGGGCCACCTCGGACCTTCCAGGCACAGCCACCAGCAGACACCTGGTGGAGCAGAGCTGAGCCATCCCTACTGAACTCTGCCGGATTCCTGACCCCCAGAATCATGAGCCATGAAGTGGAGGAGCAGCCCAGGCAGCTCTCTTCCTGCCTCGCCTCCACCCTCAGCCCCTGCTTCTGTCTACAGGGGTGTCCCTAGGTTTGGGGATGGGTTGCTGCACCCCAATAGATAACTGAAACACTGGATGTTTGTTTGTTTCAGCTCTGGAGTGATCGCCGTAGTTTTCAAAATATTCATTTTATAAGAGTTTGGGTTTTTGTTCTTGTTTTAAGAATCTGAAACCCCATGAAGGAGGACTGGAAAAACTGATAAAGTAGAAATGAATGAAAAATTGGAGAGAAAAAGAAAAAAATATTTTAAAAAACATGGATAAGTGGGAATTGTGGAGGTCTGGAAAAAAAAAATATCCCACCACCCCACCAAGAGCTCTGCTGATCTCTCTGAGACGGAAATGAATGTGTGATATGAAGGAAGTTCATCTTGACTGCTAGGTGTTGCTAGGTGTTGACCTGGTGGTGTTGCTCGGTTCTCTAAGAAAATGTAGGCTTTAATTTGACCAGCTATGTAAAGTCCATGGTATGATATAACACTTTACTTTAGGATTTTTTGGTAAAGAAATTAAATTTTTCCACGCTCCATTCTGCTCTTTATTATCTCACCAAGAGGTCAGGAGATAGTTAACTGCTTAAGTAGCTCTGCAGGGTATAAAATATAGTTTTTACATTTTCATTTTTATGAAATAAAAATAGCTGTATTGCCTTATTTTTTAAAATAATTTATTGAAGTATATCATTCATACATGAAAATACATAAACTATAAGTGTTCAGTAAACATTGTGAACTTGCAAAACAAACATGCATAACACCATACAGGGCTCCCACACATCACCCCCCCCCCCCCCGCAAACAGCCTGCATTGTTGTGAAACATTAGTTAACAAATCATGAAAGAGCATCATCAAAGTATTACTACTAACTATAGTCTGTATCTTCCTCCCCTATACATTTTTTTAAAGGATTTATTTATATATTTATTTACTTTCATCCGTTTTTACTCCCCCCCCCTCCGTTTTTGCTGTTTCTGTGTCCATTCACTGGGCAACTCTCTGTGTCCGTTTCCTGCCTTCTCTTCTCATCCTTCTCTTCCTGTCTTCGCTGGGGTTCAATCCTTGGAATCTCCAATGTGTGAGAGAGGCGTCCTACAGCCTGTGCCACCTTAGTCCCTGGTTTTTCGGCGCGGCTCGTCTTGGCTCTCCCTTGTGTCACTCTCCTGTTACATCATCATCTTGCTGCGTGGCTCATGGGGCCTGGCGGCGCACCCGTGGATAGGGCTTGACAGCTCACCCACTCGCGGGGCCTGGCAGCGCACCCGCGCATGAGGCCTAGTGGCCCACACGCCTTTTTAAAATTTTTACCGGGAGGTCCCAGGTCCCTCCATATGGGAGACAGATGCCCAACCACTCGAGCCACATCTGTCCCCCTGCAGTATCTCTTAAGGTTGACCATCTTAAGATACCCAAAGTTACAACTTTTCCCATACAGGATGGTCATATAATAAATCAGGCTTGGTTTATCATCAGCATTCTAAAAACCAGACCTAGGGAGAAAAACTAGGTCTGGGGACACATGCATGGTTTCTAATATAGCTAATGTTTAGCCTACGCTGATTATCACAAAATCAGGTCAGCGAGAATATTTGCATCCTTATTTTTAATAACAAAAGCCATGCTCATTGTAAAAAAGAAAAAATATACAAAAAGGAATAAAAATATTAAAAAAGAAAGAAAATCCACTGTAATCCCACTGCCCAGGATTAGCCACTATTAACATTTTGATGTATATGTTTTCACTCTTTTTCTCTGTTCTGTTCTCCTCACCTCCCCCTTTACATATATAATAAAAGATGCTATTTTATGACCTTTTTTCACTTAATAAAATATGCTATCTTATAATTTTTTTTTTTCCACTTAATTTATCATATAGACATCTCTGCACGTCAATTACAAAGGCAGGGAGACAGATGTGGCTCAAGTGATTGGGCTTCTGTCTACCACATAGCAGGTCCAGGGTTCGATTCCCAGGGCCTCCTGGTAAAAAGGCAAGCTGGCCTGCGTGGAAGAGCTGGCACAGAAAGATGACACAAGAAAAAGAGACACAGAGGAGAGACAATAAGAGACGCAGCAGACAAGGGAGCTGAGGTGGCACAAGAGATTGAGCACCTCTCTCCCACTCCAGAAGTTCCCAGAATCGGTTCCTGGTGCCGCCTAAAGAGAAGACAAGCAGACACAGAAGAACACAGAGAGAAGACAGAGCACAAAAACAATGTGGTGGGGGGAGAAATAAATAAATAAAATAAAAAACTTAAAAAAAAAAAAAATTACAAAGGCAGAGTTCTCAGAGCTTGCTTAGAAGTATGAGCTTCCATATTCTCTGGATAGTCCCAGTTACTAACTTGTACCTGTTCAGCCTTTAGGATTCCTGTAATCTTGCCCAGTGTCATGGGTATAGTTTTAGTTTACTTGGCTGTTCAAGCAAATACCGTGTAATGGTTCAGTTTAAACAACGGGAATTTATTTGCTCACGGTTTTGAGGTTAAGTGAAAATCCAAATTAAAGCGATGCTTTCTCCCTGAAGACTGGCGTTCTGGGGCTGGCTGCTGGCAATCCTTGGTCCTTAGCTTGTCACATGGCAAGACACGTAGCGGCGTCTTCTGGCCTCTCCAGTCTCTCCTGGGTTTGGCAGGCTTCAGCTTCTTACTTCCTGTGGCTTTCTCTGTGTCTGAATTTAATTTTGCTTGTAAAGTCCTCTGGTAATAGGATTAAGACCCATCCTGACTGAGGGAGCCCCACCTTAACTGAAGTAACCCCATCAAGAGGTCCTACTTACAATGCGTTCACACCCACAGGAATGGGTTACATTTAAGAACATGCTTTTCTGGGGGGTACTCTCCACACCACCACAGGTGGCTGTTCCTTTTCTGAGGCTGAACGTCTTCCATCTTCTCTGTGGATTATAACTGAGATTATAACATAAACATGCAGGACGGTAAGTAACCGGTGAAAGCTGTGGTAAATGGTCCCCTGTCCAGCACGCGGCATTTTTAATTAAAAATTTTTGACTGTTGAGCTCTTCTAGAAGAAGGGCAGGGCATGTGTGTTCTCCCTTAGGGTTTTCAGCCCCTGCTTCCACCAAGCCAGGCTGGGCAGTAGGGTGCAGTCTTCTCAGGAAACCCTTTGGCGCCTAAAGACAAGTATGTAGGCCCTTTTGGTTTTAAGTGCTATGTTGCCAACAATTACAGATAAAAACAACTAAAGGGGGTGACCAAATGAAACCCAAACAACAGCCAAAAACAGACTGGAGGATGTGATGAAGGTTTCAGAATCTGGTATGACCCTTTTTACAGTTTAATGGAGGTTATGCACTCTTTCTTAGAATAATGTCTTTAAATTCATAAAATGAAATTCATAAGATTACAAAGGAAACCATTATGCTGATATATAATTATCAAAATATCAAAAAAAGTTGTAGTTTAGTAATACAGTGCTCCGTTATTAAAACATTAAATCACAAGATCTAGTGTGGATCTAATAACTGAAGTAATAGTGAAGTGATGAGTATAGAGATTTTGAGGTATGCAACAGTTGTAATACAATATGGAGAGACCTGCAATTACTATCAGTGGCAAAGTCATGGCTCTATAGTGACAAAGTCTAGTTAGACTTTATAGTTGGAGGGAGGAAATGCTAAGGTTTGGTTACAGGTCAGTGAAAATAAGATTAATTTTTTTTTCTGTCCAGGTTTACAGACTCCCTTAGTTCTAACCATAGATCCTTTAGGGAGCTGGGGAACCCCCAGGTTAAGCACCACTGCCTAACCTGCTTTTTAAAAAAAATTTTCTATTTTTTTAGATACTCAGGCCTGGGATTGAACCCAGGATCTCGTGTGTGGAAAGCTGGCGCTCAACCACTGAGTCACGTGAGCTACCCTAACCTGCTTTCAAAAGGAAAAAAATGGAACCTGATAAACTTCACTCAAGGGAGGGACTCACATCTCCACCCACCCCACACTCAGTGAAATCCCGCTGCCCCTCCTAACTCATATTTGCAATGAAGCCGGAGAGAAATTGAGGCTGAAGAGCTGTGAGTGCTTCTTGGTTTTAAGCAGGCAATTGGCATCCCTGAGGATGAGACTGGGAGGCCCCACCTCCAACTGGCCTTTGTTCCACTCCGGAATGAGCTCCTCCTGGGTGTTTTTCTTTTGGGGTTAAGGAAAGTAGAGCATAGGGATAAGAGGATATAAACACAATGTGACCTTGAGAGGCGGCTACAGAAAGTCTGAAAATCTGTCTGCACGGGACTCTGCTGGGCTGTCTTGGGCAAGTCAAGTTAACCTGCTCAGCTTCAGTTTCCTCAACTGGGACATAAGAGTCACCATAATAACTGTCTATACCCAAGAAAATTAGGGGTGTTGGGAAGAGTTAAGCAATCTATGTGAAAGTATTTGGCAAAGTCTGAAGCAGTGCTTCTCACAAATTTTTAAAGTGTGTAGACTCCCTAGGGGATCTCATTAAAGGCGGATTCTGATTCAAAAGGTCTGGGGTAGGCTCCAAGATTCTAAAGAGCTGCTCCCTGGTGACACCTAAGCTACTGGCCCCAGGACCACTCTTTGAGTAGGGAGGGCCTAAAGTACTCTACAGATATTAATTGTTATTACTTATTTTTAATATTTTACCCAACACTCTGACCCAAGGCAGATGACAGCTGAAGACAGGCAGGTAGACACATGTTTCTGCTCAGTGGACAGACTGGTCTTGCAGCTCCACCTCCCCTTCCCTGCCTGCCACTAGCAGGCCATGGTGAAGACTGGCCACGGCCAATCCAAATGATGTTTCAGGCCAAGTCAGCACAAACTAACCAAATGTGTTAGTGGGAGTGAATTAGGGGATGGGAGCAAAGATTGAATGGGATAGCTGTGCTCAAAAGAAGTACAAACAGAAAATATTTTGCATTTGTGATGCTAAATATCTCACAAACTTCCTAGAGCACACATAAATGTTGGCAGCTTTCGGTTTTGCGAGTGAGATTATCCACTCCTGCACAATTCTTCTAAAGTGTCACCTTTCTCATGGCACTCATGAGATGAAGAGCCTTAGAGAGCTTCCTATGACCTATTGTATCTAGTCTAAGTTCCTTTCTAAGAATGGCCAATATCAGAAAGAAGATAACTTCAATGTGCCTGAGAAGGTGACAGGGCACTAATGGAGGTGGCGTAAGCTGATATCTGATATGCACTATGACCTGTGAAAAACTCCTGATGTATATTCCAAAGAAGCTCTCCCACAGGTATATAAGGATGTTCAGCATGGCATGACTTGGGGTAGTTGGGTGTTGGAGGCAGGCTGGGTGCTAATCACAAGGGGAGGAGATTTGGAAGATAATGGCAGATGCGCTCTGAGAAATGCTAAGTAGCAGTAAGAATCAACCAACCAGATGTATATAGCCACAAGAATGGAGCTTAAAAACCTAGTGTTAAAGGGAAAACATGAGAAACAGAACAGAATTTATAGCACATTGTCATGTGTGCAGATTAAAGACACATGCACATAAAATAATATTATGCCTGCATCTGAAGACATTAAACATTTAAACTGGATGCTTTGGAGGCAAAGGAAATATAATAGAAGTTTGGAGGGAAAAAGGAAAAAGAAAAAATAAAATAAGAGAAGAAATGTGCATGTATTGATGATGAAGTGCTTAAAAACAAAAACTTAGTTAACTCAAATTTCTTCACCTGAGGTTAAAATGAAAAAAGATGATTTAAAGCAAGACAAATCCCTAACCAAACTCCTCTATCATTCTATGAAGACCTTCACAATCCAGCTTTATGTGACCTAACCTAAAGGTAACTCCTCATTTCAGGTATCATATTCTTCCCTGTTACATCACAACAGGTCATGGACTCTTTGACATCTTTTTGGCTGTAGTCAGCGTCTTTCTATCTTGGCATCTTGCTGTATTCACCTTCCTACCAGGCTGGGGCTGGGCTGGGGCCCCAGTGAAATGTAGGACTACTTTAGCAAAAGATGTATTCGCCTGATGTAGAGCAGGGAGTTTGTTTTCCCCAACCTTGGCATCACCACTGATTTAACAGGGAACCTGAGGAAGTCACTTAATTGTGCACCTTTCCTCCATAGCCATACCACATAGCATGGTCATTTATGATTCAAGTATCTCCGTTCTCCATTAGGCTATAAGCTCACTGAGGAATTGAGACCATATTTGCCTCTGGGTCCACTGCCCAGCACAGAGCTAAATCACATAGGAGGCCTCTCTATAATAATGTTTGAGAAATGAATAGATATATTCTCCAGTCCCCTAAACTAGATGGTGGAGCAACCTGGCTCCTACCTAGCTCACACATACCATACAAAATTTTAATTGACATAATAACTTAAAAGGTGACCACACTGGCCAAAGCCCACTCTCTCTGCCTAGAGAAGCCTGTACCAAATCTTGGGTGGATATTTCCGTCCTTTTCTCAGCAAGCTCTGTTCTTTTCCCCATTTCCCAATAAATTCTTTTTACTGGTCTATCTATAAAACAACAACAACAAAAACCTTTAATTGGCAGAAGTTTCAAAGTGCTATGTATTATGGTCCCAGAATATGCCACAAAATACGTGATAATGAGAGTGTTACTCAAGTTCTTGTGTCCTGGGGCATAAAATACCATCTCTGTTTTCCTTTCCTTCAAGAAACTGAAATACATGCTACAGAATTGATTGGATGTAACGTAAAAGAGAGTTTGGATATCATTCAAATGTTCAACTCTTGGAGTCCCATGCTTTGCAAAATCATGTGAAACTTTGCAGGTGAGAGCCTGTGCATCTTTCAAAAAATCGACTCTCCCTTCTTTGCAGGCAGATCTGGTGTACACAAGAGCAGCAGGCTCAGGTATTTGCCTGGTTTGTTGTTTCTGGGAAAGCCTGCACCTCTACCCTTTGGGAGTAGTGGAAAACAGCAGTGGCCTCGTCCACCTCCCAAGATGCTGTCTGCTTGTGTGACAGGGCATCATGGAATCCAGACTCCCTGGGGATCAGGGCCTCCTGGGAGATCTGAGAGCCCCATGCTGGTGACCATGGCCACTCACCTGGAGCCCACCGCTCTGGGGGCTTACACCCTCCGCCCACCCCCTCAGATCCCCAGCCCGCCCGTCCTCCTACACCACTGGCTGCTGCCTGAAGTTCTACAAATCCATATTTTAGGGCTTTGGACTTTAATAGTTGCTGAACTACAGAAACCCTGGGGAAGGAGTAGGATTAATTGGGAGGAAAGACTGGAAAGATAGGAAGAAGGAATGGAGTGGAAGGTGACACAGGTCCTTTTGCAAGAGCGAAAATTAGAAAGGACAGTGGATCTCTACCCTGGCTTCAAGTTAGAATCATGTAGGGGACTCTTAAAAATCCATTCAGCTAAACCCAGCACCAATTAAGTCAGCATCTCTGGAGGTGGACATTAGCAGGCTTTAAAGCTCCCCAGGTGACTCCACTGTGCAGCCAAGGTTGGGTCCTGTTTCCACTCAAGGGATTAATAGCTGTGGCCTAGGGAAAGTTATGTATCTTTTTTCTCTTTAGTTTCCTTATCTATAAAATGAGGAGATTACCCTGCAAAGGTATTTGGCCAAAAGAATACAATTTTGACCTCCAGGGATCATTTTCTAAAAGGACTTTCCAGCTCTGAAATTCTAAGAATCCACTCAAATGGTGATTGGAAAGTCAAGTTGAGGTTTGAATTCTGAAGTGTCTTTAGGTATCTGATTCGAGAACTGTGCTCTACTTCAACCTCAACCCACAAACCCTCCCAGCAAAAGTTCTATGAGAGAGCCACGGTAACTTTCTAGAGCCTTCTCTAGTAAGAGGAAATGTCCTTCTCCCTCCAATTCACATCACTTTAAGGAAAGGAGAGTGGGTCTGTTTGTCTTTGTCTTTTATTGCCAGTTAACTGAAGAATTAGGCAACTGCTGAGAAAGGTAACTCATGCTTGCTCCCGCCCCTTTTTGTCTCTCCCCACATCTGAGGATAATTGCTACCAGGCAAGGGCATTTAATATAAATCTACTTAAAAAGAGAATCACAGCTTTGTAATCAGTGGGGAAAAGGTTTGATTGGAACTTCATATTGAAAAATGAAACGAAAAAATATTGAAATATGTTTTTGTAGGTTTAACAAAATCTAGGTAATAATTGCAATTATGCACTAATTCTTAAGGAATTAATTATTTGTTATTTTTCTCAGCATACATTTCATGGCCAAATTGTGTATCATAATGCATCCTTGACTTTACTTGGACTTTGAAAGCCCTGTCATAGAAAAGATAGAGTTTATTTATTTATTTTGCAAAATATTTAAGAGTTTACCAATTTTCCCCCAAAGCCTCTCCTTAACCTTTGATATTTAATTTGTTCTCTTTTGGAGGACCCATGTAGCACCATCTTTCTCAGTGTTCTGTTCTTCACTTGCAAATTGGTCTAAACATGCCAAATCTTATATATCAGTGTCTTTGCTTGAGATTCAAGCAATCCTCCAATATTACTTTTGTCAAACTTTGTGAAATCCTGCATCTTTCCCAGGTTCTGCAATTTCACTTTGCAGGCAATTTGCATAATATTGACACTGTATTTGCTGAATTTTTACAAGGGCAGGAGACTGACCCACACAGGCCTAATGGGTGAGGGTAGCATTAGCTGAGAAGTGTGTTTTAGTGGGGACCAACTTTATAAGTGAGCTTCCTAACTAAAGGGAGTTGGATAATGAATGCTTGAGTAATTATAAGTATACATATAAATACTGGCATCATATGCCCCCATATATTCACAAAAGAGGTAAATGTGCACTGTAAATAAAGTGTATACCAGTAAACACAAGTTACTGTGCTGTGTACTTGAATGTGGCCTTACAGGTACATTCCTGTGCCTGGGAATGTGGTCATATTAACCAAGTTTTAATTCTTAAACTCAGAAACCTACCTCTCCCTACTCTACCATAGGCCATTTTCATAGATTCCTGGTAATTTCTGCAGCAGACTGTCCTCGGAAAGAAAGCAGCCAGCTAGTTTTTATGTAGAGTTGTCACTGTCATCATCATCATCCCCAACACTTATTGAGCCACAGATCCGTTCTAAGCACATTACGTCATGGTCTCATTTTGTATCCAAGGCAACCCTGTGACATGCATAATACCAACTCCATCTTATAAATAAGTTCATGTGGAGGCTCTATTTTGTTAACTGCTTGCTGAGCTGACTGGAAATGTTCTGTAACAGGTCTTCACTTGTAGAGATCGTTTTGTTGGTCCAGCTTGAAAAAGTATGTCCTTGGCCCTGGATGGAAGGCAACTGTAAGACTAGCTTTCTAGCCCAAACATTCATCGCAGGATCCTAGAGCTGAGCTCATGCTCCTCAGGCATCAGCTCCAGCCCTGCCCCATTGTCCTGAAGGGCGCGCCCTCAGTCTCCTGCTCTGATACTTCCAATGTCTACCAGTTCACCGCCTGTCGAGGCACTGCTTTCAATTTTTATTTTTAAATTTTGTTCCTTGTGCCAGGAGGAAGTCTCCCTCCCTGTCCTTCCATGCTACCAACCCCATTCTGCCATTGTGGGGGTACTTCTCCAAACAAATATAATTCCTCTTCCATATGGATGCCCTTCAGATATTTGAAGGCAGTTCACCTGAACTGTGGTGAGAATCTCCCAGCCGTGTGTTTACACAACTTAATCCCTTTTTCAGCAGGCTGTAAACCTAAAACCAGGCTTTTTTCTGAAATTGAACATCAATTAGTAAAGTAAATTAGGACCAATTAAATAAAAGCTAAACACAGGCCAATAAATTACTTGTAAAAACATTTGCATAATCCTCCAAACTAAGGGTCAGATTTTCCCAGACACCTGAATAAAAGGGGCCTAAAACTATTGAGAAGAATGTGGTAAAGAAGTTTCACTGGGTTGTTCACTCACTGCCAGGGCCCAGCCTGGTGTCCTTCATGGGACTGCTCACAGACTCCCCAGCAGTGTTTCTGTTCCCTTAGTTTTGACAGCTGACCTCTTTGTAAAGTAGAGGTTCTCTTACAGATGGCATTTGAATTTCAGCAGCCCAGACTGCTGACCCTTCCCTTTTAGGAATATAAAGAGTTTGAAGAAACAGCCTCTTGAGAATTTTATTTCCCCGGGGTACAGATGGGGGAGGTGGGCAGTGGGCAGTGCAGAAGGGGGGAGGCCATCTTTTTTCTTTTTATCTTTTTTTTTTTTATTGTGGTAACATATATACAAAACAAAATTTCCCACCTTACTTTGTGTACAATTCAGTGATATCAATTACATGCAAAATGCTGTGCCAACACCACCATCTATTACCAAAGCATTTTCATCACCCAGAACAGAAACTCTGTTCCAATTAAGCATTAACTTCCCATTATTCCCCTCCCCACAACATCTTGTCACCTGTAATCTACCTTCTGACTCTATGAATAATTTGCTTAGTCTAGGTATTTCATATAAGTGAAATCATGCAATATTTTCCTTTTGTATCTGGTTTATTTCATTTGACATGGTATCTTCAAGGTTTAACCACATTGTAACATGTATGGAGCTTTTTTCATTCCTTTTTATGGCTGAATAGTGTGTTCCATTGTATGTATACACCATCTTTTCTTCATCTATTCATCTGTTGATAGGCACTTAGGGTGCTTCAATCTTTTGGTAATTGTGAATAATGCTGCTCTGAACATCTGTGTACAAATATCTATTTGAGTCCCTGCTTTCAATTCTTTTGGATATATAATTGGAAGTGGGATTAAGGAGGCAATTTTAAAAATTTCCCTCCCTCCCTCCCTTCCTTCCCCCCTTCCTTCCTTTCTTTCAAAGTTGAAAGATGCTTTCAAGTTTGGGAACTCAGGGGCTTGGCCCTGCCTAGCTGTTTCCTCATCACTTACCTGGGGAAAGGAATCAGCTTGAAGGGGCACTGTGATAGTGTGAGATTATTTTATGAATCCCAAAAAGAGAAAGATGATGTTTCTAAACTAATCTGTTCTTCAGGGTGTGATACCATTTGATTGCATTAAATTCAGATGGAGGGCCTTTGACTAGATCACCTGTTAAGATTGCTGTAGGGCTTTTTGTTGGACCACATCAGTGGGTGTGACTCAGATTGAGTCCCTACCCCCTTGCTGGTCTGATATAAAAGGAAACTCAGACATGGCAAGAGAGAACTTTGCCATTTTTGATCCTGCCACATGACAAGGCTCAAACAGCTGAGGCCCCCAGGGAGAGATGAGCCATTTCCCTGATAGCTTACAGCTAAAATTGGGAGGAGAGGAACAGCTGAGACTGATAGAGCATGTGGAAAGAAACAAGCTGTATGCCAGGACAGAGAGAAGCCCCAGGAGGCTGGGCCCACCGAGCTCTAGAGGAAAGAGTGAGCCTGGAGGGGAGGCTGAAACCTCACAGAGATCGGTGACCATCTTGCTTCACCACATGGTCACACGCCAGGATCCACAGTAGCTGACTTTGGTGAGAAAGTGTCTCTAATGGTGTCTCAGTTTGGACTTTTCATGGCCTTATAACTGTAAGCTTTTACCCCAAATAAATTCCTTTATAAAAGCCAACAGATTTCCGGTACTTTACATCAGCAGCCCTTTTGGCAGACTAACACAGGCACCATGAAGGTTGGTGCACTCCTCTCCTGGTGAAGGGAATCAAGGCCTGCTGGGATTGCCCCAAGGACCTCCAGCTTCAGACCTTCCCAAAGTCACGTGTCCCTCTCTTCTGTGGAACCCCATTGAAACTTCCCAGCCACCCAGCTGTGGTTGCAGGGTTGGAAGAGCAGGGGTTCTAAAGGGAGACTCAGAAAGGAGCCAAAGAAGAGAAAAGCTGGGAAGGGATTATGGCTGTGTTTGAGAGAAAACAACAAAAAGACTGGCCCGACCCTAAAATCAGCTTCCTTTCTGGGGCTCACCATCACCCCCTAAAGTCTCCCGAGCATCAGTGAGCTTCTACAATAGGCATCCAACCCTTTGATGCTGCTTCTGGCTTTGGTAGAGTCCAGAAAAGGAAACGGAGAAGCTAGGTGTGTTGCTAGAAAAGGTGCATGTGACAAAGAGTAAATACTACCATACCAGGCCCTGGACTACATGCCTTGTGCAGATTTTCTCTCTCAGCCTCACTTCAAGATACCTGTATCATCGTCTTGTCCAGAAGAGGGGACTAAGACATACAGGAAGAAGTTAAAAAATGAGCCATCCAGCTGGTAAGAGGATTGGAGCCCAGGCAGCCCGCGCTCTCCTTCCCTGTCCTCCTCTGGCATGTGCTCGAGGGCCATGGCCTCCCTTCCAGGGTGGGGCCACCCAACTGCTCTTGAGAAGCAAGAGTGGTTCCTGAGATCAGTGGTTCCCAAGTATGGGTGATTAAGAGCTGCATTTAGGGAGCCCAAGTGTAGATTCCTGGGTCCTTTCCTTAAAGGTTCTGATTCATTAGCTCACGGGTGGGGCCTGGGAGTCAGTATTTTCCAACCACACCTCTGGTGATTTTGATAATCAAGCATGGCAACCACTGGGTTAGATCATTAGCAGGGCCTTTTGTATTAACTCCACCTAATTCCAGACAGCTGCTTTTCTGGACTTAGACTTGAAATAAAGCTGCACAACACACCAGTGTGTGTCTCTGGAACTCTGAGGCTGGCACTTGCCATTCAGACAGTTGACAAATATATATTAAGTGCCCACCACGTGCCTGTGACATGCCAGGAGTGGGGATTTGAAGCAGGGTCCCTTCTTTCACCAGCACACAGTCTAGCAGAGACATCAGACCCCTCACCTCTGCCCACAGCACTTCCCTTTCTGCCAGCCTTTACTCCCTTGCACTATTTATTTGCCGTGCCGACCTTCCTAGCTTCTAAGTTTTTGTAAGTGCTATATCTGCGTCCACTTCATCTCTAGGCTGTCATTTTTTCCTGGACTCGTTCCCCACACCCATTACCTACACCTAGTGTAATGGTTTGCACTCAGTCTGTTAAATAAATCCATTCATTTGTTCCATAAACATTTACAGAGTGCCTACTATGTGCCAGACATGGTTCTAGGTGCCAGGGCTGTGAGGAGGGTGAGGCAAGTGAGGTGCCCAGGGTGCAAGATTTAAGAAGGCACTCACTCTTGGAGTCGTGCAAGTGCAGGGCTGGCACCCGAGAAGGAGTGCCACCTTAAATTTTGAGGCCTACCTACATGTCTCACTTGCCTCACCCTAGTCCCAGACCTGCTAGCTGCTGGGGATACATCTGTGAACCAGACAGACAGAAATAAATGGATCTAGGTAAAATCTCACTCCTTGCAGGGTCTTTGTTGGCATGTGCATGTTGCCTATCCTTAAGTCTTTTTCATTTGTGTGTGATCTGCCTTCCCAACTAGATTATGAAGTCTTCTCATTTCGGTCTGTCCCTTCCTCCTCTTCCTGCCGGCTCCACTTCCACATGCATTCTGCCCACTACAATGTTTTCCAGGATCTTGGCCCTGACCATCTGCATGGGAATCATCGGTGGTGCTTGTTTAAAACGCACCTTCCCAAGTCGGGCCTTAGGCCTGTTGAGTGGGGTTTTGGAGGGCGGGTCTCTGGAATTTGCACCATTGACAAACTCCTTGGGTTTGAGGGCCCTGGCCTACTGATTTTCTCAGCCAAATACTGCTAAACCGACCAATACTCAGAGAAGAAGATGGGGGAGGGGGGTTGGGGAGGACAGGCTAAAGTACTGCAGTTTCTTTGTGGTTCTGTGTGCAAAGGAAGAAAAGGAAGGCATGGGAAGGGGCAGTCTGGAGGTATGCATGATGGTCTTGATTCTCACAGCTCTGTAGGAAGATCTTGCTTCAGCTTGATTTTGCACCTTAGCTGGGCCACTCCAGGCCCTGCTCCCAGGCTCCTCTGGGACTTCTTGGGTTGCTTACCTTGCCTCCCCAGGGAGCTCGAGGCTAGTAGCTTTGCAGCTGGGTCAAAACTTTCCATGGTGCTGGGTGGAGGGTGGGTAATGGATGGCTCTGGGGGGCCCGGAGAGTGGCACAGGAACAAAGAAGAGAGGATCTATATGTCTGGTCATCCCATATCACTAAAGCAGGTACCCATCATTTTCACTTGCTGCACATAACACATATACAGATGCCCACATGCTTTGAGGTGTCAGATGTGTACTGTAAATGGTGATCATCTGAATGAGTGAAATCAGTTGAGTGAGTAACCAGTATATACAGTTTATGGGGTGACACATACCTTTGCCTTTCCCAATGCATTAGCCCGTTGGCAGTGTCAGTGTGAGATGCCTCTTGGTGTCCAACCAAGCCCAGTTCCTCAAGAGAAGATCTTGAATGAATCTCACCTCGGGTTGTTGTTAGCCTGTTCTTGAAAGGGTTCAGGCAGGGAGATGGAGGAGCCAACGTCTGGGTCAGGAAGGAATTTGTGGTGGTGGCGGCACCTGGGTCACCTGCCCAGTATCCCCGAATGGCAGATTTCTGATAGAGGGCTTTTAAGAGCAGACCGTTTGTGCAGAACTGATTAACGACATACCTATTTGCTTGTAAGGTTGAGGACAGAGATTCAGGATCACCTGTAGAATTTGTTAACTAACAGAACCTTCCCTAGGATCTTGAGAGATAAAGCCTGGAAATGAGTATTTACAACAAGTTCCCCAAGCAATTTGAGTCTGTTTGAGTCTGAGATCCACTGACTGCTTTGAACTAGGAACTTCCACATTTTTGTTCCTTTATTGAAGCCCTGGTATCCTTCCTCCCCATCCCTGCCCCCAGTTTTTCTTCAAGTATGGTGTTATGTTCTCTGTCAGCTTGGCTAAGATGGAACTGTATTTCCCAGATCTCCTTCCCCTGTATGGCTCTGAGTTAGCATTGGTCAATAGAGCAAGGAGCGCAAGATGAAAGTGAAGCAACTCCAATTACTGTCTGAAGGCCATCAGGGCTAGAGGCTGTGGCAGAGACTGAGAGATGCCGACAGGTTCCAACTTGTGCTCTTTGTCTACTCCACCTCCACCTTGTACTACTGACGCTGGGACCCAACAGCAGTCCCAGGCCCTGCGCGGTGGCAGATCAATAGAGGAGGGAACCACACAGGGGCACAGCTTCCCGAAGGCCTCCTGTGAGCTTCTTCCTTGCAGTCCCTCCACAGTGGCGGGGTGTGCTTGGCTTCTCCAACTGACTGCTTAGTGGTTTCTTCCCTCATCCTCCAGTCCCTCCCGGGCCTCCACCTCCTTGGTTCACCCCACACTCCCATAACTCATAGCAGCTCTACTTCCCTCATTGATCAGTCAAGAAGCACTTCCCATGCCCAAAAGGGAGCAAGACTTAGGAATCAGTCTTCCCAAGGAATGCATGGGACATCAAGATGTATAATCACCATGAAGGCAGCTAAAAGCTAACCCATTAGTCTTATCTTCTATGATTATAGGGTAATTTAAAAATTTGATATCCCCCAGGTTCTCTGCTGACACATACAGCATCTTGGGCAAATTAGAAAAAGGTGCTCCCTTTGGTCAGCATTAGTAAGAGTTTCCCTTCCCTTTCTTCCTACCTTTCCTTTTAAGCTGGGTGTCCTTGTGCAGGCCACAACCTGCACAGCTGTATGTGGCTGTCCTGGGTACCAATCCCGTCCCTTATAACAAAGGGACCCTGAGTCTAGCCTCTGCTTTCCTAGCATTGAGACCATAGACAGATTACAAAACGTCCTCACCAAATGTTTCAGGGAAGGAGAGGATTTCTTTGGTCATCGTTCTCTGCCTTCAACACCAAGGGCAGCCATCCTTTCCTGACCACCCATGTGAGCAAGCTCTGATAGGGTCTTGCACTTCCCCAGTCATAGCCCTCACTATATTGTCAGTTACTAATATTGGGTGGCTGTCTTGCCCACTAATCAGTGAGCACCTGAGATTCTCTGATCTGGTCACTTTTGCATTTGGTCACCTCCAGGGTCCAGCACAGCACCTGGCACAAAGTGGAACTGCAGCAAATATTTGTGGAATGAGCCATGCAGAGGTCCTGTCTTGTTCTGGAGACCACATCCTCATTTGAAAGTCTGGAACCAGGAACCGGGTCTTTGCCTCCCTTAGAGGCAGTGATCTCAGTACATGGCACACACTGGAGAGGTGGTTGTAGACAAATCAGCTTCGGGTTGTCAGGGACCTGACTGGTCTGAGGTCCCTGGTGGTGCAGGGTCAATATTGGCTGGTCATAGGCAGGCTGATAAATATGTGCTTCAAAGCCCCCGCTCCATTCTCCAGAGCCCTGGTTGCTAATCTAATATGCCTTTTTTTTTTTTTTTCTTTTAAAATTTTTCATTTATTCAGAAAAGCATGTGCAATGTCTGTTATTTTCAACATTAGTCTAATATGCCTTTTTAAGACAACCCCCGAGAGAGCTACCGCCTACTGATCAGCATGTCAAACCAATGGACCCTGTCCTGTCCCCCCAGGCAGCTTCTGAGAGCTGTCTTACCATCATCTGGGCCATCTGAAGTGTTTGTCTTTACCAAAGAATACCAACAAGTGAAGCAGAAATTGAGTCATAAATAAACGCCACCAAGTCCCTCCAACTTAAATAACTAATAAACCAGCTGCAAAAAAAAAAAAAGTGTTTTTCAATAAAACGGAAAAGACAAAAAGATTGCTTTGTGTTGTATGATATGCTGGCACTTTAAAATGGGGTTCGGTACAGACCAGAATGCCTGGAGACAAGGCTGCCTGGTCCAGCCCCACTGGGGGCTGTTTCACCGCAGAGAACCACCCTCACAGCCCCTCCCCCTGGGCCCAGGCTGGTTTGTCCTGAATCCAGCAAAGTCCTTTGGAGTCTCCAAATCCCGCCCAACTCCCTGCAGTTGCCTGGCTCCAGCTGCAGAGCTGGGCATTTGGTAGCAGTGAATCTAGTCCCTGACATGCTGTCAGACAAGGAGAGGAGAGGCTCTGAGGGGCAAAGGGAGGCAGTGGACAGGAGGGTACCCCTGAGCTGCTTGCTCCAGTTCTGCCACTTGCAGACCTTGTGGCCTGGGACAAGTCAACATTCTGGAGCTCTATTTCTTCATCTGGGGAAGGGTGGAGGAGGAGTAATTATTAGTTGCTTGTGTGTATCTCATGGGGGTTATTAAGAACATCAAATAAAACTGAAATGGCTAAAGTGAAAGTGCTTTAAGTAGGGCAGGAAAAAGTTTTTGTCTTATTCACCACTTTATAGGACAGAAACTGGCCCATAGTATAAAAGGGTGGTCAGTAAAATGTTTGTTGAATGAATAAAGTGTAAATACAAAAATCACCATAGTGTACCCCAGAGAGGAGAATGGGATCAGCAAGGGGCACACAAGGGAGCGTCAAAGGGGTAGTGATTTTCTATGTCTTAGGCCAAGGGTTCTTAGCCTTTTTTGTTCCACAGGCCCCTTTGCCAGTCAGGTGAAAACCACAGACCCCTTACTAAGTCCACACTATACTGTGTATTATTTAATAGATATATCATACCCACACCAAACATCCCCACAAGAATAATGTTTTTTTAAAATTTTCAATTCAAGCTCATGGACGCCCTGAAATCTTTCCATGGACCCCCAATTAAGAACCCCTGTCTTAGGCTGTATGGGGGGGGGGTGCACGCTTGATTGTTATTCTGTGTGCATGTGTGTGAAATATTCTTTTGTATGTATTATGTATTAATATCTAACTAAAGCAATTTTAAAAAATTCATGCCAAAAAAAAGTAGTAGGGGGAAAAACCCTATAATGTATCTTACCAAAGAGAGTAGCGTAACTCTAATGTTGCATCTGTACTAGTAATAAAACTGGCCTGAGTTATCGCCCTTGATTCTTAGAGGTTCTGTGTTTGAACCAAGTATTGCTGAAGTTGGAGGCATGTGGGAAAGGAGCTTGTGTCAGAAGCCGAGTCTTGGTGAGATCTACTTTTTTGAGATGGAATGTGTATGCTGACTTTTTTGTTGGAATTCGTTGCCTTTCCTCTTCATGTGTGGGTTGCTCCTGTACTCAGTCAAGGTAAAGTCCAGGTAAAGCCATCATGTCTTTGCTGCTGCTGCGTGGCCTCTGACTTGCTTCACCTTGCTAACGCTCACTCATCCTTCCAGACCCACCCCAGGTGCCATCCTTTCTGGGAGGCGTTCTCTGAATCCCCACTTTGGGTTAAGCAGCATCCTGCCACCTTAGCACGTCTATGGCATTGGTTCTCAACTGGGGGTGATTTGGCTCCCAAGGGGACTTTTGGCAATGCCAAGAGACATTTTTTACTGTTACAAGGGCAGGGGGGAGGGGGCAGGTGAAGGTGGGGTGGGTGTGCCACTGGCGTCTAGTGGGTAGAGGCCAGGAATGCTGCTAAACATCCTACAATGCACAGGACTGCGCCCACCCCCCAGCACAGAATTATCTGCTACCCTGCTGGCTGGTGTGAAATTTTCTCTCTGTCTCACTGAGGCCCATGCTCATCCTCGGCAGGGACCTTGTGGATTCAGCCTTTGATTCCTAGCACCCAGCACTACCTGGAATTGTAGCCACACATTTTGTTTGTTTTTTTTTCTTTCTTCATGCATTTGTTCACCTATGGTGTAAGGTGCTGTACGTGGCTGGAGGTGCACAAAGCCAAGATCCCTGCTGTCAAGGAGTTTTGTAATCAAATGGAGGAAAAGGTCATGTAAATACCTAATTATTCACAAGTCAGATTGAAAATAGGGCCATGGTAGAGGGACAGGCAAAGTGCTCTGAAAGAACTGGTTATTAGGATGAACCAAAGAAACTTGCTGATGAGAAAACAGTGATTTTGTATGGTTCACACCCAAAAGTGGTTTAATTAAATATTTTGGACAACGTTGGGGGTGGGCATTGGACTGCATTGAGGATGGAGACACAGGAAGTACATGTGAGATCTTGTCTCACCCACTGCCTGAAAGCAGAGACCATATTTTTTTACTTTATATTTTCTCCCCCATCACACTTCCTGGAACAGTGTCTTGCATTTAGAAGACACTAGTATATTTTTGAAGACTAGAGTTCAGGTAAACTATTTGCACTTCAAATTGGTTTTATCATTGGGAATGCACTTTGGCCCCAAGAACTCCAAAGAATGGTATTACATAGGCATGAACTATATAGTGCGTCTCTGACGGCAACAGGTGCAAGAAATCACAGTCCTCTAATAGCATCCAAAGCCACCGAGCTGTCACAGAAGCCATTATGGAAACTGCCAGGCACTAAAAGCCTAGAAGCATAGCTGATGGCATCTGTGTAGTCACGTAACTCGGCAGTGTCAGGCAGTCCCACACACACCCAGCCCATGAGCTTTGGCCAGTTACATGCTTCGTATCCTGGAGCAGGTGGTGAAGGATAAACATTTCAAAGTTGAACTCAGAACTTGGCAGAAGCCCTCTTTCAATCATGTGCAAGCCAGAAAACTCTGGAAAATTGAACTGTTTATAAGGGTCAGAAATTGGTAAATCTGATAAATTCTAGCTCCAGGTGTTGATCTAGTCTTTTGAAAGAATTGCCTGGGAGCTCATTGCTGACTGGTTGGCTGTTCCCAGTGGTATATAGTCTCTGCTCTTGGGTGGAATCCAGCAGCTCAACGCCGCCCCACAGCTCCTGATGCAAGTCTGGGCAAGAGCTAGGGGTCCTGAGGCCAAGAGTAAGATAAGTCCAGGAGAGCCCTGGAGGCTATCCTTGCTGCCAGTTGGACTGATTCTGGGCCACTGATTACCCCTACAATGACACTAAACACCAGGACCCAGAAAGCCTGGGAGCCAATTTATTTATTTATTTTCAGGGAGTACTGGGAATTGAACCCCGGACCTCATACATGAGAAGCATGCGCTCTGCGCTTTCCTGTCCATGGAACTCCTAGAGAGTAGAGATAGCTCCTGCCCCGCGCAATGCAACACTGACCCCAGGACCTTGGTTCACATGGGTCTCAACTGATGCTTAAATGCTCTCCTAACGTTCTATCATCAGAGCCACAGACGAAATGCTCAATTCTGGCCTAAAAAAAAAAAAGGAAGCTCTCAGCATAGAGGATTGTTTTAAGTAAAAGAAGAATTCAGCCCATGGACACAGCATTTCTTTAGCTGTTTTCACATAGATGCATTTTTCTTTGTTTGCTTTAACACTGGTCGATAGGGACAGAATAGTGGAAATTTGGCAAGCTGGGGAAAATGCTTATAGACTCAGATTGGAACTTATCCAAGAGCCCTGGTGAGGTAACAGGGAGTCCACCATTTCCCCAGGGAAAAGGTTGCTCAACTTTTGAGCCACAAGATTCTCCAGCATTTGTTATTGCAATCTCACTGTCCTTAAGATTTCAGAATGCCCTAACTGTGGTGACTGCTCTGTGTATTCAGCCCTTCCCGAAAGTTACCCAGAGATGATCTTACCACTTCCTCCTGTGGAGGAAGTCCCTGGCAGAGCTTCACCCTGTGATCAGGGAGATTTGATTTATTTAAAATGAAATTAAATCACTACTAAGAAAGACCTCGATTAAATTTGTGTCACTGGAGGGATAGAACTATTCTTCTTAGGTATAACCATCATAAACCTTAACAATGTGTAAGTCAGGGAGCAGATGTGGCTCAAGCAGTTGAGCTCCTGCTTCCCACATGGGAGGTTCTGGGTTCGGTTTCCAGTGCCTCCTAAAAAAACAAAAACAAACAACAAGCAAAACAAATGGAAAAACCAACTCGGGGGGGCTGATGTGGCTCAGTGTTTGACCGCTGGCTTCCCTCTTACGAGGTCGCTGTTCAAGCCCCAGCCCCTGGTACCTCAAAAACAACCAAACAAACAAACAAACAAAAAACAACACATAAGTGGAACTTCATTTCTATCCACTGCATGTTAAAGCCACCACTGTTTCAAGGGCAGTGGCCATGTCTGGTTTCTTTTTTTCTTTCTTTCACCCAGCATTCCAGGTGGTATGATTAATGTTTGTTGAATGACTATATGTTCCCAGCCTTGTTTCTAATTTTCACCTTCTTAAATTACTATTATAGTTATAAGCATGAAACTTATAAAGAGCCCAAACCCAGTTTGATAACTGAAATTAAACATCCTTGGGCTTTCTAGTTTGGGAAAGTCTCACAGATAAAGAAACCATATTTTAAAATCTTCCTAAATCATCTATATTGGATATAATGCTATATGATTATGTCCACAGCTGGTTGCAATTAGTATTTAAAGCTTTTTCTGTGAAGCTTACAGGTATAACTACAGTGGTGTGGAGGTGTCAGAAGCCTACTCTTCCCAGCTATGTGCTGAATGACACATTTTTTTAAAAGATTTATTTTATTTATTTATTTCTCCCCACCCCCCTTGTTGTTTGCACTTGCTGTGTCTGTTAGTCTTCCTTGTTTTCTTTTTGGGAGACACTGGGAGCCGAACCTGGGACCTCCAATGTGGGAGGGAGGCACCTAACCGCTTGAGCCACCTCTACTCCCTGCTTTGTTGTATCTCTCATTGTTTTTCTTCCCTGTGTCTCTTGTTGGATCACTTTGTCGCGTCAGCCCGCCGCGCCTGCCTGTTGCGCAAGCCCATTGTCTTCTTTAGGAGGCACCAGGATCCAAACCAGTGACCTCCCGTGTGATAGGTGGGAGCCCAGTCACCAGAGCCACATCCACTTCCCCAGTGACACATTTTGATAGCTCAAAATTGGCCCCAGTGGGAGTATTTACACAAGGGAAATTGGCAAATGCTACTACTCAGGGCTTTTTTCCCCTGGAGAGTTGGTTTTAAAACATTTGCTAGCACACCCTTGGATAATTGTCTCAAACATCATATAATTGTGGGTTATGTCCCCTAGGTCATGATATGTTTTTAAAATTAGCTAGTTTTTCATTGAAAAAGTAAGGTATACGTGTGCATGTTGGATGGGGTAACGTAGAAATTTTTGTTTAAAATATAGTGGTTTAAATAAGATAAAAAATTATTTTTCTTTCAAGTCAAGATCCAGAGGCAGGCCGCCCAGAGTGGGCAAGGCAGTCTTACCCATCTCAATATATTGCTTCCATTTCTGTGTCTAAGGTGCTGCTCCAGCTCCCACCCATCACCTCTTCACCCCAGGGATCCAGAAGGGGAGAAAAGTCAGGGCACCCTTTACCCTTTCCTCTAGAAGTTCCACATATCCTTTCAACTCTTATTCCATTGGCTAGAGCTCAGTCACAAGGTCATAGCTAGCCTCGAGGGAGGTAGGGAAGAATAATCTCTAGTTGGGCTCCCATATGCCCAGTTCAAACTCAGGAATTTACCATTAAAGGAAGCAGGGAGAGTGGGTATTTTTGGCTAACTAGCAGTCTCAGTCTCTATAGGGTAAAACAGGCAAGTGATATAAAAGTTGGTATCCCTCCCACTTTAACTTCTAGCCTTCCTCCCTAGAGGCAATCACTATGAATTGAAGTTTCAGAAGTTTTTTTATGCATGTGATAGCACATATGTATATGTTCTCTCCTGAGAGATCATATAGTCCCAAATATTAAAGTGTGCACTTAGATATCAGAGTGGTCCGGCCTTTAGTCTCAGCTCCTTATCAGACTAGCTCTGTGAACGTGAACACGGGCAATACACTTAACCTTTGGGCAGCAGTGTCCCCATATCTGAAACAGAGATAAGAATTGCACCTACCTCACTGGGTTCTTGTGAGGACCAAGTGTGATAATACACTTGGTGCTTTGAACAGCTCTTTTTTCCCTGTGACTGGGCCATACTTTCCTGTTTCTTTGTGTGTATTGTCATTTTTTGCTGAGAACTGGACATTCTGAGTATTAAGTTTTATAACTCTAGAAATCTAGTTCTCCCACTCCCCTAGATTTTTCCTTGTTGTTTGTTGTTGTTGAGGGCTGGGGCCATCAATCTGCAACTTGTCCGGACTATTTTTGCTCCCAAGCAGGGAATGGAAAGAGAAAAGAGAAAAAAAGAAGGAAAAAACAAGTTCTGTTTCTTTAAGACTCCTCAGCTGCTTTTTTACCTGAGGGTAGAAAGAGTGTGGAAACAATGGCTGACCTCAGAGCTGGCTCCCAGTGATCTGAAGGAGCTGGTCAAAAGCAGGGATGAGAGTAGAAGAGGTGAAAGCACTCTCACGGTGTTTGTAACTAGCAGAGCTGTTAGAGGGTATGATACTGGGTGAGAGGGAAAGTCTAAGGTCATACAAATTACTAGAAGGAAAGCTAAAAAATGTAACATGGGACTGTGGAGCGTAGTAACACCGCATGTGAAATATGAATATGGGTAATATTGTATATATAAAACTGTTTTCCTTTGAAACAGAACAAATGTATGTTAATATCACAAGATGTTAATATCAGGAAAAACAAACAAACAAACATTATGCTAAGTAAAAGAAACCAGACACAGAATACTACATATTGTATGATTCCATTTATATAAATTGTAACTATAAATCAGTTTATAAAGATAGAATTAGATTAGTGGCTATGTAAGGCTGGGGAAGGATAGAGGGATTGAGAGGTGACTGCTAAGGGGTGTGGAGTTTTTCTTTTAGAAGTAAAAAAGAAATTGTTCTAAAATTTTTTGTGGTGATGGATGCACAACTCTGTGATTATACTAAAAGCCAATGATTGTACACTTTGGATAGATCGTATGATATGTGAATATATCTCAGTAAAACTGCTTTAAAAAAACAGGACTGTACAACACAGTGAACTGTGTTGTAAATGATGGACTGTAATTAAAAGTAAAATTATGAAAATGTTCTTTCATAAATTTTAACAAATGTTTCACTAATGGAAGGTGTTAGTAATAGGGTGAAATATGGGAACTCTGTATTTTCTGCATGATTTTTCTGTAAACCTACAACTTCTCTAATTTAAAAAAACAACCACCGTAATGCTGTTTAAAAAAAAGAAAAGCAGTGATCAGAAATCAGACCCCACCCCAGATTTTGGAGGACTTGGTCCTCACAGCCCACCTTCTCTCACAAAGCATCAACGGCCCACTCCTCCTGGCCTTGCCCACGCTCCTCCTTTGTCAGGCACGCTGTTATCTGGGAGTAATATTCAGAATGACACCTGGCCTCCAGGCTGCAGGTAGGGTGGGGATGGGGTTGGTGGCTCCCTACAGACCCCAAGTTTCTTATGTTTACTAACATCACACTCTCTTTTGTTATCGACTCCCAGAGACTGCCCCCAACCCCTGGCTCTAGGCCTACTGCTTAAGGAGGCTTTTGCTAAAGAAGTGAGAGGTGTTTTTTTTCCCCAGTTATTTACCTTCTAAGTGATTTTTAATTCTCAGGCTTTCTTTTTCCACAGTTTCTGAGTCATTTCTCTGTTTTTAGGCAAGGTTCCCAGCACCTGACAACTTGTAGTTTCTCTCCACTTTTCAGGAAGTGCAAATTTGGGCTACATGGCACATCCTTAGGCTGACACGGCTCACTCACCCTGGCTTTCCAGCTGGATGGTGGAAGAGATGCAGGATATCCAGGGAGGCTGTTGTTAAGGGACCCAGGCTCTTACAGTGGTCTAGTTGCTTCATTCCCTCTATGCCCGTTTTAGTTTGCTAAAAGCTGCTGGTAGTAATATACAAAATCTGGGTTGGCTTTTATAATGGGAATTTATTAGATTAAAAGCTTACAGTGCTGAGGCTGTGGAAGCGTCTAAATCAATTAAGGCATCATCAAAAGATGCTATCTCACCAAGTTGCAGCTGTCGGTAACCAGGCACATGGCAGCAACATCTAAAGATACTTTCTCTCCAAGCTCAGCTGTGGGTGACCAGGCACATGGCAGGGCATAACGGCAGCTCTGCTTTCTCTTCCAGGCTCACTTCCTCCCTGAGCTCAGCTGTGGGTGACCAGTCACATGGCCCCTCTCTCTCCTCTCCTCCAGGCCTTGTCTCTTTCAGCCTCTCGAGGGCCTGTTTCCATGCCTCTGTGTTCTGCTGATTCCAGCCTCCAGTCTCCAGTACCTGTCTCTCAGCCTCTCAGGGTTTCTCTGTCTCTATAGCTTTTTTCTGTCTGTGGCTTTTATTTCCCACTTATAAAGGACTCCAGTAAAAGGATCAAGACCTACCCTGGGTCATGCCCTATTGAAGTGATATAATCAAAAGGAAAGCCCCTTAACTGAATCTAATCAAAAGGTCCCATCACAATAGGTTTTCACACACAGGAATGGATTAGCTCTAAGGACATGATCTTCTGGGTCCACCTAGCGTCACACTGCCACAATACCCCAGATTAATAGCGGGTATGACATGTTCCTGGACAAAATGGAGGAGAAAAAATCCAAGAGGAAACAAGCAAGGTCTGGGAGGCACAATGGTGCACTGTAACATTAATAGCACAGACTTTCTAATTCTGGCTCTGCCATATAACTGTGTGACCTTTGTCAAATGATTTAAGCCTTAATTCTTTCATCTCTAAAATAAGGATAATATTAGGTTGGACCATGTGAAATTGTTTTCTGTCAAATGGTCAGCTTTTGTCAACTTCATATGGTCTCAATCTAATAATGGTACCTCCCACCTAGAATAGTTTTGAGGATGAAATGAGATCATCTACGAAAAGGACATGGTAGAATTGTTAAGGAATATTTGAGTAGAGAATTGAAGGCAAGCCAGGCAGAAGTAATAGTATGTGCAAAGTCCCTGAGGCAGAAGCATGTTTGTCAGAGTTCCAGGAACAGCAAGGAGCTCAGTGAGGTTGAAGCTGGTGAAGGAGAAGGAGAGAGTAGGAGATGATTCAGTGAGGTGGCTTAGGGTTAGATCACACAGGGTCTTGTGAGCCACTGTGAGGTCTGTGTGTGTGTGTGTATGTAAATCTCAGTGATGAAACAAGAGCTAATATTTATTGTGAATGATATGATAGACATTTTCACATACTAAGTGCTTAATAAGCAGCAGGAAAAGAAACTGGAGATATAGACAATAAGTAGATGAACGAGACAAGGAGAAGGAGCAGTAACCATAAATAAAGGATCTAGGCAGCATAAACTGGGACTTTTGGGGGGAGAACAGAATATTGTGCTCCTGGGAGCTATAAGGTAGGATGCTCAGGCCCCACATGTACATGAAACTTTTCTTCCAGGCCCAGGATGAGGAGGTATATCATGGTGCTTGGCTCATCGTGTGCTGATGGCGGGCCCAGAAGTTGGTCATAGGTGCTGAAAGATGGTAAAGCCTAAGTTAAGCATGCAGGCTCTGGACTCAGCTCTACCAGTTACTAGTTATGTGACAGTGGGCAGGTTCTTGAATGACTCTGAGCTGTCATTTCCTCTTCTGTAACTTGGGTTATGATTTACCTACCTCAACGAGTTGCATGAAGGTTAAATTAGATAACTCAAGCAAAGCACTAGACCAGGCACATAACAAACACTAATCGCTATTATCCCCGCATCAAATATATGGGGTGCTGATAAGACACCTCCAAAGATGTTTCAAGCCCATTAGCTGTTTTTAGGAGCTTGTGTGAGGATATGAATTATCCATTGGAAGAAGCTTGCCAAGCATCTCTAAGGCTCATGGACTCCTGGATAGGAAACTGAAGACCTGAGGGCACCAGTGCTATTTCTTCTTTGCTTCAAATTGAGCGTTGGTATTTTAGAAGAGAAAGGAGATGTGAGAAGTGACTAAAGAGAAATATTGACTGTTGCAAAATAGGATTTAATTTTTTGGACCATGAGTTAATAAAGAAGAACAAATATCTTGAGACAGAATGTAAGTGGAGTGTATGTGGTGTGCAGAAACTTCCTCTGTGCCAAGGCTTGTGCATGCCCTTCATTTAAACCTTGTAGCAGCCTTGCAACTGCATCTTAAGTACTCTTCTTACCCAGTTAAGGGAACCCAGGCTTAATGAAGATATGCTGGTAAGTGACAGAGCCGGGACTTTGAAATCGATCTGACTGAAGCCAACATCCTGTTCTTAGAGACATAACCCTAGAGGAGGATTGCCTGGGAGTTCCAAGACCTCACAACTGGGAAGAGGAGCAGAATACAATGTATGGACTCACATTTCTGTGAATAATAAAGTGATCTTAACTAAGACCTCTATGAGTTTAGACTTGATTGCAAGAAGAAAAATTCAATCACAGCCACCTTAAGCACAAATAAAAAGAAACTAATAATAGAATTTGGGGGGAGGATCCCAGGGAGGGTTGAACAACTAAATTTCAGAAGGAACAGATATGGTCCAGCTCCCGTGGTGCCCAGCCCGTCCGGTGGGGGCAGGGGTGGGGTGGGGTGTGCCTCCAGTATAGACAGGGCTGCCAGGGCCCAGCCCCTGCTTCAGGGCCACTGTCAGAAGATGGGCATCACTGGGTGTTGTGCAGTCATTCCCAGAGACCTCCAATGCACAGTAGGTTTCACCAAGATTCAAGAATGGGATCAGGCAATGGGAGAAGAAATTTTAATTTTTTATTAAAAATAATTTTAGTTGTTTTGAGTTTTAATAAACTTCATTTTTAAAACTTATTTCATGCAGTTCAGACATACAGCATAGACAGTCAAGATGACATTGTCTAGGGTCACAGTGTGGGCCGTGGTGATGGTTCAGGGGGTCCAGGCAGTGACTTTGGTGTCAGGCTTACAGTTCTGGTGATTCTGTCTGGAGGCAGAGGGGAGGGGCTAGTGTCCGTGGATACCATCTGAAAACGTCTTCCTAAATTATGAAGGTATTTTGAAAGTGACATTACAGGAAATTTAGAAGGAGAAAGAAAGCATTCTTCTTAATTTAGTTGCCATCCCAGTGTTTTTAGCCTGCTTTTTTCACTGTCATGAGCATTTTTATGCCGCTCAGAGTCTTCACAACATGACCTTTAATGGCTGCATAAAAACAATGTACTGTATTTAAAATAAGCAGACTTAGTGTGAGAGAAGGTAAAGTTGACATTTTGTCAAGAAAATACCTGTATGAAAATTCCGGAACCTGATGCCAACTGCCAACTTTCCTGATTTCTAAATGTTACCTATTCCTGTCCAACTGTGGGGTTTTCAGATCTGTTGCTTTGAGGTGGGAGTATATGAAGCATGGGAGTCAAAGGTGGTGGGTCAGGAAAGAGGTGTTTAATCGATGCTGATGGTGTGGACGTCTAGACTTGACTGGGGACAATTCCCACCTCCCCAGCAGATATTTGGCAATGCCTGCAGACATTTTTGGTTGATAAACCTGGCAGTGGGTGGTGGGTAGGTGCTGCTGGCATCTAGGGGGTTAGAGGCCAGGGATGCTGCACAAGAACCGATAATGCACAGGACAACACCCCCTCCCCCCAACAAAGAATTATCCAGTCTAAAATGTCAGTAGTGCCAAGGTTAAAAAACACTGGTCTAGATTACCATGGAGTTTATTCTCAAACGTTAGTGGAAGAACACTCCAGAAGCCTTTTGTTTTCTGCTTTTGTTCATTTGGGGAGGATTCTGGGATTTGGCTGAGGGTGGTAGCAATGAGTTGTAATGGATTTTCAAGATCCCTGAAATACAGCATACGCAGGAGAATGCAGAGGGTAAGCACAAAGACTTTGGAGTTTGGAAGAATCAAATATGAATTTTGACACACCAAAGTAAACTCTGTAAGGCCTGCAGGATGGCCTGCTTCAGAATGCTCCTAAGGGGGTTAAATTAAGTCATGTGTATGAAGCACTTAGAGCCGAGCACGGAGTAAGAATGTGAAGAATGGTGGCAAAGGTTGTTGTTGTTATTATTATTATTATTATTATTTTATTGTGCTGGAGTCAGGTTCATGGTTTAGTTTGGTGCTTCCCCAACCCCTCCTTGCAATTCCTATTTTAGGAAAAATAGGTTCAACTGATTTTTGTGATCTGGGCTTTCTCTTTCTCTCTTTTCCTTTTTTTTTTTAAAGATTTTATTTATTCATTTATCCCCCCCTTGCTGCTTGTGCTCGCTGGGTCAGCTAACCACGCCGTGCGGGCGGGCTTGCCTCCACCAGGAGGTCCCGGGAACCGAACCCGGGGCCTCCCATATGGTAAACGGGAGCCCCATTGATTGAGCCACAGCCGCTTCCCCTTTTTTCCTTTGTTTTATTTCCATATTTGTTATTTTTCCTTTGTGACCTGGGCTTTAAAGACCAGACAATGTATAAAAGATACCTGGCAAGTGGCCACTGGCTCCACCTCATTGTTATAATTTCTTGCATTGCTAGAATCACCATATGTGATCAAGAGAATACCATCAAGTCCACTCTAGTCCATAGTTCTTCCCCCAATCCTGAGGGGACTGGGATGGTGATGTTCACTCCACCTCCAAGTGAGAGAGGGCTTATATCCCATGGATATGGTGGGTGGGATGATCCCGCCTGCAGATGCAGGCCCTCTCCATTCCCTGGGATGACCGTTGCCCATCGTTGTCTCCTCACCAGGTGACTTGGATGAGTCCATTGAGCTGTAAGGTAGGAGGTGGGCAACATGGGAATCCCAGTGGGTTCCGTGTAATATTTTGGGTAATCTAAGCACCTCTTAAAATAAATGTATATATATATATATAAATAACATTTTTGTAAGCAAATACACATATATGCATATATATTTATATATCATTTTGCAAATGTTTGTATGTATTGTGAGAATTTTGATTTTTACTCACAATAAAAATAAATTAAAAAAAAAAAAAAAAAAAAAAAAGATACCTGGCATATAAGCCATGCAGCAGCCATTGCTGTGGCGGAGGTTCTTGTTCTTCCTTTGGGAGAGCACTTGTTTTCTGACGCTCTTGGTTGGCTATCTTGATCTACTAAGGATTTCAGAGTGGGCCAAGCTGATGTAAAGCGTAGCTATGTGTATCAGTTTCCGAGGATGCAATTCGAATCCCCAGCAGGGTGTAAGGATATCTTTCTTCCCTGTCCAGAGCTAAATGTCTGGTTTTCAGAGAGCAGTGGTAAGAGGGGCCTGTGTGTCTTGGGAATCTCTGACCAGTTAATCATCCACAGCTTGCTCTTGTGCGGCTGAGAACATCCGAGGAGCATCGAGCTTCCCTGGGATGGGCTGAGCTTCCCAGCTTTCTGGGCTAGGCATGGCGCTGAGCCCTAGCACAGGGAGGAGACCACCCCGGGAGAGCCTGGCACAGGAGCTGGTGTGGGAGGCAGAACTGGGCCTCTTGAACGGGCAGTGGTGATGCAGGCAGGGATAAGGCTTCAGGAGAAGAAAAAGGAGAAAGGGGATCAGCAATGTGTGAACTGCTCCTGAAGAAGGGCAAGCACTGGTTCTGGTGAAAGAAAACAGGGAAAGCATTCAAGGGCGTAGAGGGAGGCTGGGCTAATAAGTCTTAAAGCAGCGTCTGCGGCGCTTCCATGCCCACGTGCTACTCTTGTTCCTTCTCGCCTGTCTTTGGAACAGTATATGTTTTGTTTCTATGAGGTCCTATATCCTTTGGCTCCCCTGGGAGTTCTCCTCAGGAAGAGCTCACTTTTTTCTTCTTCAGGCAATCTGCATGTTGGGGTCCACATGACGCAGCCTCAGGGGTTATGGGGAGCCTGTGATGAGGACTGAGAAGCACCAGTGTATGGTCCTTGTTCACAACTTCCATACATCATGTTTCTTTGTGAGTCATTTCTACTCTCCCATAAACTTAAGTAGGCTGGGATGGTCTCTATGCACGGATTTATTTGGCTTCTATAAGTCATCTTACATCAGTTTAGGAGAGGAAGAGGGGAGGATCATAACAGAAAACATAACGTGAGAATGTTTATTATTAGAGAAATAAGAAAATTGGGGGTTGAGAGAAGGGACCAAAGGGAGGCAAATGGTGGATAAAAGATAATGTACCCGCAGTTCAGCCTTGGAGGGATGTGGCTAAATTAGAGCAAGCAGTATTCCTGAGACGTTGGAGGAGAGTAGCTGAGGGAACCAGGTCAGAGAATCCTACTAGATTTCCTTCAGCCTGGGGCCACCCAAAGCTGTAAACTTTCATGTCCTCTAGGGTGGGTGGGGGTATATTTGAACATCTTTCAGGAATCCCTCAAAACTGTTGGCTGATTGTGTATGTGTTGTTAATTTGTGTTTTTTCTGGAAAGAATTTACAGAGCCGTGTTAGTAACAGTTGTATATAGACACCTAGACCTTGGGAGAGAACTGGGTCTCCAGACTGGGAGAGTGGTCAGCCTGGAGGTGGTGGTAGAGGCCGTGTGTGAGTGGAGGGCCTGGATGGTCCAGGCTGAGAACAGGCCTCAGGTGGCTCCTGGTAAAGGAGTAAGAGACCCACAGAGAAGGTGAAAAAGGTGGAACAAAACCAGAGAGTGTTTTCAGCAACCAAGAGAGATGGGGGTTTCCTAAGGAGTGCATGACAGATCCAGACTGTTACGATAAAGGCCCAAACATGTACATTGGATGTTAGTAACTCTGAGGTCAATGGTAACTTGACAGGAACCGTTTCCCTGGAAACCAGATGGAGCGGATGAGGGCAACTGTGAGGAGGATTGGAGAGAGCAAGTGCTAACTGCTCTTTCAAGAAGTTTAACTTTGAAAGGAGTGGGGACAATGGGGCACTTACTGGGGGCTGCAGGCAGGAGTTCTTTTGCCTTGTGTTTTTATTTTTAAATAACAGAATCTTGAGTATAGTTACAGGCCGAGCAAGAGAAGCCAGGACAGGGCAGGAAGGAGAGCGGAGAGTGATGGAGCAAGGACCTGAGCAGGCCGGATGGGATGTCTCAGAGCCTGTGGTGGTTGGGTGGCTGGAGCTGTCCTGGGCAGGATAGGGGTGAGTGTCATTCCCGAGGTGGGGAGGAAGGAAGTGAAGATAGGTACAGCTGTGTCCATCAGCACAGAGGCTGGCAGGTGAGGTAGCTCCTGCCTGGTAACTTCCAACTTACACACCAAGTAGGAAGCACAGTCATCTGCTGAGGGAGATTGGGCCAGAGCTTGGGAAAATTGCTGAGGGGAATGGGACAGAGCTGCCAGGGGTGAGTAGACAGTGGGAAGCCTAGCTGGGACTGGAGACCACATGTTTGTGTGCTTGGGTCTTCTCTCCAGCAGCGTGACCACCGCGGGTGCCACATCCCACCAGCGGAGCCCCTCCCTCCAGCCTCCACAGGCCTACCTGTCTACCCATGGCCCCTGCAGGACTATGCCAGGCTGAGCAGGCTTCGGTTTGTGTGTATGTTTTATAATAGCCCTGTGAACACTTCATTACCGGAAATAAATTCAGTCTCATTTATGCTGATCCAAAACCTGCTTCTGAGACAGTCTGTGCACCAGGGTCCTAATACCTTCTACAAAACAGTTTTATCTTCTGAAGTCTGAATCCCATCTCTGCCCCTCACTAACTAAATATCCTTGGGCAAAGTTTTATCTAACTGTTCTCTACCTCATCACCTTCAACTGTTAAATGGGAATACTAATACTGCCTAATGGGGTTGCTGAAGGATTAAATGAAAAGGCATGTAAAGCAGGGGTTCTTAACCTTTTTTGTTCCACGGACCCCTTTGCCAGTCAGGTGAAAACCACAGACCCCTTACTAAGTCCACACTATACTGTGTATTATTTAATAAATATATCACGCCCACACCAACATGTCCTCACAAAAATAATGTTTTTTTGAATTTTCATTTCAAGCTCATGGACCCCCTGAAATCTTTCCATGGGTCTGTGGACCCCTGGTTAAGAACACCTGATGCAAAATAAAGCATTTTGCATAGTGCCTAGCATATGTTATGAGAGCAATAATTGATCACCACAATAACAAAATACTAAAGACTTAATGTTAATCTTATTAATGTCAATAATAATTACAATTATAGTTCTTCAAATATCTAAAGTCAGTTATTCTTTCATAAAACTTTTTTCCAGTTTAAAAAGCCCCAGCTTTTTTTTTAAACCTTTTCTGTGAAAACCAGGTTTGTGATAGCAGTTCTTTTCTTTTTTACTTTATTTTTTACATTTAATAATTGAAAATATAAACAATCGAAAACTAAAAACTAAACACAGATGAATAAATATATACATTTCTCAATTAAATGTACTGGATACATACAAAAATTTTTTTTAATCAAACAATATGTTACACAATATATTTGGTTCATAGTAATGCATTCATACAGTATTTGTCCTTTTGTGTCAACAGCAGTTCTTTTAAGGGGTAATAAGTTCCATGTCCCTGGAGGAATCGAAGCAGAATATGGAGGATCATTTGGCAGAAATGTTGTAGAAGGACTTGAACTTCTGATTGAGGCAGAAACTGCCTTACCCTTAGGGTCCTTTCCAATCTTATGAACATCCAGCCTTCTGGCATAAAACTAAGATCAGAAAATAAAGCATACAATAAATGCTCCTTGGAATCATACTAGTTATTATGGTCAAGGTCTGGGCTTAAATAGGAAAGTCTACTTCCTAAACTCTAAAATATTTGGAGAAGGGTCTTATTAATTCATAACATCATCGTGCTTGATTCCTAGGGCTATAAAGGTGTGTAAAGTGTTACGTCTCTTGATAAAAATAATAGCACTTTTACGGTGCTTCTATAAATTGTATGTGTTTTGCATATATTAATTTCCTTAGTCCTCATAAAGGCCTCTTGGAAGGTGATGCTCTTATCCTTATTTTGTGGAGGAGGAACTGAGGCACAAGAGCAGGAGTGGCATGCCCAAGGTCACCTGGTTGGTGAGTGTGTGTGTAGTACTTGAACTTGGGCAGCCTGGCTCCGGAGCCCATTCTTGGCCACTAAGCTATACTGCCTCTCTGGTGAGGATGGAAACTGCAAACATTTCATTGAGGTTTTTTTTTTTTTTTTTTTTCCTTCACCATTTCCCAGGAAAACTCAAGCCACTGAAAACCATTTTCTAGCTGGAGAGGAATCATTCAAACCACTGTGTCCCGCCCCCTGTCTTAGAGATGAAGACACTGAGATCCATGTGAGTTTGGGGACTTGCCCTAAGCCAGGTCTTTGGTTCTCAGTGCAGTAGCCTTTCCACCCCATCCCATCACTTCTCTTCAAGGAAATTACACCTGTGGCCTGGGCACTGAGGCCCCTTCCCTGGCCTTGATGAATGCTGACTGAGAAGTCGAGGAGCAGTTTCCTTAGCAGAGAGACTGGTATTTCGGTGCCACAGTCAATGGGTCTCGTCAGAGCCTTTAAAGAAGAATAAATTCAGACCCTGGTAGTTCAAAAGAGGTCCCTGGACACCTTAACTCAAAAACTAGGCCCTTCCAAGCCAGGCCCATGGGCTCTTTTTCTGCTCTGCCCCCACCCCATCTGTTTGTGCTGAGATCAAATTAGCATCGTCACCACTTGTGAAGGCTAAGGAGCAAACTGAGAATTCTTTATCAGAGGCACAACTTGATTGGGAACAACTGCAGATGATTATGATTTCAAGGGGAATTCACTTGTCACTTAGCTTTGGAAGAGAGACTCTTCGTGTGTAACCTGGCCAATGCACACCTTTGCATCTGATCATTTAATTAGCTCCATAGATAGTCAGGCGTCAGCAAAGCCAGTGCAGCGTGTCCAAGAGAGAGTTTTATAATGGCCTCACTCCATGGATGTGGGTAAAAGACATCTCTGTGCTGTGGTGGAGAGGCGGCAGCATGCCCCAGAGTGGCACCCAGGAAACCCGTAGAATCCACCAAGAATCTCTTTTTCCATTTTATTTGTGCACAGACAACTCTTCGGTTCAGCTCTCAAGATTTTTTTTTATTGAGGTGAAATTCACATAATATAAAATTAACTATTTTAAAGCGAACAATTCAGTGGCATTTAGTACATTCACAACGTTGTGCAGACATCAACTCTATCTGGCTCCAGAATATTTTCACCACACCGGAAGGAAACCTATATCCATTAAGCTGTTATTCCCCAGTCCTGCCTCCCCCCTGCCCCTGGCCACCACTAATCTGTGTTCTGTCTCTATGGATTGACCTATTCTGCATATTTCATATAAATGAAATCATATAATATGTGACCTTTTGTGTCTGGCTTCTTTCACTTAGCATAGTGATTTTAAGGTTCATCCACATTGTAACATGTGTTAGTACTTCATTCCTTTTTATGGCTGAGTAATATACCATTGTATGGATACACCACAATTTGTTTATACATTCATCAGTCGATGGACATTTGGGCTGTTTCTACTTTTTGGCTATTGTGAATAGTACTGCTATGAACAATCATATACACACATTTGTTTGCCCCCCGCCGTTTTTGATTCTTTTGGGTCTATGCCTAGGAGTGGAATTGCTGGGTCATATGGTAATTTTATGCTTAACTTTTTGAAGCACTCAAGATTTTTAAAAAATTAATTTATTTAACCTTTTTTGGGACATTTTCAAACATACACAAATGTAGAGAGAAGGGTAATGAACCCCCATGCACTCAACACGCAGCTTCAACCATTGTCCACATTTTCCCACTGTGGTTTCATCTAGCTCCCCTATTTTTATTTAATTTTTTGTTCATTTTTGTTGGTGTATTTTAATCAAATTCAAGACAACATATTATATCACATGTAAATACTTCAGGATTTATCACTAGCCAGTAAGTACTTTAATAAAAACATAAGACGATTCTGCTATCACATCTAACATAGCAAGAACTTAATACCATCTAAGACCCTGTCTGAGTTAAATTTTCCTCAATTGTCTGAAAAATGCCTTTGTATAGCTGCTTTATTTGAATAGAATCCAAACAAGCTCCGCACGTGGCATTTCTCAATTCCGAATAAATCTCTGAATTTCCCCTCCCCATTCCACCCCCTTTTCCATGCCTTTAAATGTTGAAGAAACCGAGTTATTTTTCCTATAGAAATTCCCTCACTCTGGGTTTGGCTGATTGCATCCTTATGGTGTCATTTAACACGTTCTGTTTCCCTTGTGTTTCTTATAAGATTAAGAAAGAGACTTGACTGGAGTTGGATTCAATATTTTATTTTTGGCATGAATTCTTCATAGATAATTCCCAGCTCTTCCAGTTGTGTCAATTCAGGAAGCACATAATGTTGGGTGCTCTCAATCTTAGTGAAATTCATATTGATCAGGGGCTTTAGGTGTTATCAACCTGATCCTTCCATTACAAAATTCCATCATGCTTAGTTCCTTTCTTTTATTAGAAAAGAAATGGGCCACAGGACTTGTCAGATATTTCAAAGAAGAATAAACTCTTTCAGCACCTGTTAGTTGTGATTTTCCAATTCTTGCATCAGGTTTCTTTGGCTTTGTAAGTCTGTATGCCATTCTGAATTCTCTGTGCTCCTGTCCAGAAATGTTTTCCATTTGAAAGAGCAGCTCTGACCTCCCACCTTCTCTGACCCTGGCGAGCTGGGACCTCCATGTGGGGAGACTTCTTTGACATTGAAGCTAACATTACATCATCACCCCCTCCCCCAAATCGGTTCAGCCAGCAAAATCAAACTCTTTTTTTTTTTTTGAGGTACCAGAGGCCGGGGATTGAACCTAAGACCTCATGTGGGAAGCTGGTGCTCAACCACTGAACCACATCAGCTTCTCTGAGTTGGTTTTTTCATTTGTTTTGCTTGTTGTTTGTTTGTTTTTGCTTTTTCAGGAGGCTCCAGGAACTGAACCCAGGACCTCCCATGTGGGGGGCGGGCGCTCAACCGCTTGAGCCACATCCCCTCCCTCAAACTTTTTTGATTGTTTGATTTCCTTCCTTCTTTTCTCCTTCCCTTCCTCCATCACATGGTGATTTTAGATTGATGAGACAAAGAGTTCTTTCACAGATCTGGGATTCTCAGTTTTTGACCCACAAGTCAAGTTGACATTTGTTGGGCATGCCCATGTGCAGGCTCTGTGCAAAGCATGTTCTGTGTGTGAGTTCGCTTGAGCCCCACAACATTCCTATGATGGAAGGTATCCCCTCTAGCCCATGTTTCAGATAGAAATGCTGAGGGTCTGAGAGATTCAGACTCTAAAGCTCATGCTCTTAGCCACCATGTCACAGTGCCTCCCAAGGATATGCTGAGAGCTTGGTCAGGTTTTGTCTTTAGATTTCCAGGAATGTCCACTCTTGATTATGGATACCCAATCTGGAGGTTACCAGAACAGGGGAGCCAGTGTGGGCCACTTAGCAGACACTTAATAAACATGTTTTGAATGAAACCAAGTTACTTAGTTATTTCAACCCTCAATTTCCTTATTTCTAAAAACAGAAATAAAGAAAGAGACCTTATTTGTAAGGTTGCTATGACTATTCAGTGAGATGTTGGCCCAGCTGCTGGCACGTAATAGCTGCTCAGTACCTGGAAGTTATCATCATGTGCATAATCTGAAAAAATAGATAACCCCAATCATCTCTGTATTTAGCTTTGGGAATGCATTATCTGATTTAGGAAAATTTCACTTTCCTAATTATGTTTCACCTAGGCTAATGCCACTGAAAACCTGGTCCATGGAATTCTAATCCCTTGATGTGCTCTTTGGCAAAAGAGCATAATAAATGAAGAAGGCAATTGACTCAAAGTTTCCCAGACATTTAATCATGAAACCCCTTTTCCAAGTAACACTAATTGACGGTCTACAAAACTGTAGACCACCCTTGGGGAATGCTGGCTTAGGCAAATATTAAGCATAATTTGCATTCCTTCATTTCTATACAAAGGCATGTTATATGCCCAGTCATAAACTGAGTGGACCCTAGGAAATAGCCCTGATTATTGTTTGCCACCAACCATCTTCAAAGTGGAGAAGAGAGATAGGCTAAATCTTTATAGAAGCCTAACAAAGGATGAAAAAAGATGAGCATGTTTATAGCACAGGACTCAAGGCTAGACCCCCCTAAAAGCTGTCGCCTTCCTAGTAGCAGGGAGCCTAATGTTCTAGGGCTGTCTGATTTTAATTATTTCAATTTATCTATTTTGAATTGACTTCTCTGTTGGGTGCCCAAGTTTCTGACTTCCAGCCAAGAGATATGAGCTAAAACATTAGAGAACATCACAAGGAAAACTATCTGCTCCTGAAGAAGGCAGCTTCTGCAGAAAATAATACTTTGCCAGTTCTTTCCTCTCTCAACTAAGGATCTTGTTGTTGACAATGATTTTTTGTTATGAGTGAAAACATCTACAGAAACTAAATAAGTGCTAATTGTTTGGTCTAAGGGATCATCCATTAGGATATCTCTCCAATTTTTTGCCATATCGGTATAACATCTGTATTATTGTTTACAGACTATTTTTCTTTAAATCATTTCACCTTTTTAATGCTAAGAAATATATTTAAGTGGAAGTGCATAATATATATATATATATTTTTTTTTTAACCGGGAGGTCCCAGGGATCGAACCCGGGTCCCTCCATATGGGAGACGGATGCCCAACCATTTAGGCCACATCTGTCCCCCAATATTTTAAAAAGGGAAAGTCAGTATCCTTTGCCATAACAAAGGGAATTTTAAAATTATAATAAAAACTAATCATTTATTAAATTGAAAAAGTTAAAAGTATAAAAATAATGAAAAACATGTATCTAATGGATTTTCAAAAATGCGTACCTAAAATAGATATTTATTAAATATTAGACAAACATAAAGTTCTATATTTTAAAAATTCCTAGTCGGAAAGGGTGAAAGAGGGTACCATTTGATGGCATTAGCCATCAAAATGACACATGCACATAACCATTGACCGTCTAATTCTCCTCCTAGGGATTTATCCTGCAGATGTACTCATACACTTGCCAAATAATGAGTACACAAAGCTATTCATTATAGCATTGTCTGTCTTGCAAAAGATTGAAAACAAAAGAGTGAAACACCTTCAATGTCCTCGTGGGAGGATGGGGTTAAATACATTATGATACATCCATGCAATGAAGTATTGTGTGGACACAAAAGTGAGGCAGATCTTATGTATTAATTTGAATGTTCTCCAGAACATTTTTTTTTAATGGGAAAAAAAAAAAAAAGATGTAGAACAGTGTGTATAGTGTACTACCATTTTGTGAAGGTGAAAAATGAAATGAAATAAAACAAATACACACATTTGCTCTGCATACACTAAATCTAGAAGGACCCAAACAGTTAACATCAGTTGTCTCTGGGGAGGGGAATTGTGTGACTGGGGGGGCAGACATAGAATGAGTTTTTCATTGTATATCTTTTTGTTGTGTACTTGTTGAAATTTGAATTAGGTAAGGCTATCACTTATTTTAAATATACACACACAAACTGCGACAGTTTGAGATTATTTATGAATCCCCAAAAGAAAAAGATTATATTGTAAACTAATCTATTTCTCTGGGTGTGATACTCTTTGATCGCATTAACTTAAGCTGAGATGCCCTTGATTAGATTGCTGTTAAGATCTGAGCTTTTTTATTCAACTTCCTGGGTCTGATATAAATGTACACTCACTCAAAAAGACACACACAGAAGAGAGAACTTTGTCATTTTTGATCGTGCCATGTGACAGAAAGGAGAAGGCTCAAATGGCTAAAGCCCCAGAGAGAGATGGACCATTTACCTGATAGCTTATAGCTGACCTTGGGAAGAGAGTCAAGACTGATGTAGGAAGCCCTGAAATACAAGCCCTATGCCAGCCTGCAGCTGAGATCAGGAAGAAGCTGGGCCCACAGAGCCTTAAGAGGAAGAGGAAGCCCAGAGGGGAAGGCTGAAACCCAGCAGAGTTCGCCCACCATCTTGCTTCAACACATGGCAGCTGACTTTGGTGAGAAAGTACCTCTTATGGTACTTTGAGTTGGACTTTTCATCACCTTGGGACTGTAAGCATTTACCCCAAATAAATACCTTTATAAAAGCCAACAGATTTCTTGTACATTGCATCGGCATCCCTTTGGCAGACTATTACACAAATATGTATATGCATATGTGTATATGTATATATATCATAGAAAAAGGGGTCAATCCATCAAGAAGATACAATAATTAAAGACATATATGCATTTAACACCAGAACTCTAAAACACATGAGACAAAAAGTGACAGAATTAAAGGGAGAAAAACACAATTGAACAGTAATATTTGGCGATTTCAACCCAATGTTCAATAATGGATAGAATAACCAGATAAAAGACCAAAAAGGAAATGGAAGACTTGAACAACATCATACACCAGCTAGACTCAATAGACATCTAAAGAACACGCTACCCAACAAGAGCACGTCCATATTCCCCAGAGTAGACCATATGTTAGGCCATAAAACAAGCCTCAATAAATTTAAAAGGTTAGAAATCTTACAAAATATGTTCTTTGACCACAATGAATGAAATTAGACATCAACAGTAGAAGAAAATTTTGGAAAGTCACAAATATGTGGAAATTAAACCACACCCCTAAATAACCAATGGACCAAAGAAGAAATCACAAGGGAAACTGGAAAATACTTTGAAATGAATGAAAAGCAAAACAAAATGTTCCAAAGCTTATGTGAAAGAAACTGTTAAATCAGTGCTTAGAGGGAAATTTATAGTAGTTAACACCTATATTTTTAAAAAAAGAAAGATCCCGAATCAATAACCTAAACTTCCACCTAAAGAAATTAGAGAAAGAAAAGCAAACTAAATCCAAAGCAAGGAGAAGGAAGGAAATAATGAAGATTGGAATGGAAATAAGTGAAATAGAGAAAATTAACAAAACCAAAAGTTGGTTCTTTGAAAATATCAACAAAATCGACAAACTCTAGCTAGACTGATCAAGAAAAAAAGAGAAAAGATTCAAATGACTAAAATCAGGAATGAAAGAAGGAACATTACTACTGACTTCACAGAAATAAAAAAGAATTATAAAATATATAGCAGAGTGGTTAACAGTTTGGCCTTGGAGGCCAGAATTGCCTGGATTTTAATCCTGGCTTTCCTAGCTGTGCAACCTTGGGCAAGTTTCTTAATCTTTTGGTGCCTAAGTTTCATCCTTTGTAAAAGGGGAATAAGAACAGCATTTTCCTCACAGGGTCTTTGAGAAGATTAAGTTAATATGTATACTTCCAACAGTGCCTGACACTAAGTAAGTGGTAGTCAATGTTGCCTGCTGTTATATTTAGCCAACTTCTCTGATAGTGTCAGATGCTGAGAAATAATTCCCATTCAAAATGATGTAAGTGGAAAAAATTATGTAAGTGACTTTTCCAAAGTAAAAAAACAAATATGTTTCAAGAAACTATTTGAAGATATGTCCAGAAACTGTTCTGAAGATCTAAAGTTATTCAGTGATGTCCTAAAGTGATGGAATGAAAGTTTCTTTGTCTACTAAAACACTACCTGTTTAGGGAAAATATTTATAAAAACCTTTTCATTAGATATTCTGAATGTCTCTTCCTAACTTATCTTTAGATGAATTTATAACCAAGTCTTTCAAGCAATGGAAAAAAATCTCAGCTCCCCAAATGAAAGCTTTCTTTTCTCGGTGCCAGACTTGCTCCACTGTGATACCCTGGTCTTGAGGATGGAATATTCACACACTTGCCTCACTACCATAAATAGATGAGCAAATAGATTAATGTGTAAAGTCAGGCCCAATCAGCCATAATATCTCACAAAAAGAAAGTTTTCTATGGAAAAACGAAGTTCTTCTTATATCTTAAATGAATGAAAACTCTTCTACTCAAAAGACAATGAACTCCCACTTATTTTTTTTAACAAATCAATTTTATTGATTCATATTAATAAAGCATACAATTCATCCAAAGTGTACAATCAATGGTATTTGGTATAATCACATAGTTGTACATTCATCACGTCAATTAATATTACAACATTTTCATTATTTTAATAATAATAAACAAAAAACAGACAAACAAGAAAATTCCTCACCTCTCAATCTCCATATTTCCCCTGCTGTACATAGCTGCTATTTCTGGCTATTCTTGCATAATTACTTATTTATTTATTAAACAGTTTTTTTTTATATATATATTCACATGCCATATGATCTATCTAAAGTGTATAAGCAATGGCTTTTAGTATAATTACAATGTTGTGCATTCATCATCACAAAAAATTTTAGAATTATTTCATTACTCCAAAAAGAAAAACTCCACACCCCTTAGAGCTTCCATTTAAAACAGCAATTCTTTGTAGTCGTTGCCCATCTCTTTACACAGTCAATGAGAAAGGTCACCAATTTAATTGTCTGCTTTCAACGTGATTGACAATTTTATCAGCTTCATTAACTACTTGTCTTAAATCTTCATACATGTTCTGGAGACCAGGTGGAGGTCACCTGCCATTTTGCTTCAACATGTGGCAACAGACTTTGGTGAGGAAGTAACCTTGAGTTGGACTCTTTAGGGCCTTTTAACTGTAAGCTTCTACCCCAAATACCCTTTATAAGGGCCAACAGATTTCTAGTACTTTGCATCAGCACCCCTTTGGCTGACTAATACATATATTATTTACTTGTTTATTAGAGTTGTTTTTTGTTTTGTTTTCATTTGTTTGTTTGTTTGTTTGTTTTAGGTACCAGGGAAGAGACCGGGGATTGAACCCAGGACCTTGTATGTGGGAATCCGGCCTTCAACCACTGAGCCACATCAGCTTCCCTGAGTTGGTTTTATCATTTGTTTTGCTTATTGTTTTGTTCTTGTATTTTCAGGAGACACCGGGAACTGAACCCGGGAGCTTGAGCCACATCCACTCCCTAGAGTTATTTTTATGATCTCTGTATTAGTCTGCCAAAGGGGTGCTGATGCAAAGTACCAGAAATCTGTTGGCTTTTATAAGGAGGGTTTATTTGGGATAAAAGCATACAGTTCCAAGGCTATAAAAAGTCCAACTCAAGGCACCACAAGAGGTGCTTTCTCACCAAAGTCAGTTGCTCCGTGTTGAAGCAAGATGGCCACCATTCTTTGGCTGGGCTCTGCTTTCCCCGCTGGATTTACCCTTTCCTCTTGAGCTCTGTGGATCCAGCCCCTTGAGACTTTATGCTTAAATAATTCTTTCTTTCCTGGCATAGGGCTTGTTTCTTTCCAGGCCTCCTATATCAGTCTCGGCTATTCGGCTCTCTTTCTAACCTCAGCTGTAAGCTATCAGGCAAATGGTTCATCTCTCCCCAGGGTCTCAGCTGTTTGAGCCTTCTCCTTTCTGTCACATGGTAGGATAAAAAATGATAGAACATTCTCTTTCTAGTTCTGTGTGAGTCTGTTTATATCAGACCCAGCAAGGGAGTGGGGACTCAACCTGAGTCATGCCTTACTGATGTAGTGGAATCAAAGCCCTAAAGTGATCTTTTCAAGCAACCTAATCAAAGGCCCCTCTGCTGAATTTAATGCAGTCAAAGGATATCACACCCAGAGGAACAGATTAGTTTACAAACATAATCTTTTTCTTTTAGGGATTCATAAAATAATCTCAAACTGCAAAGTTTCTCACTCCCCTCTTGCCCACACAGGAATGTAAGCTCTGCAAGGTAGGGATTTTTTGTCTGTATTCACTGCTATATCCCAAGCAGGTAAAACAGTCCTGGCATATAGTAGGTACTCAACAAATATTTGTAGAATGAATGAATGAACTGGTACGGTGGGCTCCTTAGTGAATCCCATGGTCCACAGCACAGGGATGGCATCAGGACCCAAACTCTTTTTATGTCTCTGCTCTGTGGTCCTCAGTGAGAGCTTTGTCTGTGGCTGGTCCCCACTGTGGTTACAAGATGGCTGCCGGTGACAGTTGGCATTATCTTGTCCACATCTATGAAGATCTGTGGTTGGGCAAACTTAGGTATGAGCCCCAGTTGTAGGGAGGCGGTGGGGATACACATTCACTATACATGCAGAGAGCTTACATGCATCAGGATCCACCTCTTCTCTGAAAGCCAAGTTGGAGACTTACAGCCTGAACATGGACTGGGCTGTGTGGAGGTTGATGGATACTTGATCGAAGGAAGTGAGGCTGATGGGGGTAGGAAACCAACAATACCCACTACTACACATTGATTTTAACTTCCAATTAAAGTAAAACACAGAATGATGCACCACATCATAAATGTGCAGCCAGATGACTTTTCACTAACTGAACTCACCCAGGAAACCAGCATCCAACATTACCATCCCGTCTCCCTTAATTACTCATCCGCCAAGGGTAACCCTTAGCATGATTTCTAAAAGCATAGATTAGTTTTGTCTGTCTTTGAACCTCATATAAATGGGTTTAGATGGTAGGTACTCTTCTGTGTCTGGCTTCTTTCCCTCAATGTAATGTTTGTGAGAGGCATCTTAATGTTCTGTGTAGCAATAGTTCATTCATTCTCACTGCTGTATAGTATTCCATTATATGAGAATATCACAATTTACTTAACTATTATACTCTCTGTACTTGTGGGTAATCGCAGGGTTTGGGCTATTACAAATAGTGCTGCTATGAATATTCTTATGCATGTCTTCTGGAGTGGAATTGCTAGATCATAGAGTCAGCATAAGTTCACTTTTAGCAGAGCAGCATTATTGATTAAAAAAAAAAAAACCAATTAGTTCAAAGGGTAAAGAGAAAAAAAAAAAAAAAAGTCCCTTCTCCCTTCCTCCTAACTGCCAGAAGTAATCTTGCAACTGTCTTTTATTGAGCATCTATTAAGGGCAGCATAGTGAGCAGCATAACACAAGAACTCAGAGACTTGGCGACTTGGTACCTGTGACTCAAGGAATGGGGAGGCAATAGGATGCCAAGTTTCTGAGCCTGGGTATTAGCATAAAAAAGATGTTTGGATTTGTTTCTGAAAAGGATGAGTCTGAAGTGAGAGGCAAGGGTAGGCATCCAATAAGCCAGACATTTGTTCAATCAGTAAATAATAGGTAAGAACCAACTGTATGCCAGACACTGTTCTAGGCACTGGGGATATACTAGTAAACAAAGATAAAAGTCCCTGCCTTCTTGGGACTTATCTTCTAGCAGCAGGAGACAATTAACAAAACATTAGCAAAGTACACAGTATATTAGATAGTGATTTGTGCTATGGAAAAGAATAAAGCAGGTTAGAGGATGTGTGTGCATTGATTGAGGGGGTCTTCAAATTTCAACAGAATGTTGAGGAGGAGGTCTCACTGAGAAGGTACCATTTGAGCAAAATTTGAAGACAAGAGCAAGCTCACAAATATTTTGGGAAGTGTTTTTAAAATGTTAAATCCCAGGTATTTACAGAACATCCAAGAGTTTATGCCATATAAAGAAGTGAAAATACATAATACAGATATGTAGGCTCTTAGTTTATCCAGAGTGGGAAATAGTGGGTTGCCTTCCAAAACCTGAATCCAACCAGAGAGGGGCAGACACCTGAAAAGTTGGGAAAAATAAACAAGTTGACAAGGATTAGAGTGTTCTTGAATAAATTCTTCCCTGAATATTTCATTAAACTGTATTGTATTGTATTGTTTTTTTTTTTTTTTTTTTTACCAGGAGGTCCCGGGGATCCAACCCAGGTCCCTCCATATGGCAGACAGACGCCCAACCATTTGAGCCACATCCGCCCCCTTGTATTTTAATAAGGCCCCCACTAACAAGAGTTTAAAAAACAAGAAAAGGGAAAAGTACAGAGCCCAGACATGGGCGCAGGCGCACTACAGGGTGAGATGCCTAAACTTGAACTTTTAAACAAATTTTACTAAGGAGTGTTATTATGTTCTACAAATCTGGAGCCCTTAAATTTGGTTTATAATACCAGGTGAAGTAAACCTTCCCTATCAGCCCACAGTTTTGGTGGGGGAGAGAATATGAAAATATAAAATTAAAAATATTATAATGCTGGGGAAAGACTTCCTCTCTAAGGGGTCACTGAGAGGTGACACATAAGCTAGGAGATGAGGAAGTCAGGGGATGATGGATTCCTCTAGGTTCTCAGCTATGTTACATAAAAGAATTTAAGAACATGCTGTTTAGTTAGGCCAGTAAAAAGAATTTATTGAGACCTGGGAGAAAAGAACAGAGTTTATTGAGAAATGGGAGAAAAGAACAGGATTATGCACCGAGATATAGAAGCAGCTCCTCTAGGCAGAGACAGCCTTTTGGGCTTGCGGGATACCTTCATTAAGCTATTATTTACTCCTCCCTTTCCTAATGTTGGAGGAGGGACCCCAACTATTTGCTGTTCTGATTGGTTACCCCACCCATTAGTTCCCCAGGGGGCCAATGGTGCGGCCCCTTTAGTGTAGCCCGGGCCTTCCCTCGACTCCGAATGAGATCTCGTTCCAATCTCATTCCAAATGGAGTTCTTATGGGGTCCTTCTGGCAGCCATCTTGGTGGGGTCTTTCCCTCAAGTGGTTTCTAGGCGGGGTTCCATGGCCACATATTTCACGGTCATCTTTTTCTGCCAGGTGTTAGACTTGTCCTCCCTTTTCCTAAACTAACCTGCCTCAGTGAGGATGGGGGAAGAATATTGCAGGCCACGGAAAGAGTGTTTCTGGGGGCACAGGGAAGGGCAGTATGCTTCTAGCCTGTGATAGGGCAGAGGGAGCCACAGGTAAAGGGCCTTGAATGTGACTCTTCTCACCAACGGTGAAAGAGGTTGTTCTTTCCATCTTGGAAGGCTTCATTGGGCCATTATTGGGGGGCAGTGCACGTCTTCTCTGAGCAAGGCACAGGCTTGGGACCCATTGTTCTGTCAGAGGTTCAGGAAAGAGGTAAAGGCTGGAGACTGCATTTGGGAGGACAACTGTGTGGAGTAAAGACACTGCAGAGAGCCATGAAAAGGGAAAAGAAAAAAAAAATAGGGTGAGAAAGAACTGGAGCAAAGAGTTGGAGCTCTCCTGAGAGGCTGAGTGAGAAGAGTGAGCCAGGCTTCCTTCCATTGGCCTCTGGAAGATGGCAGCCCCTCAGCGCATTTTCTCCTATGGATAACTCTTTCCTCTTGAAGTGTCTCCTCCCTCGTATCTGGGACCCCATTCTTTCCTCTCTCTGCTATTCCGTTCCTTAACTTCCCACAGGGGACTTGTGCAAGCCTGTGGTTTCCATCTAGTCTCTTTCTGCTTTGAAAAGAGAGAGCAAAAGGAGGGAGAGAGGAAGGAAGACTGGCAGAAAGAAAGGAATGGGAAGAGATTCTGGGAAGCACTCCACTAATATCAGTCTGATTTTCATTTTTAGGGGTTTGACCTTTAATTTTTAAAACCCAGTGAACTATTAGCATCATAATAAAGAAGGTTTATCTATTAATCAGCGTTCAACAAATATAAGGCATTTCATTTCTAAACCTGCATCTTCTTACTAATTGAAACTGAAAAGTGTTTTGTGCAAGAAAGTTCATGTATTGGGCATGGTCATGTCTTATCCACCTTGGGGGCTCTCTCTTTAGGGAGAATGTGGACCAGCAACCCTCCCCTTAGATCCTTCCAGGCAAGAGGAACCCCTGCCCAGGCCCTGTGCTCTGGTTCTCCTCCAGTTGTGCCCTTTCTCACTGGGCGAGGAGTCCACAGGGCCAAAGGGCCATGCCCATCCATAGCCCAGGGCCTCCCCCTTAGATCCCAGAACTCCCTGCCCAAATAGCCCGCACCAACTACAGGCCTGGGCAGGTCCTCTCCTCTGGCCCAGCCAGAGGTGCTCAAGTCTGAGTGTGGCCAAGTGTGGCTGTCTGTGGGGCTGGGGGTGGTGGTGGTGGTGGCTTTGGGGGAGCGGTGTTGGGGCTGGCTCTGGGCCCTGGGTGGCCACATGCATCACATAAGGCCCCTCCTAGTGTAGGTACGTGATGGGAAGAGATGGAGCCAGGAGTGAGCCCTGCCCCTGCACCGTATTCCAGTGCAGAACCCCAAGGAATTGGAGACTTTTAAATACCATCCTGGTCTTCCAGGACATTAGGATATTATTTGTCAAGGTATTTAGAAAGCATATATTTTATTTAATGTTTTTAGTTTAATAATTTAAAAATACTCAGACATGTGAAATATGGGCCTCCATTTGTACTCTTGCTTGGCACCCTGCAAATGTCGGGCAGACCAGGTGCTGGGAGGTGGAATAACACAGCTGGGGAATCTATGAGTAGTCACATTTTGAGGGGAGGAGTGATAAAGAGGAGGTTCAAATACATTTTGTGCAACAGAAGCATTTCCTTAGCCTGTTCAGCCCTAAGAGGCTTGGTAGGAAATTTTGTTACACAGTATCATAAATTAATAAATAGCATATCTTGGCTTCCTCCACTCCAGCCTTTTTCCTTCTATGTTCTCAGTAGTGTCAGATGTAAAATGGACTGACTTCACATCAGAAGTGCAGGGAAGTACAAACATTACTGATTTAAGAAAATAATCTGATAAAAATATTATTTAATTTATTGGGAGATATTAAACACACATAAACATATGCTTCAAGATGAACATACATTTTGTTGATATGTATAATGTGAGAGTGTGGTTCTATCAGAGAGTGAAATCTGTTAAAGAGAGAATTCAGAAAGCTTTTTTATGGGTGTGCTTCTGAGAAAGAGCTTCTGGAAAGGTATTCTGGCTGGAATTGTTCCCCCTCAGAAATGACAATGGTTTAAGCTCAAATGACTTTCAAATCTTTATGGCCAGGGAAGCGGCTGTGGCTCAATTGGTTGGGCTCCTGTTTACCATATGGGAGGCCCTGGGTTCGATTCCCAGGGCCTCCTGGTGAAGGCAAGCTGGCCCGTGCAGCATGGTGAGCTGGCACAGCAAGATGATGCAACAAAGGGAGACAAGCAGATACAGAAAAATGCACAGCAAATGGACACAGAGAGCACAAGCAGCAAGGGAGGGACAAATAAATAAAAATAAATCTTAAAAAAAAAAAAAATCTTTATGGCCACCCCGGCTGGTCTCTCGAGGGGAGCCCCACGTATCCACCCGCAACTAGATACACCTCCGCCTGGCTCCCCACCCCCAACATTACTTATTTGTACATTTGTTATTGTCACATACACACATACACACGACTCTAAGCTCCTTGAGGGCAGGGAGCCTTGTCTGGTTTATTAACATCTGTATCTCTAGAGTCTAGAACAGTTCCTAACATGGAGTGAGTGTTTAATAAAAATCTCCTGAATAAGTGATGGAGGCTGATGCTTTACTTCATGCCTTTATTTGCTTTGCTCAGATAAAGATGCATAGCCTGGAGATGAGGTGGCTCAGGGGATTGAGTGCCTCTCTCCCACACCGGAGGTCCTGGGATCGGTTCCTGGTGTCTCCTAAAGAGAAAAAAAAAAAGAAGATAGGGAAAGCACATGGTGAATGGACACTGAGGGCATAAACAACAAGGGGTGGGGGGAGAATAAATAAATAAAACAAATCATTAAAAAAAAAATCAAAGCTACAATGAGACATCATTTCATACCTATCAGAATGGCCACTATTAAAAAGACAGAGAACTACAAGTGTTGGAGAGGATGTGGAGAGATTGGAACACTTCTTCACTGTTGGTGGGAATGCAGGATGGTACAACCACTATGGAGGACTGTTTGGCAGTTCCTAAAGAAGTTGAATATAGACTTGCCACGTGAGCCTGCAATACAACTACTGGGTATATACCCAGAAGAACTGAGAGCAGTGACACGAACAGACACCTGCACATCGATGTTCATAGCAACATTATTCACCATTGCTGAAAGTTGGAAACAATCCAGGTGTCCATCAATAGACAAATGGATAAACAAACTGTGGTCTATTCACACGATGGAATGTTATGCAGCTGCAAGAAGAAATGAAATAGTAAAGCATATGACAACATGGATGAACCAGGAGGACATTATGTTGAGCGAAGCAAGACAGACATAAAAGGACAAATACTGTATGAATGCGTTACTATGAACCAAATATATTGTGTAACATATTGTTTGATTCAAAAAAAATTTTATATGTATCCAGTACATTTGAAAAATGTGTATATTTATTCATCTGTGTTTACTTTTTAGCTTTTAATTGTTTATATTTTCAATTATTAAATGTACAAAATAAAGTAAAAAAAAAAAAAGATGCATGGCCTTTTAAATGCCTCAGGTCAAATCTGATCACACCTTTCCTGGGCTTCAAATCATTCACCAGTTCCCAAAAGATTGTCCTGGCTCCTTGGCTTGTGAACTGCCCCTGCCAAGCTCCCTGGCTTGTCCCAAACATTTCCTCAAACGTCCCCTCTGGTCATACCTCAGGACTGTGGCATGGCTCGTTGCCTTTGTAGCAGATGTCCCCTCTTCTGCATTGTCTTTCCTCTTCTTCCTCCTTGGGGTCTGTTGGATATTGAGTTACATCCCCCACAAAAGGCGTGATCAGGCCCCACTCCTGGTCCTGTGGGTGTGGACCTCTTGTCAATAGGATCTCTTGAAGATGTTGCTTCGGTTAAAGTGTGGCCCAACTGAATCAAGTTGGGCTGTAATCGAATTACTGGAGTCCTTTATAGGTAGAGTGAAAGAAAGAAAACCATGGGAGCAGCCAGAAATTGGAAGTCAAGGGAACCCAGAGGAGAAAGGAGAAGGTGCTGCTATGTGTATTGCCATCTGTGCTGACACCTTGATTTTGGACTTCTTCTAGCCTCAAAACCGTGAGCCCACTGTTTAAGCCAACCCACTATATGGTATTTGTTTAGCAGCTGGGAAACTAAAACAGAGTCTCACTCCAATTCTTCATTCAAAAGCCAATTCCGATGTCATTGACTGCAGGAAACCTTCTTTGATTCCCTCCTTTCTGCCACCCTAATACTATATGCTTTGTTGCATATTCCACACAATCCATGTTATTGTGTTTTCTTAGCTGTCTCTATTTATCTGTGACTCCCTGGAGATCATCTCTGTATTGTTAGAACCTAGCACATCAAGAGCCTCTGGAACCAGCATCCATCCTACTTCCCCACACGCTCTGACTCTCCTGCTGGCCTGGCCCAGACCAAGCACCGCATGGTGCAGTTTCAGGCCTAGTACATCATGCTGCACCCTCCTGTTTCACCATGTTTCACCAGGGTACTGCTGGCCTCTGGAATGCCTGCTGGCTTTGCCCTGAGGACATCTTTGTTTTCTAGAACTTCTTGTCCAGCTCTTGACTCACTGAGGCTGCCCTGATCCCCTGCATTTGCTTGGGCTCAGATTCCACAGTTTCCAGATCCTTTCCAAGTCCCCTTGACCTGCTGCCAGTGGCTAGCCTCCACTAAGCCAGGGCAGTGGGCGCTGAACCAGGGCCTCCTGAACGTGGGTGTCCTGTGGCCAAGGGAGGTGACTTTCAAAGACTGCAGAGAGCTGAAGCAAAATAAGTTCCAAGAAGTGTTTATTCAATTTATCAATGGCGGGGGCAGATGTGGCTCAAATGGTTGGGCATCCATTTCCCATATGGAGGGACCTGGGTTCGATCCCCAGGACCTCCTGTTAAAATAAAGAAAAATATAGAAGGTGCATGGGCACGCCATCAGGCCCCACGAGCAGGTGAGCCATCTGGCCCCACAAGCGGGTGAGCCTCCAGGCCCCCCTGAACCACACAGCAAGATGATGATGTAACAGGAGAGAGACACAGGGGAGAGCCAAGACGAGACACACCGAAAAACCAGGAACTGGGGTGGCGCAGGTAGCAGAACGCCTCTCTCCCACATCGGAGCCTTCCAGGATTGAATCCCCGTGAAGACAGGAGGAGAAGGATGAGAGGAGAAGGCAGGAAACAGACACAGAGAATTGCCCGATGAATGGGCACAAAAAACGCAAAAATGGAGGTGGGAGGTTTAAAATAGATAAAAAAGTAAATAAATAAACCTTAAAAAAAAATGTAGCAATGGAGACTTCACCGGTGAACTCTGGGAGATGGTTTTCAGAAGCGTGATGAGAGAGGCCAGATCTTATGTGGTGGCAGGAGAGTGGGTGCTGGAAACATGGAGGCAGAGAGATGGGTGCTCTTCAGTCGCGGGAGTAGGAGAGAGCACGGTGGAGGGGCGGCCTGAGTGGTAGCCTGTCTGAGGTTTTAGATCTAGCATCCTGAGCACTGTGCAGATGCTGCTGTGCTCTGCCCCTCTCCTCTAGGAGCCCCTTACTGTTCTGGCCTGCCAGCCTGACCGCTACCTGCCAGCACCTATATCATTGAAGTTGGGGTTTCTCAGCCTCGGCTTTGCAGCATTTGGGGCCAGATCATTCTTGTTGGTGGGGAGCTGTCTTGGGCATTGTAGGATGTTTAGCAGCATCTCTGGCCTCTCCCCATGAGACACTAGTACAAACCTCCTCTCCTCCCAAGTTGTGACAACCAAAAATGTCTCCAGACATTGCCTGGGGAGCAAAATTTCCTCCAGTTGTGAACCACTGGTTTAAGGATGTGGAAACCCACTTTGCCCAAACACACAGACCCCCACCTCCCTGCAACCCTTTACCAATGACTGACAGGTGTGGGGGGATGAAAACCCCCAGGTCCCTCACACACGGGCTGGGGGTACTTCAAGGTGTGTGTTTTGCCATGTTTTCCAGTTTGCCCTGCAGGATTCAGCCCCAATTGCTCACTCTTGTTCCTGGCTTAATAATGCACCCACTCGTGATGGTGTCCCCTTTCCTGTATCACTCCCTCCACATCCCATCCCCTCCACCTACTCATTTCCCCTTCAACTCCCAGTAAACTTCTGGGCTCAGGGTCTGCCTCGGGGGGGCGGGGATCCAAGCCAAGGCAAGTACGATTGAAAACAGAAGTTTCAGAAAAAAGAAAGAGATGAGTAAAGTAAGGAGGTGGATGGAGGAAGAAAACACATGGCATCAAGAATCCAAGGGCAGGGAAGCAGATGTGGCTCAAGCGATTGAGGTCCTGCTTGCCACATGCAAGGACTCGGGTTTGGTTCCCGGTGCCTCCTGGAGAGGATGAGCAAGATGGTGAGCTGATGCAACAAGATGACACAACAGGGAGACACAAGGAGGAAACACAATGAGAGACAACAAATCAGGGAGTGGAGGTAGCTCAAGCGATTGAGTGCCTCTCTCCCACATGGGAGGTCCCAGGTTAGGTTCCCAGTGCCTCCTAAAAAGAAGATGAGCAGACATAGAAAGCACAAAGCGAATGGACATACAGCAAACAGCGAGCGCAAACAATGGGGGGGGGATAAATAAATAAAAATAAATTAAAAAAAAAAAAAAAGAATCCAAGGGCAGGATGAGTCTCTGAGCTGGTAAGGGAAAGAAATACAGAGGAAAAGGAGGGATTGTGCTATGGAGGAAGCTGGATCAGGAGTAGGTACTCTGTGGCTCTGACTTCTTCAGTTAAATAGGAGAAGAAGCTGCAAAAGGGAGGAAAAGGGGTGTGGAATTTTCCACACTGTGTTCCAAGAGAAGTTACTGTTCTTCAAGATGTTATAGGTCATGGTTATCAAAAGAATTCCATGTTCAAAGAAGTCCAAGCAACTTGCATGCTATAGAGTGCTCCGTAATGTTTATCTGTGTAGTCAGAGGTCTGAGAAGCTGTTCAGCAAAGAGACTAGCGCAACATTTTTTTAACCTAGCATTTTCCAAATTTATTTTGCCATAGAATCTTTTTTTATGAAGGGGGTACTTCATAAAAATAAATAAATAAATAATGATAACATCTTAAAAGACACCTGTAAACTTTGGAACACCATCTGGGAACCAGTTGAGGGGCTCAAGAGGGCACTATTCATAAGATGCTATTGCTTTCAGGCTCAAACCTTCAGGTATTGCTGGGATGAGTGTTCAGTTCCTGGTTTGCCAGTTATAGCAGGTCCCTTCTCAGATGCTCTGGGAAATTACTAGAAACATGCATATAACATCTGAGATTTCAATGACTAAACATCCCTCTCTACTTTTACTGAAGGGGCTTATAAGGCAAAGTTGTGGGTACTTCTAGGGGGTGCTTCTTACAACTGATACTGATAAAATCCTAGTGGCTTGTAGTTTTTGTGCAGTAAAGAGGCCATTTTCTGTCTTGTAGTTTGTTGTCCTAATTTTGTGCTAATTTTGTATATGACCTTGCAGTCTTCTTAACATTTCATATAAGCCATAATGCTTGTGATCTGAGCTACGTTTAATGACTCTTAATTGAGCCAAATACAATTTCTCATTTTACCCACACACACCAAAAGATGCTATTGCGGGGGGGGGCGGTGTCGACAAGGACAGATGAATTTGTTTGTCTGCAAAATTAGCACAATTTCTTGTTTTTGTTTTGTTTTGCCCAGTAATGAACTGAACCAGAGGAAAGTAGCCCACAGAGATACACCCAACGGACAAGAGGAAGAAGACAAAAAGGGAAAGAGAGCTGAGCGAGAGTGACAGCAGTGTTGAAATTGGTGGCCTGGAGTGAGTGGCTGAGGAGTGCCTTGCCAAGGCTTTCTTTTCTCTCAGCACATTCTCCTGAGGGAATGGGCAATTCTGTGATGTATCACCAAGGAGGGACAGTGGAGTTGCATCTCAAACAATAAACAAGAGTTTGCTGGGAAGATAGCAAGGGAAGGGACGTTCCAGGCCAATGGAATACATATGCAAAGGTATGCAGGTGTAAAAGAACCTGGTTTTGTCAAGAATGGTTGAAAACAAAACAAAACAAAAAAGAATGGTTGACATTGTCAGTGGCCTGGAGCCAAGGAGAAATGTGGACAAGGAGTCAGGTGGGGTACAAACTATAGGGCGTTTGAAACTGATAAAGAAAATGGAGGCTGATAAAGCTTTTATTTATTCATTTTTGACGTTTCAAAAAAGGAGGTTATTATTACTTCCAGATAATGTTCAATTTTTGTTTGTATTTCCTCTTTTTAAAAAATTTTTATCTGTTGAAATGATTATACATGATTGTTTTAATATCTATGGAGTGGGTGTAGTTCAGTGGTTGAGCACATGCTTTGCATGTACAAGGTCCCAGGTTCAATGCCTGGTACCTTCCTAAAATATCCATATCCATATTCATATTCATATTCATATTCATATTCATATTCACACATGTGTGTGTTCGAATTTCCTTGTATTATTAATTCATCTATATCCCTTTTTGTCTGCTTGATTATGGTCTGAGAGGGGAATTAAAGTTATATATAGGGAAGAGGATGTGGCTCAAGCAATTGGGCTCCAGTCTATCATATGGGAAGTTCAGGTTCGATTCCTGGCCTCCAGGAGAAAAGCCAGCGTGGCGAGCTGGCCCAAGCAGAGAGCTGGCCCATGTGGAGAGCTGGCCTGCGCAGGAGAGCTGGCATAGCAAGATGATGCAATAAAAAGAGACACAGAACAGAGACAATAAGAGATGCAGCAGACTAGGGCACAAGAGATTGAACACCTCTCTCCATTCTGGAAGATCACAGCATCGGTTCCCGGTACCACCTAAAGAAAAGACAAACAGACACAGAAGAGCACACAGAGAGCAGACAGCGAGCACAAAAACAATGGGGCAGGGGCGGGAGAAATAAATAAATAAATCTTAAAAAAAAAAGTTATATATATATATTTTAGTTTGGATGTTCTTCATTTATTTCCATAATACTCAAATAGTTAATCATATGAAAGGATAAGCAATAAAGACATCACAAAAGCTAGTAAACTTACTGTATGACACAGGAGAATTAAAAAAATTTTTTTAGGGAGGCGGCTGTGGCTCAATCAGTAGGGCTCCCGTTTACCATATGGGAGGCCCTGGGGCCTCCTGGTGGGGGCGGGCCCGCCCACGCGGCGTGGTTGGCTGGCCCGGCGAGCGCGGGCAGCAGGGGGGGGATGAATGAATAAATAAATAAAATCTTAAAATAAAAAAAATTAAAAAAAAATTTTTTTTAACTTTATTTTGTACATTTAATAATTGAAAATATAAACAATTGAAAACTAAAAGATAAACACAGATGAATAAATACATATATTTCTCAATTAAATGTACTGGATACATATAAAAAATTTTTTTAATCAAACAATATGTTACACAATATATTTGGTTCATAGTAATACAATCATACAGTATTTGTTCTTTTGTGTCTGGCTTGCTTCGCTCAACATAATGTCCTCCAGGTTCATCCATGTTGTCATATGCTTTATGACTTCATTTCTTCTTACATCTGCATAATATTCCATTGTGTGAATAGACCACAGTTTGTTTATCCATTCTTCTGTTGATGGACACCTGGGTTGTTTCCAACTTTTGGCAATGGTGAATAATGCCGCTATGAACGTCGGTGGGCAGATGTCTGTTCGTGTCCCTGCTCTTGGTTCTTCTGGGTATATACCGGGTCACGTGGCAAGTCTATATTCAACCTCTTTAGGAACTGCCAAACAGTCCTCCATAGTGGCTGTACTATTCTTCATTCCCACCAACAGTGAAGAAGTGTTCTTATCTCTCCACATCCTCTCCGACACTTGTAGTTCTCTGTTTTTTTAATAGTGGCCATTCTGATAGGTATGAAATGATATCTCATTGTAGTTTTGGTTTTCATTTCCCTAATCATGAGTGATGAGCATTTCTTCATGTGTTTTTTTGCCATTTGTATTTCTTCTTTGGACAAATGTCTATTCAAGTCTTTTGCCCATTTTTTAATTGAGTTGTTTGTCTTTTTATTATTGAGTTGTAACCTTTCTTTATATATCCTGGATATTAAACACTTATCAGATATGTGACTTCCAAATATTTTTTCCCATTGAGTTGGCTGCCTTTTCACCCTTTTGACAAAGTCCAACACAGGAGAATTTTTGCGCTTTTGTAATAGTTAGGCTAATGTGTCAACTTGGCCAGGTAATGATGCCCAGTTGTTTGGTCAAACAAGCACTGGGCTAAGTGTAATACAAGGACATTTCATGGACTTTAATCATCAGTGAGTTGATTGCATAGATGGCTGGTTACATCTACAATCAACTGAGGAGATTGCTGTCAGTAATGAGTGATGTCTCATCCAATCTGCTGAAGGCCTTAAAAGGAGAAGTGATGTCAGCATTCAGAGAGAGAATCCCCATCTCTACTTCAGACAGCTAGCATCTCCTGGGGAATTCAACCAGGACCTTCATCAGAGCCCCTGGCTTGCAGCCTGCCCTACAGAATTTGGACTTGTATATCCCCACAGTAGTGTGAGACAATTTTATAAAATCTCATACTATTTACAGGTATCTCCTCTCGGTTCTATTTCCCTAGAGAACCCTGACTAATACAACATTGCTAATCAAGAATGTGATTAACTGTTCACCATTGGTATGATACATTTAAGGGTTTATTCCCTCAAGGAAAATATTGTTCTGAATTGTTTTATTTTTTTATTTCCTCTTTAACTTAAGTTGTTTAAGATAATTTCTTTTAAAAATATTTCCAGATGATAGTGACATTTTATCTAGTTTTATTGCTTTGCAATCAGACAAGATTGTCTGGAAATTTCGAATCTCCTGAGGATTTCTTTATGGTCTAAAATATGGTCAATTTTGGTGAATGTTCCACAGGTACTTGTGTATATATTTTTAGGGTAAATTCATATATATGTATACATATGTACGTGTATTGTGTGTATATGTATGTATGTATGTATATAAATTAGTTTTATCTTATTATTTCTGTTCTTTAGGGTTTTTTTGTTTGTTTTTTATCTTCTCTGTGTGTGTATGTGTATTCATGTCCACTTATTGTCTCATGGGCTGTCACTTCTGAATTAAAGTCTTCTACCTTCAATGGATTCTGACTATTTCCCTGAGTATTTCCTGCACCTTCTTCTGGTGAAGTTCTTAATTTTGGGAATCACGGGCTCATGGTTGTATATTAGAAAGGTAGTTTTGTGGAGAAGAGTTTGGGGGATGTATGGAGAAGAGTTTGGGGGATGTGAGGGAGACTGGAGGCAGACTAGGAGTCCAGGCAGAGGCTGTGGAGAAAGAAAGGGAGGGGACAAATCCAAGGTGCATTTAGTACAGAGAATTGCCTGAACACCCAAGAGCAAGGGAGAAGGAGGAGTCAAAAGGACTAGGAGGGAAGTGGCTGTGGCTCAATCAGTAGGGCTCCCGTTTACCATATAGGAGGCCCCGGGTTCGGTTCCCGGGGCCTCCTGGTGAAGGCAAGCCTGCCCGCACGGCGTGGTTAGCTGACCCAGCGAGCACAAGCAGCAAGGGGGGGGGCTAAATGAATAAATAAATAAAATCTTTAAAAAAAAAAAAAAAAAAAAAAGGACTAGGATACTGGCCGATGATGTAGCTCTTACCTGAGGCTTGGAGGTAGAATATCACATGCACCGTGTCCTCATACTTTACTATGATAAAGCTGTTGCTTATTTTAGTTATCACTGTCCCCCATAAAAGCAGGGGCCACTCCTGCTTGCTGTTGATGTCTCCTCTAAGCCTGGCATAGTGTACAGCAGGGGCTGGAAGAACATTTGTTGAATAAATAAATGAAATGACATTGGAGTGGCTGTGGGGATATCTGGCTGAAGGTGTCAAGTAAGTAGTTGGGAATACAGGTCAGAAACTCAGAGAGAGTTTAGAGCTATGGAATCCCAGGTGAGAGAAGGTGCTGGTTGAAACACGGGCTGAGTTGAGATTGCCACTGGGAAGAGGTAGAATGACAAGAGAAAGAGTCAGGATGGAATTGTGGTGGGCGGTGAGAGCTGCCCTTTGTGCAAAAGACTTGGTCTGCCTCATGGCCATGGCACCTGTGCACCAGGAACTAAGCCTCTGAGAATCTCTCTCTCTCATTTGTTCAGCGCCATTTTGGCTGTCTTTGTTTATTCAAAAATTCACCTCATTCTCTGTCTGGTGTTTGTTGGCCTCTACCCACTTCACTTCATCACTATTTACCCCTTTCTCCACTTCCTCTTCTCCAAATTATTTTTCCTCTCCCTGTATTCTCTTGCTTCCTCTTCAATCCTTCATCCTCCACTTTGAAGGCAGAAGGTCTCAACAGACCTCAGCCCCTCACTGGGTCACCCGTGGGGTTGCAACTCCTCTCTTAGCCTCTCTGTGTTTCTGATTCATCATCTATAGAATGACAATAAGACCAACCATCCCCTGATCATTCTGCCTTTATACAGGCCTCAATTTCTATACAGATGAAACTACTGTTTAATAACAGTAAAGACTTCTCATCTCTAATCCAAAATTCTGCAGAGAGCCATATGTTAATGCTTCCAAATGCTGTTTTTCTGGCTGGCTCTTATAGGACAGAGCTGGCTTTGCTTCTGAAAGAGGCTTTGAGTTCAGAGAGCAGGCGATACCCTCTTTGCAATTCCAGCATCTAGCACGGAACACCATGGTGCTTGACCAATATTTGTTGAATAAATGAATGAAGGCCAAGCTCTAACTAATTAATATATACTAAGTGATAAAGTATAAGAAGTGAACAGAATTCTTGCCAGGTATCCTTCCATGGGCAAGGACTGAAGGGGCATCCTAAAAATAGGCTCTAAATCAGAGGCTAAGTACCAAGAGGGTTATAAGGCTTGGAAGGATGACCCTCTCTGGCCAAGCTTGGGAAGTCCAGCCTCCAGCAATGGGCTTGTGGGTTTCCTAGCAACCCTCAAAAGGACCGTTCCTAGGAGGAGCCTGTGAGATACCACACTGACAAGATTAAGGAACCTTTTCTGCTGAGGGATCTGGAAGCTGCAGACTTTAAATGTAATTGGTGAAAACATATCTGCACATTTGGGAATTGTAGCATATTATGAAAGTCTTATTAAAAATGAGCCAAAAATGCCTTAATGGCTGTTGTAAGTTGTTACTGATCAGCTTGGGGATTTGGACAGAATAGATTTTAGGGTGAGGACACTGTAGCACCAGAAAAGTGCTCCCTGAAGCAGGGTCCTTGGTTTGGCTGGCTCTGTGGCCTTGGGGAATTGTGAAACTCCCAAATCATGCATATGTAGGTATGTGTATTTTTCTGGGACAGGAATCTGTGGCAAAGAAGAGATCCTTGACCAGGTTCTGTCACAGCCTGGATGAAACTCTTTGCAAGATGATCCCATCGCCTTTGTCAGTTCCGTGCTCCACAACCAACACTTTCAGGACTATTTTCCCAACATTTCTTAACTCTACCACATTCTTTCTTTAGGTTTCCTTTCTGGTTTCCTAAGGACCTTGAGCCATCAATAATCGCCTTTATGGCTTATCAACCCTGCCAGCCTGACTCCATAAGCTGAGGAAATCCAACCTGATTTTGGCTTGCTTCTAAAATTAACAAGAAGGCAGTCGGGAAGCGGCTGTGGCTCAATCAGTAGGGCTCCTGTTTACCATGTGGGAGGTCCCGGGTTCGGTTCCCGGGGCCTCCTGGTGAGGGCAAGCCCGCCCGCATGGCGTGGTTGGCTGACCCGGCGAGCACAAGCAGCAAGGGGGGGATAAATGAATAAATAAATAAAATCTAAAAAAAAAAAAAAAAAAAAAAGGCAGTGGGTTCGCAGGAGAGGAGTCTGTAGGGAGCAAGAGTTTGGTGGAAATTACATCATCCCAATGGCCTCATTTGTTGTTGTTTTGTTTTCCAGAAGTAGACTAGGTGCTAAGTATAAGGGTCAGGGGGCTGGGAAGGGAGCATGGGAAAAGTGATGAAGGTCCCGGAGTCTGGACCCCACTCCACAGCAGTTAAACCGGAACCGCTGAGGTGGGCCCTGGCCCTGCTGTGTGTTCAAGGTCCCCAGCTGAGGACCTCAATGCTCAGCAGGGTCGAGACGCTCTGATTCTGCTCCAGCATGGAGTCCAAGCCAAGTTGGGGAGGGGCTGAGAGACTGGGTAGAAACTCAAAGCAGAGAGAGGGGGTGACAGGGCAGGGCTCCGAGGTGGAAATAGAGGTGTGAGCTGGCAGAGATAGGGGATACCTCAGGAGTCCGCCTTGCCCTACTTTGATGGCATGGGGGACTGGGAGAGGGCGAATGGGTGAGGAGGTTTGCACACCCTCTGAACAGCATGGTCTCAGAACCTTCCCTTCACCTTTGGAGTGCAGCCCTCAAGGGGCTGACCTAGGAGAGTCCTCAGGACATGCTTGAATGACATTTTCTTCGCATGTGACCAGCACAGCCAAGAACACCCACCCCAGGGGAACATGGGGAATGTGTTATCTGAAGAATCTGGCATATCTTCCACTGCTGAGGAACAATTCAGGGGAGAGAACATTGGGGAATGGACTAGGATAACCTAAAATGGGGAAGTTTGTGCTAGTTTTATTCAACCTATATTTATTACGCTCCTATTATGTATCAGGCTCTTTCTGAACAAGACAGGTTCCTGGTCTTGTGTGGTGTTTCCCAAAGCACATTATTCTTTGGGACATTAACAGTGTCCCATATGGGGGGGGGCAGAGATTCCAAGGGCAAATACATTTGGGAACATTGAGTTAGAAACAGTTAAACAGATTTACTTACTGTGGGACTTTTCTGAACTTTTAATCTGCCAGTATGCCCTGAGACTGTCCAGGAAGGGGAGTTGACCATAGAGTATTTCCCAAACATATCTGACCACGGGAATGAATTATCCATTGAGTATGTTTTGAGAAGTGTGACATGGGGTCCCCGAGCTCAGTTCTGAAGTCACAGACCTGGCTTCTGGTGCAGGCTTTGCTGCATGACCTTAAGCATGATGCTTATGTCCATTTTCAAGTCTGTAGAACGGGGCTAAATAATAAAGTCTCCCTCATACAGTTGTTGTGAGGATTAAATCATGACTGGGAAGCACTGAGAGCAGTGCCCAGCACCAGGAAACCATTCATGAAAAGGACAGGAGATCCTTGCCTCCGCTTTAAATTTCTGTGACATATTGACCTGAAGAATCCTGAGGAGAGCTCAAATGCTTTCACAGCCTCTGACGAGAGGAGGGAAAAAGCAGCCATGTGGGATGGGTGGGGTGCAGGAAGATGAGTACTTCCCATTTCCATCCCTGCCCAGGAAAGAGGCTCCAGGAATCAGTGGTTGGTTGGGGTAGTTTAGTTTCTTGGAGAGGGTGGCGACAGGGAGAAGAGTGGCAAACCAGCCATGGCTGCCCCCTCTGGCCCAGGATTTGGAAAGTTCCAGCGGGCACTCGGGCCAACTCTCCAGGCCAGGCAGGCTCTGAGCAGCTGCTGCACCTGGCCCGGGCCCAGGTAGGGTCCTTCCCAGAGGTGGTTGCCTCTAGGAAGAGGTTACAGAGAAGCCCCACACCAGGCTGGCTCTGGTTATTCACGCCTGGTGTGGTCAGCAGCGGCTTCTGGATGACATCAGCACCTCTGGACAATGTCAGGTTTGAGGGAGTTCTTTCCACATGGTTCTCCTCTCCCAGGAGCTCTGTCCTACTTCTCAGGGGACTTGGCAAAGTGGGAACAGATGGTGGTGCTGCAAGGGAGGGGTCTGAAGGCAGGGCTGTTGAATATGGGCCATGCCCCTGACCTGGGACCAGCAGGGCCTGACCAGACTTCTCTGGGGGAGGTGGTCTGCTTGCTGAGGCCCCAGCCCCTACTCCTCCTCGCTGGCCTTCTTTACCAGCCCCCACGACTTGCAGGACGTGGGTAAGAACCTACTGCATGGCCTTGCAGCGTTACTTTCACATGCATTATGTCTGGTTTAATTCTCATAACAGCCCAGGTGTGGGGGAGTGTGGATGGGAGACAGCAGCCAACAGTTACTGAAACATCATAGGGTGCTGTGATCCCCATTTTACAGGACTCAGAGGATAAGGACCTGCCCAAGGTCGACAGCAGCGCCAGGATTTGAACCCACTTTTGTTCAGTTTCAAAGCTTGAGCTCTCTCCACTCTAATTAGGAGGGAAGTGTAGGATCCGCAGTTTTAACTGCTGACTATGCCCTGGGTTTCTGGGGGGTAATCATCTGTATAAATCAGCAGTACATCTCTGATAGAAGAAATGCTATCCTGTTTTTGTCTTTCTAAAGGGGGCGGGGTATCACAGAGCAGGCTCTGTTGGCTGTCTCTGACCAGGATCTAACTGCTTTTCCAGAGCATGCCCCACCACCAACACAGTCAGACAGGCCCCCTCCCTTTTGGCTTCTGGGCGGCCCCCCAGCTCTCCCCCAGTCTCCTTTTCTAGCCAGGGCGGGGCCTCCTGGGGCTTATGGGCCTAGAGCCCAGGGCTTGCCTCCTTTCTTGGCAGCTGCTAGAAAATCTCAGCAGTTTCTGGCCTAGTAAAACCCTTTTTGCCTCCCCAAGGGAGAGTTTTGATTGGCTTCAGCTGGGATGACTTCAGCCACTTCAGAATTTGGAGGTGTTCCCATTTTCCACAGGCTCCACCTTCATCTCAGGAGTTCCCTCCTGGCCATCCAGCCCCCAGTCAGCCGGAGCTTTTCGATTCTCTAACCCTGGGAAGGCTGTGTGTTCCGCAGATTCTCGAGCTCAGTCTGTCAGTCAGTCTGTTCCCTCCCTGTCCCATCTTGGCTAGCCCCAGCTTTCCCCCAATCCTCTTCTCCTTGCTCCCTCCTCCGTGAGTCTCCCCCTCTCCTTCACTGACCACCTCAGCCCTACTTCCAGGACTAACGGAGTCAGAGGAAACTGTTCCCATGATCTAAATGAATCATAGCTACCTTTTATGCTGGCTCTTCTTTTACATTATTTCATTTCATGGTCCCAATAATCCCAGGATGTAGAGATTGTTATCCCCAGTTTACAGGTAAAACGATGGAGACAGAGTTGACATTACCTGCTCAAAACGTGCAGCTAGTATGTACACAGTCAGGATGGAGCTCAGATGTGTCTAGCCCCAAAACCACGACACTGTGGGTGTTTGTCTCACTGACAAATGCCACCTGGCTGCTCCCACGTGTGACCCTGCAGCCATACAGCAGGCTTCCCTGAAGGATTAGCAACCAGCCCCACTAGGCCTGCCTCCAAAATGTCTCCAGAATCTGACCTCTTCTACCACAGCCTGAGCCCTTTGCCCCACCTGGATTTACTGCAATGTCTAGGGGGTCGGTGGCTTCTGCCCTTTTCCTTCCTGTGTTCCTCACACAGCAAGTGATCCTTTACAATGTCCGTCTGATCACGTCACTCCTGCGCTCAGAACCTCAGAGGCCCCCTTCTCAGAGCCCAAGGCCCTCAGCGGCCTGCAGGCCCATCATCCCCAGCCCCTGGCCTCTGGTTTCACTTCTCACCACTCTCCTCTCCACTCGAGGGCCACCCTGCTATTCCTTGAAGGCACACCACAGCCTCTCACTCAGGGACTCTATGCTTGCATCCCTGCTGTCTGGAAGGCTCTTCCCCAAATAGCTGCATGACTCAGTCCCGCACATCCTTTGGGTCTTGCTTAAATATCACCTTTTCAGTGAATCTTTCCCTGTCCCCTTTATCCCCTACATCCTGCTCCCAGCCCCTCTCTGCCCCCTGCTTTTTTCCCTCCCAATAGCACTTATCACCAAACTGACATCATTTTGCTTATTTATTAGGTAATTATCTGCTCCTCCTGCTAGAATCTAAGCTTTATGAGGGCAGGGATCTTTCTATTGTGTTTACTGCTGTATTTCCAGTGTCTGCAACATAGTTGCTCAATAAATATTCATGGAAGGGAGGGAGATTGGTTAGTAATTTCAGGTGGTGCCAGTCAGAGGGGCATCTGGGCAGGTATCTGAGGGGCATTGGGAAGACTGAAGATTTGAGCCCACCCCTCGGGTGGGGGTGGCTCCTTTTTGCAGCTTCAGGACCAAGTAGGGATTCGAGTCTCTGAAGAGGTCTCTGGTCCTAGGGTGGGTTCTCACGGGGCCAGCTCTAAGAAGGAGTTTGGTGTGGGAAATGTGTGAGAGTGTGCTCTTGGGATCAATGCCTGGGAGAAGGAAGGCAAGGGCGGGAAGCAGGAGTGCACTGAGGGGAAGTCGAGTCACAATTGAGGTCCAGAGACAACCATGGCCAGTCCCACAGGGCACTCGAGCTAAAATGGCCCATCAGGGTTGTCCCACATTGGCTGAAATGTCCAGGCCTTTCTACCTGTGCCTTGACCAGTGACTGGATGTGGGCACCCACCAGGCCAGGGTTCTCCCTGCAGGTAAGGCGATCCCAGAAGAGGCCGGAGACACTCCCGACAGCTGAAGACGCCAGTCTTTTCTTGGAGGTGCATGGCCACGTCTGCCACAGGACCCTTGGTAGGGTCTGCCTTAATGACAGCCTCACCACCTTGTGGCGTCCTCGAGACCCCGAGTAAGGGATGAACTGGTCCAGGAAATGATACACGTCACGTTAGACACACTCCTGATCAAAGCTTACCATCTCCTGGTAAGAGGACCAAGACAAAGACAGAATAATTTAGAGAAATATAAAAAGTGCTTTTTAAATTAAAACAAACAAAAATGAAGGTGCAGGTATTGGAATGGTGATGAACTGGTACGCATTTTGCCTGCTTTCCTTCCTCCTGTACCTCCTCCCTTGAAATAGAGAATGACATGTGTGAGGTGTTACTGTGAAATCCAAGAAAATGAGACTTCTCATGCTCATTTGCACAAAAACAGCAGTGCACTTTCTCTTTTCCCGGGGGAGGTGACAGGGGGTTGTGTGGGTCAGCCATGCCTCTGACAGGGGACTTGCAGCTCCTGCAAAAATTCCCTAAAAATGAGGGCATGCCTTTATTAGAGCAAAATGTCCATCAACATCTGTATGGAAAACACTTGCACTACTAGTATGTTCCTCCAGAGGAACTAGTATGCCCTAACAGTATGCACAGAAAAGAAACAAAATACTCAGGAAATCCTCAAAAGTGGTATGTGGGCTCCTTCCCCGGTAGTCAGGTGATAAGAGGTGTCCTAAAGAGAGATCCAGGCGGGGAAAGGACAGGGTTTGGTTAGGAGCCTGGGCTAGGGCATCAGATTGCCTGGAGTTTGAATATTGGCGCCATCACTTACCAGAGGTGGGATCTTAGTTTCTTTCATAAGCTCACTGAGCCTCTGCTTCCTTGTCTGTAAAATAGGGATGCTATTATTTAAGCTCATGCCGTTGCAAAAATTATATTAAATTAAACCATCACTGTAGTAATTCCAGGCAGAGTGTATGCTCCGTAATATCGGTGGTGGTGGCGGTGGTGGCCCTTAGAGGTGGGGGCAGCTCATAGCAAAGGTCCTTTCCATCCAATATGCTTTAATTCTGTGACCCCACAGATGGGGTGTGTTGAGCTCCTGCACCTGATTCCCATCACTGCTTTTCCTGTCAAAGAGCCAAGAAGCAGCAGCATGATTCTGTTCTCCATGGTCTGGGGGAGGGAAGGACGGGGAGGTTCTGTCCTCAGAGCCTGCAGCTGCCTTCCTTGGGGGCCCTGCTAACCCTGACCCTGAGCCTGCCTAGTAGCTTGTGATGCACATAGAGGAAGGAGAAGACCACTGGCTCAGCCTTTCCTGATAGTTAAAATGAGTTTCAGTTGAAGAAACGGTACCATCACCAGCAGACACCTAAATCACACCTCCTCTTTCTCCACCAGCACAGCACCGAGCCCCAAGGGATGATTCTGAACATCCCTGCTTGTTTCAGGAAAAAGGAAGGCATTGGGTCAAGCATTGCCCCACTTCTAAAGTCTAGGATGAATAAAACTATTATTAATTAAATGTAGGTTGTTCATTGTAGCCAGCCTGCTATGCCTTGGTATGTAATGAAAGTTCTGTGTGTGCTTTAATGTGTGACACATATACTTAAAATTCATTGAAGACCCCTTACATAATGAACATTTTGCTCTTTTGGATAATTGTGGAGATTTATGGTGACTACAGCATTGGCTTTATGATAAATTCTTGACCATATCTATGATTAATTTTTTCAGGAACCTCCAATTATAACATTATTTCTTTTGGAGGCTTCTCTACTTCACCCTAAGCAGAGTTCATCTTTTCTTCCTCTTTGCTTCTACAGCTTGCATTGTTAACTTCAAATTTTGTCAACATCTCCCACGACTAAAAACGTTTTTTGGATTGAAAAAGTGATATACGCTCATTTTCAAATGTTTGGAAAAGACAACGGAGCATAAAAAAGAAAATTATAATCTCCCAGAATCAAAACGTTTTGGAGCATTTCCTTCTTGTCTTTTTCCTATATCTGAGTGTAAATAAACAGTGCATGTGTAAGAGGAACAGTTGGGACTAGCGAGTTGTATTTGTGGCTAAAACTGGGGCATGTCTCGGCTTGTGTAGGGAAATGGTGGCTTGGCCCGCCAGGGTCTCAGGCTGCAGAGGTAGTGAGGAGCCTCCTGGGGAAGACCTCATCCCATGAGAAGAAAGTGTTGGTCAGGCAGATGTGCTTTCCCCAGTAGCAGAGCTTTAGTTACTGGAAAGAGGGTGTGTCTGAATATAGCCTATGGAATCAGATCTGAGTGATAGTGGAGGGGGAAGCAATAGTGCCTGACATTGCCAAAGCTGTTTCACCAAGAGGACTATAAGGCACTGGGGCCCAAACAGCCCAGTTGTACGACGCCCCTGACATAGTGTAGTGCTCCACGAGGTCACCCCAGATCTAAGGCCCGGGAATCCTGCTTCCTCACCAGCCACAGGGACCCCGGCAGGAATGCAGTACAAGGGGCATGGAAAATAATCAGGGAAAGAGGGGCAACACAATCTCAGAGCCCACATGTTGGCAGCAATGCCTGGACTTAGCCCACGTGAGACACCTGTGGGAAATGCCTAGAAACACTTGGGGAGACATCGCAGAGGCAGATGTGGGAGAGAACACAGGAAACTCAGGTGACCAATCACTCATTTAGAGAGAAATCGTTGCGTGCCCTCTCCACCAAGCATGGTGCCAGGTACTGGGTGAATGGTGGGGGACAAGCACACACGGTCCCTGATGTGATGTGATCTAATGCCATGACAGGTGAGGCTGGAAACTGCAGTTACTTTTTTTTTTTTTTTTAAGCAAATTAGACTCATTTCGTGTTTACTATTTTATATTTTGCTAATGAACAATACAAACGACAACAAACTCTGGCATTTCCTTATTCTGTCTGACTGTAGTTAGTTGTTCTATGACTGAGCAGAGCCACGTCATATTTGACTTTCCTTTCCCATCACCTAGCTCACTGGCAGACACCTAGTAAGTGCTTTTTACACACTTGTTGATGAAATATGATCTCCATTTTAACAATTAAATGATTTATGGCATGGTTGCCAGGAACACATTATGGCTAAAAAAAAAAAAAGGACTTCCTGGACAGAAAAATGCAAGGTGGAGAAGCTGCTCCCAGAGTTGATAGTGAACCTTCGCGCTCCTTTCCCCTATGATGAATAATGTCTGGAAGCATCATGATTAGAAAGATGCTAGAGCTCTCAATCTGCACCCTTGATCTCTGACACTTCTTTCTGCTGTTTAGACAGAATCATGCAGGTGCAAAGAACTCAGAGGCACCCAAGCCACCTCCACGGTGGGCAGGAGCCTGGGGACCTGGCCTGTGTACTATTGCTGCATCAGGGGTACTGACGGGGTGCCTGGCGCTGTGCTGGGTTTCATGGGGCTCCTAGAGAAACACACATCCTAGTCCTTGCTAGTTAGAGGTGAACTGCTCAAATGCTTGTGTGCCACAGGCATCAGGACAGGGTGCAGGTGTAGGTTACATGGGCAGGAGCATTTTGGAAGACAGGGACCGCTGGGGATCAGAGGAGGGAGAGGGCTTCTTGGAGAAGGTGGGGCAGGAGGAAGCATGGAGGGTCACGTCACGGTTGAGAAGGAAGACTTCTGAGTCAACTAGCTGGGTTCCCATCCTGGGCCTACCCCTTTCCAGCTGCCTGAGCCCAGCCTGGTTATTTCACCTAAGCCTCAGCTTCTATAAAATAGTTCCTGCCGCACCAGATCATTTGAGAAGTAAACAAAGACAAAACTTAAAAGGCACTTAACAAAATGCACTTGACAAATGAGATGTCAGGAAGAACAGGGAAGATTTGGGGAGGCAGGGTGGCTGGGGAGGCTGACCCAGGTTCTTGAGTAGCTCAGTTCAATGGAACAGTGTTTGTTAAGCACCAATTATGTGCCAGCTCTGTGTTTGGCTCAGGTTAGTGGAGACACAGACCCTGCTTCAAGGTTTTGACAAGCTAGGGATATAACAAGCAGGGTTTACAATAAAGCAAGGTACACGCTCCAGAACAGTGACTGCAGGGGGCCGTGGCAAAGGCTGCAGATGGTCAGAGAGTCTTTCCAGGGAGGTGCATCTCAGCTAAGATCTGAGTATGAGTAGGAATGAGCCAATGGGTGTAGAAGGGGCAGAGGGGAGAGGAAAGAGGGTATCTCAGACTGAAGGAAGAACATTTCAACCCTCTAGAGTGAGAGCAAGTCTGGTCCATTCAAGTCACAGCTTGCAGTTCAGTTGTGTCTGTATCTAGTGGGATGGGGAGGGAGCGGGAACTGCTTGTAAAGGGCTTTATCTGAGGCTGATAGGGGTTCCTGAAAAGGAGTGCCATCAAGTCACCTGTGCTCACAGAGGGTGGTCCTAAGGTATGTCCCACGAGAGGGGGACAAGGCCAGAGGAGACAGACCATGACAATGGACTCCTCAAGGCAGGCACTGTACACAAAGGAGTGAGGCGCTGGCCTCGGGACCTCCAGCTGGCTCTGACCGATGTGTCATGGTGGCACCGTCAGGCCAGGCCAGCGGAGGCAGACCACAGCAGTGCTTCTCACACTATGTTTAGCTACGGAACCTTTTACGCAAACATGACGGTAAGCAGAAGCCAAGTCCAGTGTGCAAACCAACAAGCTCAGGTGCTCTGACTGAGGGCAGAACTGCCCCTGCTTGGTCCCCCTTTTCTCCCACTCCTCAGCAGCCCCAGTGGAGCCTCAAGAATTCCCAGGGCTCTCTGGGGCCCAGCTGGAAAACCACAGGATCATAATAGGACTTGACATTAAATGAGCACTTACAAAGAGCTATGCTCATTATATATGTTCTTTCATTCCATCTCCTCAACAACTCTATGAAGTCAGTATCATTACTGTCAAAAATTTACCAGTGAGGAATCTGGACCTTAACAATAACAAAAACTCCTCTGTCCAGCCTCATCGCCCCTCCTCCCACAACTACGTTCCAGCCACACCTTCTTTCTTTAGCTTGCAGGTACCCATCTCTCAACTCTGACCCTGGCACATGCGTTTCTGTTCTCCTAGTGTAAAACTGAGTAGCTTAAAGCAACACAAAAGTATTACTTACATTTCTGGACTTCTGGAGGTCAGAAGTCCAAAATGGGTCGGCAGGACTATGTTCCCTCTGGAGGCTGTAGGGGGTCTCCATGTTCTTTCCTTTTCCAGCTTCTAGAGGCTCCCTTGGCTCGTGATCCCCTCCAGCAGTGGCATCACTCTGACCTCTGCTTTCATCGTCACATCTCTTTCCGACTCTCACACTCCTGCCTTTCTCTAATAAGGGCCCTTCTGACTACATTGGACCCACCCAGATAATCCAGGATAATCTTCCCATCTCAAGATCCTAAACACATCTTTTGGCCATGTAGGGTAGCATATCCACTGTGAGGGGCTATTATTCAGTCCCCCATGCCTAGTAACTCCTCTCATCCTGTGGCTCTGAGTGTAAATATCATGTTTTCAAGAAAGACCTCCCTGATAAGATCATCTCGTGATTGGTTCTTGCAGCATTTTCTACCTCTCCCTTCTGTTGCTTGACCGTCACAATTTAACATTTGTCTGGATAGTTATTTGATTAACATCATGATTCTAAGCTTCCCATGTGAGAGTCACCTGATTTTTCCATTTGTATTTTCAGCACCCAGCAGAGCCTGGCACACAGTAGGGGCTGAATTAGTATTTGTTAAACAAATGGATGAACAAATAAATAAACTTGCCTGCCATCACAGCCAGCAAGCAGCAGAGGCAGCATCTGAACATGGGCAGTGGGCTCAGAGTCCTGTGCTCTTGGCCACCACATTAGATTGCCTCTCACAGATTTGTAGTCACTCAGGCTCAGGAGACATGCTGAGGTCTCCTCTATGACATCCCACCAGGTATATGGTTGGCTGGCCAGCCTAAGCTTGAACACCTCCAGAGCCCAACAAAATCCTGTGATTTGGCACATGTTTCAATGGGTGTCCTGGAAGTCCTGGCAATGTGGGATTGGAGACTGTGGGTGGCCAAGGCTGGAGAAGCAGCAGTGCTGGGAGGTGATGCATAGCCCCTCCCCACCTCCCTCCCCACTCTGGAGAGGACGAGCCCTTCAGGGGAGCAGTGGACACACACAGAAGAGAAAGCACAGGGCAGTGCCTTGGGCACACCCATGGTGAGAAAGCTAGGAGGAGGTGATGCCAGTAAGGAAACGGAGCTGTGGGAAACCTGCAAGGAGAAGTGGGAAAGTGCAGTGTCATGGAAACCAGGGGAGGGAGCACATCCATCTGGAGGAGGCGGATGTGGGAGCATCGGGTGCCACAGGGCAGCGAACAGAAGGCCCAGGGCCACCTGTCTTCACCAGGAAGGCCAGCTCTGTTGACCCCAGTGGGGTGATTCCAGTAAACGGCAGGGGAGTGGGAGGACGAGCTGGAGGCTGGGCAGGCACTCCAAGGATTACAGGAGGAAACGGAATGAGACCACACATTTCCGGATTTGGCAGGGAAAGAAAGAGAATGGTTGCTGGGAGGGGCAGCGTGGACAAGAGGAGATGCCCGTGGGTTTGGAGGATGCCTGGGAAGATCCTGGAAGGGAGCAGTGGAGAAACGAGAGGGAGGGCATGTCGTGGGTATGCAGCAGGCTGGTCAGGAGAGCCTGATGATGACTCAGCTCCCAACAGACCTCAGTCAGGGAGAGCCAGCAGAGAGGGTGCCCAGGCTCTGCTCAGGCTGGACACTGGGGCTAGGGGATGCAGGCTGTTTTCTCCCTCCACGTTCATGCTGCCATTGCTTTGCAGACGAGGGAATGAATGACTGTGGCTCAGGTCCTTGAATGCACAGCCTCCTGCCCTGAGACCCCTCTTAGGGCTGAGGACATCCCTGGCTCTAGGAGATGGCAGAAAGCTCTCTGCCCTGGGCTGGCAGTGCTGTGTGAAGCCACTTGGGTGGGAATGGACAGGGGAGTGTAGCACCTCTTCCGTGCCACTTCTCTAAAGGACTCCAAGGGTGAGGACAGCCTCCCCTGTCCCTAGGGCTCTCACCACCATGTTATGTAGATGTGGGTCCAATTTTGTGTTTTGGAGTCCTTTGACATATCAGTCAAGCCTATGGCGCCTTTTCAGAAGAAATGCTTAAGTTAAATATGTAGGATTACAAATGAAACCAAATATATATTGAAAAAGTTATCAAAACATGTTCTTAAAGTCAAACTTGTAGTGTAATAATACATATGTTTCCATATTAAATGCATTAAAGATGGGAAGCGGCTATGGCTCAATCAGTAGGGCTCCCGTTTACCATATGGGAGGCCCCGGGTTTGGTTCCCGGGGCCTCCTGGTGAAGGCAAGCCCACCCTCACGGCGTGGTTAGCTGACCCAGCGAGCACAAGCAGCGAGGGGGGGATAAATGAATAAATAAATAAAATCTTTAAAAAAAAATGCATTAAAGAGGGAAGCGGCTGTGGCTCAATTGGTTGGGCTCCTGTTTACCATGTGGGAGGCCCTGGGTTCAATTCCCGGGGTCTCCCGGTGAAGGCAAGCTGGTCACCTGGCCACTGCAGCACAGTGAGCCGACGCAGCAAGATGACTCAACAAAGGGAGACAAGCAGACACAGAAAAACAAACACAAAAAAGCAAATGGACACAGCAAGCACAAGCAGCAAAGGGAGGATAAATAAATAAATAAAAATAAATCTTTAAAATAGATAAATAAATAAATAAATAGATGCATTAAAGAACAAGATCCAGCAAGGGGCCATAATTTCAAAGTGGTGGTGAGTGTAAATGACATTTTGGGATATCTGCAAAACTCTGATGTGATATGGAAATGTTTGAGTCCTTGTGGCAACAAAGTCACTGCTCCCCCCATTACTATGGTGCTGTTGCCTCCAGTCAGCATGGAAGGAAATACCCAAATTTAGTGAGAGGCTAGTGAAAATAAAGATGTAATTTTTACCTCTCCAAGTGCTTGGACCCCCTGAATTCTTTCCATGCCTTTCAAAATGTTAAGAACTTCGGTTCCACAGTAAGAGTCAAAAACCCCAGTACTTACAGAGGCTAGACAAGTGGCCTCACAAATGACACAAGAGACAGTAGGGAATGGCCCTGGGTGTGGCACTCCTTCTAGGTACATCTGGGCTGCAGAGACAGCAGGCCTAGTCCTGCCCAATTTTCCCATTTTTAAGAGATTCTAGAAATGTGAATTTTAATGTAAATTCCTAATTTTTAAATGTTAGCAAAAATATTCACATTTTAAAGGATACTCCAGGGGCCAAGAATAACATAGCTGCTGGCCACATGCAGCATGGGGACCCAGGTTTTGGATTCCTGCCAGATGGGGCCCTTTGTGGGGTCTGGGCATCACCCCCCAGATTTGCAGTCACCCAAGAGAGGCCTATTGGACCATACATAACCCAAGGCTCCAGTCTAAAAATATGCTGGGCAACAACCCCAATCTGCAGTAAATTACCACATGAAACCTAGCAATTGTCCAGCTGTGCCACCTGTGTTCCCTCCTGGGGACTACAGGGTCAGGGCTTAAGTCTCTGCATGTATTGACTGTTCCATGGAAGGAGATGGATCCGGAGCCAGAAGTGGTGAGTTTGTCCTAGCTCTGCCACTTTTCAGCCCAGTGGCCTTGAGAAGTCATGATGCTCCCTTAACCCCTCAAGTCTCATCTGCAAAATTTTAAGTTAAAAAACACTTTCTAAGCTGCGGAATGCTGTCCAAATGCAAGGAGCTGTGATGTTTCCATTCCGTTTCTTTTTGTTCTCTGCCCAATTCAGCAGGGTCCCTGTGCGGTTAGGGTGTGGGAAAAGGAGGGAAGCCAGTTTGTTCCAAAACGTAGCATAACAACCAATATCTGTCAAATGCCCACGGTAAGAGTAGGCGGCAAGCCTCTGACTTATTCAGATAGCAGTCTGGGAGGTCCCGGTATAGGGCAGTGGCCCCGGTTCTTGCAGATGTAAGAGGGGAGGGGCGCGCGGGAGAGGAGCGGCGGGCCTGGGGGCGCCCGCCGCTTGCATTTTGCACACACCGTTCGGGCCCACCTCCCGGGGGTTTCACTCTCATTTCCAGATGGTGCAAATCGCTGAGCTTCTGGGAAAAGGTTCTCGGGGGGTGGGGTGGGGGGGCTGGGCTGTGACGGGAGCTGGGAAATGAGGCCGGATAAAATTCCTGCCGCCGCGCTGTCACATTGGAGCATTTTTCTTTTCTTTTCTTTTTTTCTAGGACGCCCTGTGGCTCCGTGGGAGTTCTGCCTGCGCTTTCCGGGTAATTGCCTCGCCTCCGCCCTTGGCGAGCGTGGCTGTGGCGGGCGCTGCCGACCGGGGGCGGCGGGTGCAGGCGGCGCGTCCGCCCGCGGGGCTGCAGCTGGGGTGGGGGAGCCCCAACGGGGAGACGAGGGGGAATTGGGGAAGTGGAGGCCACCGGGGAACCATCCGCCCTGGGGGCACAGAGGAAAAGCAGAAGCCTGCGAGAGTCGAGCGTCTGTGACGGCTTCTCCACGCAAGAGGAGATCCAGGAGCGCTCGAGCGCCCTGCTTTGAAGCTGGAAGGCAAGGTTTGCGTCCCAGCTAGGACCTGCGGGACCCTAAGCAGATACGTAGATTGCGCCCCACCTCTGTTTTCTAATGGGTAAAATGGGGATAGTGATGGCATCTGCCTCCTAGGTTATTGTAAGGATCAATGAATTGGTACCTAGAAAGTGTTCCGAGGGCTGTCATCACATCCCAGTGTCGAAGGAGCCTCAGTCTGACTAGCCTATCAGAAGCAGGCTCTGCAGGCTCTAAAGAAGCCCGTGGAGACATCCGTGCAAATTCTGGGAAATGCTTGTGTTCCTAGTTCTCTATCTGGAACCTGGTGAATCTCACCCATCCACAAAGACCCAGCTCAAATAACACCTCTATGCTTGCTGCCCTTTTTAATGCTACTCGGTATTCAGTGATCACTACAGGCTAGCATCTGTGCTGAGCCCTGCACATAGCATCTCAGGCAGGCCAGATGCAGGTTTTGTGGGGCCTATACAATTTAGGAGACCTTCCTTTAAAAAAGAATCTGACTTTTCTAAATTTTATAAAACAAAACTCACCACGTAAGCACATTGCCAGGGCAGTGGAAGGAACCTGAGCAAGCCGGGAGTCCCAAGGCTTAAGCTGCATTAGTTTCCTTTTCAGTTAAACTTCTTACACAAGGATTTACTTTGAAAAACAAAGTTAAGCTCCGTTAACTTCCTGGTAAATCCGTCTCATTAGTCTCATGTAATCCCCACACTAGCCCAGTGAAGCTGGTAAGTATTATCCCCACTTTACAGATGTGGAGGGCGAGACTCAGAGACAAGTAATTCCACCACTGCCCTGCATTGGCATTCCCTGATGCCCCTAACAATAGAGCTGTCAGCGGCTCACGTATCCATTAAAGCACGGCCCTGACATCACCAGTTTAGCCATCTGTCCTATCGTACGTCAGCTTCTCTCGGGCTGAGACAGGTCCTGTGCATCTGGGGTGGCCCAAAGAAGGCTATCAGTAAATGCAATTTTAGAGGGGGAGAAAAATATTTGTTTTTTAATTTCATGCTTAAAATTCTTGTATATACATGAAGTACTATATAAACTTGTCTTTAGGAGATCAGTATTGGACTTGGGGCCAAATTATGTCATCTGAACTTATTTAGAGAAATACAGCCTAACCATTCTGCTTAGAAATATTGAGAAGAGCTGTAAAGTTAGAAAACAGGGACTGCCCCCTCACTTTTTAACTTCACTTTTAGGGTTAACTATTGTTTAATGTTTAACATTTATCCTTAAGGTAGGTTAAACATATTATCAAGATATTATGCAAGAAATTACATATTTTGCATAAGTGGCCCCTTGATTGCATTTATGACTGAAAAGAAAATGCACTGGCATCGTACAATAAACTATATTAGTATCGTAGGTTAAAAAAGTGGTCAAAGTCAAAATGGATCTTTAAGGTTGAAGGGACCCTTTAATATTCATCTTTGGATTTAAGGAAAAAAAATAGTCCTGTGCTATACTTCACATATCTTAAAAATAGGAAGTGTTTTAGCAGCTTAAATCTTTTCAATTACACTATAAAACTTCTTACACTAGGATTGACTTTGAAAAATAGTTTAGAGCCAAACCAATTATATAGACACTGGCACTTCAGTATAAAGGCAAACTTTAAAAACAAATTAATCTGCACCTTTAAAATTAGGCTATTGTACAAAAAACAGTCCATTGTCTTAGAGTCAGCAAATTCATACTAAAATATTCTACTTTTGTCGGATAAAGGCCATCAAAACTTTACATATGCTACAAGTGTATTACATGTATCTACATGGTGCTTTCTTTCCTAGGTACATAAAACTTGCACATTATACAATGTGCCACTTAATGCCAACCTCTGCAGGAATGATTTTGAGGACAGATCAGTCAATAACTTGTGCAGTGCTTGAATAAAAAAAATGTATTTTGAAAGCTACTTAGTGACCAACAAATACTGTTCCTATGAAAAATGGTATTGGAACATCTATTGGCTGGCACCTATCCACTGTGTGTAAGAACAGGGTCATTGGGGGGTACTGCGCCTCATTCTAATAAGCCCCTAGTGCCCTTTCCACATTCACCACTGTACAGCTTATTAAAATGTAACTATTCATTAAGGAAATTTCACATTTACTTTTGGCAGCTGCATCAAGTCATTGGCCTATTCGTTTTTCGGGTTTTGTAGGACATTAAACTTTAAAATGTTCAACTGTTTCTCAATCCCTTTATGTCTTAGCTATATGTTTGTAATCTGATTCACCAGCTTTCAACAAGTAAATCTACTGATCCCTGAGTAGATTTACAAGCATTAGAAAAAGATTGCTTTGTTATTACCCAAATCTAAACTTGAGTGGTCTCACTTGAGTTATTCAATTAAACACAGTTAATATCAAGTACAATCAATAATTCAGTTATTTTAAGTTGCACTGATGCTACCATTACATCAGTGCACCTAACACATAAGTGAGATGAAGTCTAATCATATTTTCTACATTAGCAGTTTTACACAAATAGATTGATTCCCTAATGAATTTGTTTCAGACTAATTGACATCTAGTCTTAAATGTGACACCTAAATTTAAACGTTAGTACTTTCTTATTTTATACCTGTACTTTAAGAAAGGTTTTAAGTTGAAATATCATTATTTCTTTATCCAGAAGGATTAAAGGAAACAGGAACCCAATGGCTTGATGGTTTAGGAAGAATGCTTGGTGATGGTGGCTCACTAAATTTGGCTCCAGCATAGTTCTGACTAGTTTGTGACTTAAAAAGTAAGCTGGGGGGAGTGGATGTAGCTCAGTGGTTGAGTACCTTCTTCCCATGTATGAGGTTCAATTCCCAGTGCCTCCTAAAATAAAATTTAAAAAAAGTAAGCTGGGATTTAATAAGCTAGAGTTCCAATTTTGACTATTTGGAAAATGTACTTTGTTCCCTTTTGCGTGGCCTGCCATGCAGCTGTTGCTGAGTTCTGGCAGTGTCCTCTCTCTTTTCTCTTACGAACAGTCTTCATCTGGGAATTCTGATCCTTGGTCTTCTGCTTGTTAAGCTGTTGTTGATTCTTCCTACCATTTCTAGTTTGGGGAACTGGAATGTTATACCTCCCTCCACCACCTAGCTGCAGGTTCTTTGTCACCTTTCAGTCTGTTTTTGAGATTGCAGGGTTTCCACTACATTTCGTCTTCCTTGCTGCCAGGCCCAGGATAATAGTTGTTGCTCTCTGACAGATCCTTTCCTTTGTCTGAATACAGAAGTTTTCATGGGCCTATCTGCTGAGTTCAGCCTAGGCGTTGAGGCCAACATCTGAGTCTCCTCAGCACACACGTTTGAGTGAAGCCCTAGCAACTTCAAGCTCAGAACTGCGACACCTTTTCACAGGTGAAGCCTCCCTCCGCCTCAGGGAGAGACGAGGCACAGAATGAACAAAGCCCAAGAGCACCGACAAACTACCTGCTCACAACCCCAGCATCCACATACCTGACCACCCCCTTCTGCCTCTACGGACAAAAAATAAAAAATAAAAAAATTCCAGTCAATGCATTTTGAGGGAATGTGCAGACTCCATCTTAACTGTTTTGTGCCTTTGGTCTCCACCAGCTTACCTGTTTCATGCCCCTGCTTAAGGATTCTCAGCCCTAGTTTAATGTTTTAAGGAAAAGTTTCTAGGGAATAGAGGGGAAAAAAGAAAGAAAAGAAACCTTCCTATAAGACCTAAGCAGGGCTGTGGACGAGGATAGTCAATGCATACATTCGACAAATATTTATTGGATATAGATCTAAGCATTGGGAACTAGAATTGAATAAAACAGACACAAATTCTTGCCCCCAAGAAGCCTGTGTACTATTGAGAGGACATAGACAATAATTGAAGAAATAATCATATCATAGGCTGGCAGGTGGTGAAAAATAAAGCAGGGAAGGAGGATCAGGGCTACTGGCTGATGTGGAGAGTCTGGGAGGGCATCGTGGAGAAGGTGATATTTGAGAAAAGCCCTGAAGAAGGTGAGAGAATAAGCCAGGCAGCTGTCTGGCAAAAGAGCCTTCCAGGCAGAAGAAACCTCACATGCAAAGGCCCTGAGGCAGGAGTATGCCTGATGAGTGTGAGAAACAGCAAGGGAGCCTACTGTGAGAGGAGAGTAGCAGGAGGGAGGTCAGAGAAGTCACAAGGGCCAGATGGTCTGAGTTCTCTGGGCCATTATGGAGAATTTGGACTTGACACAGAGAGAGATGAAAGCCGAGCCATTGGAAGGTGGTAAGCAGGGAGACCTGATCCAACTTTCATTTTTAAAGGATCTCTCTATCTGCCAGGTTGAGAATAAACTGTAGGGGCCAAGAATGGAATCAGGGAGACCAGTGAAAGACTATTTCAAGAATCCAGTTGGAAGGTGATTGCAACGTGGAACAGAGAGAGCGGTGGCTGTGGAGGTGGTGAGAAGTGGTGAGGATGTGAGAGATAGAAAGGAGTAAGGATGACCTGTAGGTCCCTGGCCTAAGTACATGAGAAGATGGGAATGCCTAGGGGAGAAGCAACTTTTGGAGTAGCACCGGGATTTTGGTTTTGGAATGTTAAACTTGAGATGTTTCTTCAAGTTGAGTGATAATGGGATACATGAGACTGGCATTCAGGGGAGAGGTCCAGGCTAGAGAAATAAAATTGGGAGCCATCCACACATGGTTAGTATTCAAGACTGTGAGCCTGAATGAACTCACCAAGGGACTCAGAGAAGAGGCCCAACGCCTGATCTCTGAGCTGAAAGGTCAAGGAGGTGAAACTGGGAAGGAACAACCAGGGAGGTCAGAGGAAAACCGGCAACTTGTGGTGTCCTGGAAGACAGGTAAAGATAATGTTTCGAGGAGGAGGGAGCAAGCAGCTGGGTCAAATGCTGATGTGTCAGGTAAGATGAGGCCTGAGGAGTGATGACTGGACTAACACCATGGAGGCCTTTGGTGGCCTTGCCAATAGATGTTTCCTGGAGTGGTGGGGCAGAAGGCCAGTTGGAGTGGGCCTACCAGAGAAGCAGAGGAGAGGAATTTGAGACAGCAGGTACAGACATCTCTTCTGGGGAGTTTTGCTCCAAAGGGGAACAAAGAAGTGGGACAGCATTTTCTGGGACAGTGGCATTGTTCTGCATGACATCGCAATGGCAGATATAGGCCATTATACATTTTGTCAAAACCTATAAAATTGCGCAGTGCAAGGTGTAAACTGTAATGTAAACTATTGACCATGGTTAGTAGCAATGAAAAAAAAAAAAAGAAATGGGACAATAGCTGATGAGGGAAGATCAGTCAAGAGAAGGTTTTCAGGGAGTGATGTAGCTCAAGTGGTTGAGCGCTTGCTTCCTGTGCACAATGTCCTGGGTTCAATCCCCGGTACCTCCTAAAAAAAAAAAAAGAAGGTTTTTGATGATGGATAAATAACATTGTGTTAGGGGGAATGAGTCAATAAAAGGGGGGAGTTGATGAAGCAAGAGTAAAACAAGAGAATCACTGGAGTAATGGGCTTGAGGAGGTGAGACAGGCTGGGATCTAGGGCATAAGTACAAGGATTCGCCTTAGATTCGAGCATCTATAGCAACAGGAAAGAAAGGCAAGGACAAGGTCCTGGACCCCTACAAAGGACAAAGGGTGTTGAGGGTGTAGAAGGTGATGGGATGGCTAGGCCATGGAGTCTAAGCTAGGTGAGAGGTGAAGCCACGAGGAAGGTGGGAAGGACAGTAAAAAGGTGATGGGCTCACGGGATCATTGCTCCCAATGGGGAATGAGAATTGCTGGAGATGGTGGCAGACTGCTAGTTGGTCCCCCAAATCCATTCTCCTCTTCTTCCATACAGTCTTCCTGTGCACATTCCTGCCCAGGTAAAGACCATAGTTCCCAGGCTCCCTTGCTTCTAGGTACAGTCAAAGTCCAGGCAGTGGAAGATGATAGAAGTATCAGTCCCACATGGCTTGCATTAAAGGAGTTTGTTTGCCCTTCACTTGTACCTTTCCCTCTTCCCAAAGGCTGGAATGTTGATATGAGGTGGCCCAGCTTCAATGCCTCGAGCAGAACTACTTGACTGTTTTTGTTCTTGGGCTGCATTGGCTGTCTGGGGAGACCTAGGGACACTTCTCAGAATAATGTTCTTCAATTCTTGGAATCACATCATAGGGTTACAAGGGAGAACAACTATACTGAACTGCTGTTATCAAAACCCTACAGAATTATGATCTAATAATAGGTATACCACCTTATTAATGTATTAAAGAATAATCTAGCAATGACTCTGATAACCATCCTACTTTCAAAATAATGGTGAGTATAAATGCTATTTTACAATATCTGCAACAACTAAATGTGACATGCTGTCAGGTGAGAGAGAATGAAAGTCCTGCCTTATTCATACCATTGTCTTTTGGAGTCTCTTTGTTTTAGCAGCTTATTGTGGGCTCTAACAGAGAGGCAGGCGGTGATTAAATTGTTAATATATAATTGCATGAGTCAGTTGATTGCCTTGCCCCAAACAAACTGAAAGCCAGCTGAGGGCCTCTGGACTCCCCAGGCTGGGAAATCAGAAGGGCCTCTCCCGGGCCCCCTTTCCATTCCACTGTGTGCCTCATAACACCCAGATTTGGGCCTCTCCCATGTCCCACCCCCGTCTGGGCCTCAGCAAAGTCCACCTGTTTCCTGCTTTTGGCCGGGACAGGCCTGTGCCCTGGCCTCACCCTCATCAGCACTGGCTGACAAAAGAGCAGCTGTCTCTTCCCCTCCCTCCGCCCCCTCCCTCTCAGACCCAGACACACCCAGACCGGCTGGCAGATTCCTGACTACAGCTAACAGGAATGTTAATAGAGGACTGGGGTTGTTGGCAGGATCGCAGAACTCCCAGAGGGTCTGAACCTGAGTTGACCGTGCAGCCAGGGAGCAGCAGAAATGCCCTTAAAAAGAGAAAGGAGAGATGCCCAGAAGAGAGCTGATGCCTGTGCCCAGAGCATGGAAATCTCAAGAGGTGAGCAGGAGGGATGAAGTTAATAACAATCAAAATGTAAGCCACCATTTACTGAGCACCTACTAACTGCCAGGATTGTACCGGTACATGCACATGTGGCCTCTTTTCACCCTCTCGATGGCCCTATGAGTAAGATTCTATCATCTTTACTTTACAACTATGGAGACTGAGGCTCAGAGAGGCTGAGTCACCAGCCCCAGGCCACACAGCCCGTAAGTTACTAAGTATTAACGTCCCTCTTAATAACAAGCTAAGCATGGGATGCCTCTTTCATTCCTGGGAAACAGGAGGTCCAGCCCTCAGTTTAGGACATCATCACCAGTGCAGAGTTCCTGCTGCTCTGAGTAAATGTGGGGCCTTTGCAGAAAAGGGCAAGACTGGAATCTGCATGTTGAGCCCTAGGATGATGATAGAGCCAGAGTCCATGGCCTCAGCTCAGGCTTGACTAAGGGCTGGCCAGTCTCTCCAGCCTCACCCTTCTCTTTGGCCAGTGTTCTGTGTGCTTGGGTGCAGCTTCCTTTGCCCAGTGCATAGACAGGCATGGTACAGGCTGGACAGGAGCTCTGTCCTGCTAAAAGCTGCAGAGTTTGGGCAGTGGAGTTCCAAGAGCTCTGGGGAAGACAAAGGGAAGGCCCCAGATTTTAAGAGGCCCTGATTTCTGGGGAAGGTTGGGGCTGGGGGGGGCAGCTGTGGGTGGTGGAAAGGACTTGCACTGTGGGTCAGACAGACCCAAACCGTGCTAGAAATGTGGACTTTTTTTTTTTTTAGGTACCAAGGCCAGGGTTTGAACCCCAGTCCTTTATGTGGGAAGCCGGCACTCAGTCACTGAGCCACATCTGCTCCCCTGTGTTGGATTTTCTGTTTGTTTGCTTGTTGTTTTGCTTTTGTTTTCAGGAGGCACCAGGGGATCAACCCAGGACCTCCCATGTGGGAAGCAGGCACTCAACCACTTGAGCCCTATCCGCTCCCCAAAAAATGTGGACTTGTATGAGCCTGCAGTGTTCCACTGTCAGCTTGAAGAGATGAGGTCATATAAACTCTTTAGTACAGGGGACATCCTAGGGGAGTGCTGGTGAAGGCAGGACGGTCAGATTCCTGAGAAACCCAATTTGGGCTGCCTGGGTCTCTGCCATGCAAACCTTCAGTGTCTGTGACTGAGACTCTTGTCTCCAGGGCAGGATCTGCTCCAGCCAGGTTGGAAACCCATCTGGCTCTTAGGCAGAGAATTATAAGGACACATTGTCTTCACAGAGGGGCTGCCCTGGCTTTGTACCCACTTTCCAGGACTAATTCCTTGTGACCAAGGCTCTGCCTGCACTTCTGTTCTAGGAATGAGGCCCCTGATTGAAAAGCCTCTGGGTGAGTCTGAGCTGGGCTTTCCTTCTTACTGCCTCAGTTTCCATTTCTGCAGTCCTCCCAGGATTGCTCTCCTCCTGCTGTCAACTGGTCTCCTTTACTGTTGCTTGGGCCTACCCCCACTGTTCCCTCACCGAGGACTCTCCCGAAGCGGGGTTCTATGGAGTCAAAATCCAAGCCTAAGGTAAGGCTGGCCCAGGGCCTGTGAGGGGGAGGGGGTAAAGGGATTAGGGTAGAAGTCCCTTCTCAGTCCACACACCCTCAGGTGGCTGTGCAGTTTGGGAACCCTGGCATAAGGATGATTCATTCATTCATTCATTCATTCATTCATTCATTCATCAAAGCATTCATGGAGCACCTTTTCTCTGTCAGGGGGTTCTCCAAGAAAACAGAACTGAGAGGATATATGTGTATAATATTAAGAGATTTATTTTAAGGAATTGGCTCACCCGATACCCAAATTATAGGGGCTGGCAAGTCTGCAATCTGTAGGGCAGGTAAATGGAAATTCTGATAAGGGTTGTTATTGCAGACTTGTGTCTGAAATCCACGGGGGAGACCAACAAGCTAGAAACTCAGAGAGGAGCTGATGCTGTACCCTGGAGGCAGACTTGCTCTTTTTTTTTTTTTTTTTTACGTTAGAGAAGTTGTAGGTTTACAGAAAAATTATGCAGAAAATATAGAATTCCCACATACCCCCCCTCCCCTCACACACATAGTCCAGAACTTCTTTTTCCTCTGGAAACCTCAGTTCTCCAATTGATTAGATAAATCCCACTCACATTAACTAGGGCTACTAAGTTTACTTAGTCAACTGATTGTAGATCCGAATCTCATCAACAAAATACCTTCATGGCAGCATCTAGGCTCGTATTTGACCTACAACTGTATACCATAGCCTAGCCAAGTTGATATATAAAATTAACTATTACATCTTCTATGAATTAGACCCTAAGCTAGAAGCTGGAAACATACCGGTGCATAAGTTCCAGTCTCAGCCCTTAAGGAGTTCCCTGTTTAATCTAAGAGACAGACCAGAAAATATGGAATTTATCCCTCACAAGCACGGGGAGCAGAGAGTGCAAAGCTGGGAGTGTGGAAAGGGGGATCTGTCCATCCTTGGGTGTTCAAGGAAGGCTTTCTGAAGTAGGAAGCATCTTGAGCCAAGTCCTAGAGGTTAGCGAGTCAAACACAGGAAGTATCTTGGGGTGAAGCACAGAATGAAGCAAGAAGGTTGTTAGGAGCTTGACAACACTTTAAAGGCTTGCAAAGAATTCAGTCAAGCAGGCCAATAAGAGATGAAGCTAGAGAGGCAAGCAGGAGACAGGTCAATGGGGAACCACCAAAGAATTTTACATAAGGAAGAAATTTGTCTGAATCCATATTTTAGAATCAGCGTCTGGCTGCAGTGTAGAGAATGAATATGAAAAGCAAGGTGCATGAAGGCCAGTTAGGAGGCTGATGCAATAATCCAGGTGATAGGTGGAGTGGCTAGAACCAAGGTATAGCAGTTTGGCAGTTTGATATAGTTATGAATTCCAAAAATAGATATTGGATTATGCTTGTACTCTGGTCTGTTAATCTAGGCATGATTAAGTTATGATTAGGGCATTAACTGGGCCACATCAATAGGGCGTTGAACCCCACCCCTTGGTGGGTGGGATCTCAAAGATAAAAGACATGGTAAAGAACAGTGTTGGAGCAGTTTTGAGTTGGAGTTGTGATGCAGAGTCTTGAGCTGGAGCCCTGGGAAGTAGCGTACAGAGGAGCTTGGTCATGAGGAAAGAGAGAAGGCCCTGGGAAGAGAAGCAAGCCATTTGCCTGATAGTCTACAGCTGGCCTTGTGGTACAAAGCAAGCCTGAGCCCAGAGAGAGGCAAGCGCCGGGAAGGGAGGAACCCAAGAAGCCTGAACCCTGGCAAACGTCGGCATCTGTCATGTTCCAACACGTGGCAAAAGAAGAAATTTATGCTTTATGGCCTGGTAATTGTAAGCTTCTACCCCAAATAAATACCCTTTATAAAGACCAAGAGATTTCTGGTATTTTGCATCAGCACCCCTTTGGTTGACTAATACATAAGGTGAAGGCAATATGAGTATAGACAAGTAGTCAAGGGCAAGACTTGCTGGTTGAAAGGATGCAGGGACCAAGGGAGAGGGAGTAGAAGAAAGGACTTGCAGGTTTCTGGCTTGGACAGCTGAATAGTTGGGGTTACTCGCAGAGATAGGAATTCCAAGAGGACAGCAGGCTTGGGCAGAAGGGGAAATGATGATCCCTTTTGTGACTTGTTGAGTTTAAGGAGCCTGTGGGATCTCCAAGCAGAGACCGACCATCCAGGGGGGCAGATACACACAAGAGTCTGGAGCTTAGGAGACCATATGGGGAAGAGCCCTGTATTAGTCAGCCAAAGGGGTGCTAATGCAAGGTACCAGAGGTCTGTTGGCTTTTATAAAGGGTATTTATTTGGGGTAAAAGCTTACAGTCACAAGGCCCTAAAGAGTCCAACTCAAGGTACCATAAGAGGTACTTCCTCACCCAAAGCCTGTTGCCACATGTTGGAGCAAGATGGTGGACGATGTCTGCAAGGGTTCAGGATTCCTCGTCCCTCTTAAGGCTCCGTGGGTCCAGCTTCTTCCTATCTCAGCTGTAGGCTGGCATAGGGCTCGCTCCTTTCCAGACTCAGCTACTCTGGTCTCTTCACAAGGTCAGCTGTAAACTATCAGGCAAATGGCTCATTTCTCTTCCCAGGGCTTCTGCTGTGTCTATGGAGCTGTCTCTCTTTTCTCGCATATCTGCTCTGTGTTCTTGATTGAGTGTCTGTTTATATGGCCCACCAAGGGGGCGGGGATTCAAACTGAGTCACCCTAATGACACGGTCGAATCAAAGCCCTAATCTTAACATAATTTAATCAAAGACATCTCAGCTGAATCTAATAGAATCAAAGGGTATCACGCCCAGAGGAACAGAGCAGTTCACAAACATAATCTATATCTCTTTTTGGAATTCACAAATAACATCAAACTGCCACAGGCCCTAAGGGAGCACATAGGAGGGCTCGCAGGAAAAGGATAAGACCCTGGAGGGGGTGGGGGGAGCAAGCTGAAGGAGTATCACAGTCACTTCCAGCAGTAGGTGAGAGAAAGCAAGACACACTTGGGAAACTAAAAGTGGTTCCATGTAGCCAGAACCTAGGGCTTGGGATGAGCAAGAGGGTTCCAGAATGTTAGAAGGAAGAAGGGCTGTAAGCAGGGAGTCTTATAAGCCATTCTAAAGAATTTGGGCTTTATCTTGAGGGCAAGGGGGAACCATTCAAAGGTTTTTTGGGCAGGGCAGAGCCTTGATGAGATTGGTGCAGGAGGGAATGAATTGGTGGGGGAGAGGTAGACCTGATACTTAGCAAGAGCTGCTGGAACATCAGACTGCGGTGATGTGGTAAGCGGAGGCAGGGGCCAGCAATCTTGGATTCTCTGTAGTAACAGGTGTTACAATACCTGCCTTCTCGGACATGTGGTGAAGATTAAACAAGATGAAGTTTAAATGAGATGGGCTTGGAACTGTTTTCTAAGGGATTATAAATGAAGATTGTCATTTTGCGTATGAATGTTTGGGCTGCAGGCACCTCCAGCACTAAAGCTGGGCTGCATTTGGGATCCTGGAAGTAAAGAGGGGAAGGGGAAAACGAGCCTAGTTTTTGCCAGAGGACCCAGACTCCCAAACCACGTGTCCCTTTGTCTGTCCCGGCTGGTAACATGCCAGACAAGATGCTAGGAGGCCAGGCTAGCACATGGGGAGACTGGGTATCAGCATCAGTCTGAATACTTTGGGTTGTAAATGACAGAAAGACCCAACCGCCCGGCTTTAGCACACACAAAAAAGACTTTATCAACCGCATCTCACTTTACTCATCACTCGCTTCATCTCACTGTTGATCTAGGGACTCAAATGACATTATCATCCCTTTTTCCAGCTCTTAACAGCACTTCTTCTGGCTTCCGTCCATTTTCGAAAAGCTCTTTAGCCTCACACCCTCCCAGGTTTAAATCTCTCCCAGCTGCCTCAGCAGGAGCCCAGTTGTGTCCCCTTGGCTCTGATTGAGTTATTTGCTCCTCCTAAACAATCACCGCAGCCAGGGAAATACCATGCTCCAGTAGACCATTGGCCACGGGCCCCAACAAAGCACAGGGAATGGAGAGGCAGGGTGAGATCTCCCAAAGCAAAATCATAGTGCCATGGCAGGCAAAGGGGAATGGCCACTGGGAGGCAAAACACAGGTATGCTGTGCAGCCCACCTCTCGTTACTTAATCCCCCTGGGGGTATTGGACTGTTTCTTCTGTTAGAGAAGCCAAGGCCAGAGGCTAGGTGGGGCCTGTAGCCTTGAGCAGGCTCCTGTAATGCTGCACTCAGCAGCAGCCTGTCTGGTTTCCATCTGGAACCTGCTGGCCCAAGGGCATGTCCCAGAAAAACACTAGGTCTGATTGCAACTGCAATTTAGCCTAGGTCCCAAGGAGACTAAAAGATGGTTCTTGGTCGTTGTGATGGTTAAGTTCATGTGTCAGCTTGGCCAGGTTTTGGTGTCCAGTTGTTTGGTCAGGCAAGCACTGGCCTGATTGGTGCTGTGAGGGTGTTTACTGGATTTAATTCCTCAGTCAGTTGATTGTGTCTAGGGCTGGATACATCCACAATCAACAAAGGAGATTGCTCCAGAGAGCAAAGAGAGAAGTCTCATTTGTTCAGTGAGCGAAGGCCTTAAAGGGGGAACTGATGATTTCAGCAGTCAAAAGGAAAAATTTCTCTAGTTCAGCCAGCCAGTTTCTCCTGGGGGATTCCAGGTGTTGATAAGAGGGGTGTGGGAGTGGGGGATATATGGGAACTGTATTTTCTATAAACCTGTAACTTCTCTAATTAAAAAAATTATATTAAAAAGAAAAAAACCTTCATTGAAGTTCCCAACTTGTGGCCTAGCCTACGGAATTCAGACTTGCCAATCCCCACAGACGCGAGAGCCAATTCCTCTAATAAATATCCTATTTGCCTACATATCTGTCCTGTGTGCTCTGTTTCTCTGGAGAACCCTGACTAACAGAGTAATCATGAGTTCTGAAGCCTCCTGGCCTTCGGCCGACAGGAATGCACAGATCACCTCTGCCATATCTACCTGTGGAACCAGTCACTGAGCCTCAGTTTTCTCATCTATAAAATGGGGTTAGTAATACCTCTCTCAGTGTTAAATGAAATAACATGTGAAAGTGCTTAACACGTTCCTGGGGCTTTTCAAACTATCTGTGAAGAAGGAGCGGGTTTTGTTTTCTCCCTCCCCCAATCTGTCATGGACCTATACTTGTATAAAATATAATAAAAATGAAGTACTAGGAAAATTAAATTTTAAAAAGACATACAAAATGCAAACCCCAATTTTTTCCTATTAGATTCAACCAACATAAAACTATTCTGTCAAATGGCTATGAAAGTTTCTAAATGCTCACTTTTAATGTTTGTGCCTTTTTCATGAGCAAACTGGTAACAAGCCATTCACAAACCAGTATCGATCCATGACTTAAAAGACTTAAAAGACTGACTTAAAAGACTGCCACAAATGGTTGTGAGCTTTCCATAATCAGCTCTTGTTAAAGTGATTATTATTTGAAAATTGACTTTTCTCCTTCCCTTGTCACAATTCCAGGTTCCTCAGGAGCATGGATTAGGCTTGTTAACTAGTTGAATGGTATCACCAGGCATTTGTGTGCCGGCCAGGAGAGGTTCAACACTGCTGGCACCCTGGATAACATGAGGCGCTGCCACACACAGCATACACGTGAACTCTGATTTCACCAGGTTTTATACCCTTTCAGTGGCAGGAGATGCTAGTTCTCCAACATCCATTCTTCTCTCTTCCATCATCATCATCATGGAATTTTAGCTGGGAACATGGTTGTCCAGCTAAAGACTACATTTCCCAGCCTCCCCTGCAGCCATGTGTGGCCATGTGACTAAGTTTGGCCAATGGAATATAAGCAGAAGTGACTTCCAGTCTCTTGATTGCGTGAATGCTCCCCTGGCTCCCTCACCCCCCTTCCCATCAAATGGGAGATCCAAGGAGCTAAAGCTACTGTTTTGGAGCCAGATAGAAGCTGTGTGAGAACAGCAGAGTCACCATAAAAGCTCTGGATCACCTACCTGCATGCAAATAAACTTCTATTTTGTCTAAGCTACTGTATATGGAGGTTGTTCTGTTACAATAGCCTTGCCTAGATCCTAACTAAGGCTGAAATGAGTGGTGGCAGCATATACCAATATCTCTCTGATTTCACTCTGATTCTGCTCCCCCTTTCTAGTGTCTCAGGAAGGATCTTGTTCTCACAGTGAATAGAATGGTTATTAGGTCCAAGATCAGAAAGGTGTGCAGAAATAATAAATAAATATAATTCTCTAACACCCTGGAGAGCCCTGCATCCGATCACATTTAATCCTTTGAAGCAGGGAGGTTCTGTTGTGTACCCATCCCCTGAGTTGGTCCCCATGGTCTACTCTCTGTCTGATGGGAACCAGGTCAAGTGGAACTTGGAGTGGCTGTGGAAACAGAACATCAGCAGAAAAATGAGATTGGACCAGAGAGCGGAAGCCACTCAGATCAGTCATTCAGCAGCTAGTTGTTGCATGCCTACTGTTTGTCAGGCTCTGAGCAAGGCTCTGGAGGTATGATGGTGAGAGGAAAGGTTAATGCCTAAAGTTCGCTGCCTGCGTGGGAGGAAACCTAGACAAACATACGACTACATGGGTCATAACGTAAAGTTGGGATCAAGGTTAGGAAGACAAACACTACTGAGCCAAAGTCACCACGATGGTTCAGGGGTGGGGGCTGGATCTCTGGGGGTTTGGAGAGGTCGAGAAGGAGTTGGATCCCTTGACATGGGAGATTAGTCATCTCAAAGACTGGGGGCGGGGGGAGGCCATCTGCACATTTGTTGTGACATGTTGTAAACATGGCGCCTTTGCCCAGAACAGTCCCTACCCTGTGTCCTAAAAATCTGAGATAAAGAGTCCCTCACTCCTCCCTGGTTTTATCCCAAGATGATTATTTGCAAAATGTGTTTTAAAAAGAAACATCCATGACTTCAGCTATTAACAAAATAAAATTCCATAATTTTTCTCATTAAAAAAGTCACTCAGAACTGTGATGGAACTCAGAGGCCACGTCAAAAGGTTAAGAGAGCCAGAATTGTAAGTTGGACCCCTTTTCTTTGTGCCTGTCCATATAGCACAACAGGGCTGAGAACTTGCTGGAAATGCATCTTGCTTTATCGTTCAGGAATGGATTTGTCTGGGAGTTTCCTACTGATAAACCTAATTCCCGAGGCCGAGCATGTCATCTTTTCTCAGTTACTAGGTTTTTGCATTCCTTCCTCCAATTTAACAAGGAAATAAATAGCAGGATCTGTATTTTATGAAAGGATTAGCTGTTTAAACATTAAAATGAGCAAAGATCTGTCTGTCCTGTTATCAGTTCAAGAGTGAACTGCCAGCTTTGGGGGCTTCTTATGCATAACAATTGTTAGCTCAGCTCTCAGCTCTGAGTCTCTGTAAAGGTATCAGCTTCCACCCCGTCTGGTCTGAATAGTTCCAGGGAGCTGAGGGCTGAGTGTGGGCTCCTGTGAGTGAGGCTAAGAGAGAGCAAAGTCAGGTGGCTGGGGAAGGGACAGTGGCTGCTCGAGTCACCTGGAGTGAGGTTCTGGGGGCACCCCAGGTAGACAGTCTGTGCTCTGCACAGAGCCACTGGGAAGTGGGTCCCAGCCTTCAGCCCCAGCCCTTGCAGGCAGGGAGAATGGGCTAGTGGCCCTCAGCTGGGAGCCAGCCCCAGGCCTGTCTGACTCTCTTCAGCCCAGGAAGAGAGAAGCAGAGGCCTAGAGGGGAGACAGTGAGCTGTACCAAAACCCCGCGCCTCTAGTGCCCTCACTGATAGGCTCCCCCACCCCCTCCTCTCAGGTGGGCACCACCTCCAGGGTCCCAGCAGCCAAGACTGTCAGAGGAGTCTCCAACTGACCCTGCCCAGGAGCTGCTCAGCCCCTGGGAAAACCACGGACGTCTCACCAGGCCGCAACACTGGGAGACAGGAATGCCCCAGTACACACATGGCCTGCACACTGCAAAATAAGGGATATATCCACAGTCTGTGTGGGGAAACTTTCTTCATGGGTTACTGATCTATGGGGGATTAATGGGACTCATACATATGCATAAGAAAGGTAGTTGAGGGTTTAGGTTTTTCTTCTCTTTTAAGGTTAAAATGATCAATTCTCATGTGCTTTCAGAGCAGGGACATAATAGCTGTTCAAAAAATGTTTGTCAATTGCATGATACAGGTGTTAGCAGAAGAGAGAAAGTGGTCATTTCCCACCTAGTTAAAGGAAAGTGAAAAGAGAATCTGAGAGGGGAGAAAGGAAAGTGGAGGGGAAAGGAGCAGAGAAAGAGAAAAAGGATGGGGTGGTAGTGAGATGGTATGAAATGAATGGAAAAAGGAAGCGGCATTCTGCTTTGCCCATGCCTTGGTTGCCATGTGCTGGTCTCCTTTCTTTGGAGAACTGAGCACATGCTATCTGCAGGCTCTTTACTCCCATCATTTATTTTCACCATCACAACAAACCTTGAAGGTAAATATGATTAGCCCCATTTTGTAGATCAAATCCCTGAGGCTCAGTGAGGTTAAACCCTATGCACAAGGCCACAGAGCTGATGCCCAAAGGACCCAGGCTGGAGCTCTGCTCCACCCCAGGCCCTTGCTCTCCCACCTCTAGCCCCCTCTCTCCCTGGCTTGGCTGTGAGTGCCTCCATGGAGTGTATCCTGTGTCTTACCTGGGTCTGGGTTTGAAATTACTATTGCCTAGCACAGTGCCCGGTACATAGTAGATCCCCAGTAAATGTGCCCTGAATGAGAGCAGAGAGGGTGTGAGGGACACGGGGTTAGGGGAGAGCCTCTCTGTTACTAAGATTGGAAGGAAAACAAAGCAGAGGAGAAGGAGACAGGCACCTCACTTCCAGGCTGGGGTGGGTGAAACTGTCCTCGTGCTGGCAAATGTGGGTTGATTCCTGCACCTCTTGGCTATTATGCAGGCTTCATTAGAAAGAAGTGCAGTGAGGAAATGGGGGGTGGGGGGAGGAGGCACAGTCGAGCAGGGGCCAGCCTGCACATGCGGGATCCAGCTATGGCAGTGGGTGCATTTTACCTCCAGCCCATTGGTGGCTCTTTGGAATCATCTGGGAAGCTTGGGACCCACCTCCAGGGGTGGCCTGGGGCTGGCACATCAGAATTTAGTAAAAGTTCCCCAGGTTGGTGAGTGGGTGTAGCTCAGTGGTTGAGCTCCTGTTTCCCATGTAGGACGTCCCCAGTTCAATTTTCAGTGCCTCCTAAAAAATCAAAAGTCCCCCAGGTGACTCTAACGAGCAGCATGAGAACCACTGCAAGCCCCACCTACCACTTCAGGGGAGGAGAAAACTAACATTCATCAAGCCTTTACCAGGGGCTGCTCACTGTCCTACGAGACGCTGTCTATGCCCATCCTAGTGAGGGCAAACTGAGGCTCTGCAAGATCAAGGGACTTGTCTGAGCTGTCACCACTAAGGGATGCAGCAGGAATGGGAAATAGGACCTGACTTCAGACCTCGAGCTTTCCCCGCCCAACAGCAGAAAGTCAGCCCACGCCTGGGGTGGACCCTGACTGAGACTGGCTTGGGTGGTGCTTTAATGGCTTTCGTGCTGGCTCCCTTAGTCTCCCAGGGTCCTCCTCTAGGTTGACAGGTGCCCCTGCCCTCCTCACTGGTGGCCTGGACCTCTGATGAACTCGGCTCCCCCCATCTCCCAACACTCCTTACAGAGCTTTTTCCACACATTAGCTCATTTGATCCTCACACCTACTGCACAGGGTGAGCTTGGCAAGAATGATCATTAAGTCCCCTTTACAGTGGAAGGAACAAAAGTTCTGAGAAGCGATTTGCCTGAGGTCACAGAGCTAATGAGTTGGCCCAGGGAAGACTAGCACTAGCTTTCTCTAAGACCGGTGCTGTTTTCCACTTCATTCCAGAATGGGGGTTTGGACAATCTGGCATTGCTAGAGGAAACCACAACTGGAGACAGGACAGGCAACCGGCTCAGCACAGTCGGGGACAGAGCTGGCCTTTAAAACGGAAAGCACTCGGGAAAAGGCCCGCCTGAGTGCTTATGTATTGTGGGTTATTATGATTATGTTGCACAAGTGTTGTATACCCTGGTGAATCAAAAAGCAACAGACTGGGGTCGGATGTGGCTCAACTGGTTGGGCGTCCGTCTCCCATATGGAGGGACCCGGGTTCGATCCCCGGGACCTCCCGGTTAAAAAAAAAAAAGCAACAGACATTATCTGGTAAGTATGAGCGTTAGTGGTGAAAAGAAAAAAATAATTGAAATCAGGATTGAATTGGAGACCTGTCTGTGTTTATCAGTCTTGAAGCAACCCTCTCAAGCAGATGTCAGCGGGCCACCAAGGGCAGGGCCTGTGCAGTGTGATCCCAGGGTCTTCCCACCTGAGGGAGAATGTTCTCTCTGACCTCCGGTGTGTTCTGTGACCTTAGGGAGACAAGCTCTGTCCTCTCGGGAGGAGTGTGACTGGGAACCAGCTTGGGTTCTGCAGGTGAGACCTCTGGGTGAGACTGGTGTTGAGCAGTAGGTGACATGGAGGGTAATTGTCACCCACCACAGGTCTGCGGGGACCTGTGACTCACCCCATCTCCAACAAATGGGACTGTTAACAAGCCTGGAGAAAGAGGAAAAGTAGAGAGAGCAGGGTTGGACAACCAGGAGGCAGAGTCCCAGGACATGGGCAGGGAAAGTGCAGGGCGACACCACAGCCCCAGCAGACCCTCAGCTGACATCTGGGAGAGGCTGGCCCAGCCAGGAGCCAGGGTCTGGACCTCGGAAAGGGGCCCAGGAGCCCAGGTTGGGCCCCTCGTTTGGTTTCCTAATTCCAGTCTTAGCTGCTTGAATCCCTTGAAGGCTCAAGAGGAAGGACAGGGACGTGATGACAGGAGGAGGGTCTGGGCGATCAGCTCTGTGCTCCACCCTGCCCCTGGGATGCCTTCCTCTCTGGTCTGATTTTCACTGGCTCCCATTTTCCCCGATTAAAAGTGAGTATGGCCTGGGAAGGAGCTGGATCCATCCATTTAATTCTTTTAAATAAACTTTTATTGAGAGATTATGAGCTTACTTGGGAGTGGCGAGAGCAGAGATGAAGGTGACTCCACCTCTGCATCCAAGGATGACCAGGCTCTGCCTTCTGCTCCCTTCCACCCTCTTCCCCCGGTGTACCCAGCCCCACTGGCCTGCTAAGGGCACCTACTATTGCTTCCTCGGTGCCTTTGCACCTGCTGTCCCAGATGTTCTTCCACCCTCCCCACCCCCACACTCCAAAGGCACCCGAACTTCATTCACGTTCACTGAGGACCTGCTTTGTCCCAGCCACTCTGCTAAGCATTTTTCCCCGAGTTGGCTCCCTCGTCTGTTTGCTCGTTGTCTGCTCATTTTGTTTTTGCTCGTTGCCTGTTTGTCTTCTTTAGGAGGCACTGAGAACTGAACCCAGGACTCCCCATGTGGGAGGCAGGCACCCAACTGCTTGAGCTACATCTGCTTCCTATGCCAAGTATTTTATCTCCATTATTCCCTGGATGCTCAAAGCATCCCTATGAGGTTGGTATGGACAAGGTAACTAAGGCTCCACCGCTTCTTCCACAGCTGGTGAGTATAAGTAGCAGGACTGGGCTCAGAGCCAGGGCTGGTTGACTTCATACCTGTCATTACCAAGCAGCCCCTAATGTCACCCAAGAGGTGACAATATCACTGCTCACCAAGATGCAAGTAATTAATGGGCTCTACCCTTTGCACATACTAGCTGGTCCAGAGCTAATTCCTGTGGAATTATTATTGTTCATAACTGTTTGTCCTTGGAGGATGTGAACTTCTGCAGGCCTAGGGTTCTGTCTGATCTACAGCTAGGGCCTGGTATGCAGCACATACTCAATAAACATTGACCAATGTTCAATGAATAACTGAAGATAAACAGACAAATAACAATAGACAAGTGAGAATATGGCAAATACTAAAAGTGAAACCTGGATAAAATACAACAGGGAACTGGGAGCAGGATGTGGTCGCCTCTGGGTGGGGAATCAGGAAAGATTTTCTGAGGGAGGAGGGAGGTGGTGTCTGGTCTGAACCTTGCACATGGCTGGTTTCAGGACTCAGCACAGGGAGGGAGGGAGGGAGGGAAGTTGTCCAGCTGAGAGAACCGACAGGCCACGCTGTAGATTTTGGTGGGACACAGCAGTGTGCAGGAGAGCAGCTGAAGGGGAGAGGTAAGTGGGGCATACTGAGGAGGTTCTCTACTGCCCAGCTGGGGGTTTGGACCTTGGCAGCTGATGGGCAGACAGTGAAGGCTTCTGGGCAACGACTGTCCCATTCAGAAATGTGTCCCTCTGACTTACCTTAGTGAGAGCAGATGGTTCTCTGGAAAAGTCAGTGGCAGCCAGCCTTGCAATAGAGCCTGGCTGAAGAAAACTGTCCCATCCATATGAATGGATCACTTGACTATGACTTAGCTCTGCTGCAGGTGCTATGAGTAAAAGTTGTGGCCACAGCACTCTACCACTCAGAGCAGAGCTGAGGGGCAAGACAGACATGCAGGAACAGTGGTGGGCAGAGCACAACTCAGCATTCTGAGGAGTGGGCATCCCTAAGGCTGGAGCAGGGGGTGGGCCAATGACAGCAGCGGGTTTTTTTGGTTCCAAGTTACAAAATACAATCCTAACTTCAGGAAAATAAAAAATTTATTGGGTACCCATAATCAATAAATACTGGCTAATAGTGAATAAATGTTGAATGAGTGGACTTGATTTGGCAAATAACTATATATGTAAGAAATAACAAATACAAAAAGAAAGGTCTGAATAAAATGTTACAAGGCAGGAAGTGGACACATCTGGTTGAGGAAATCAGAAACTGCCTCCTGCGATGGAAGGAATGGCTGCCCTCAGGAAGGATAAGAACATGCAGCTCTGGGAGTCTGATTAGGAACTCTGGAAGTCTCCAGAAGGTGGCCATCCATATGGCAGTCCTAGAACCTTCTGAGCATATCCCCTCAAAAGTCACATTCTCAGGGAGAGAACTGATTGGCTCACTCTGGGCAGTGGGCCCACCCTTGGGGGCGGGTGTCTTATGATTGGCAGCTCTATCAGACCCACACAGAATGGCACTAGGTCCCCAAAGGAAAAGGGAACCATTCACTAGAGCGGGGAGGGGCAGCAAGGGATTCTGGTCAGGCAAGAAAACATCTGTGCAGGTAAGGAGGAAGGAGAGGGCTTGAAATTAGGTAAACTGTCTGACTAAGGAAAGAGTTGAAATGAGTCATGAATGAGACTCTGGCAGGGAGGAGACATGCCTGACTGGAGCTCAGGGCAGGTGAGAAAGTAGTAGACATCTACTGTCTCATCTGCCTGGAAGCCACACCCTCCCCTTCTTCTGGGAACAGTCCCCCCCCCCCACACATATCTTTATGGTTCCCAAGGAAGCTGCTCTGACATCCTAGCAGAGCTGTCAGGATGACACAGGATGCAGGCTGAACCAACCATGGTTCTCAGCCATTCCCTAATCAGTCCCTAAACGAGTTTGAATGGCATTTCTGTTGTTTGAGACTGTCTGATGGGTCCAATTTAATGCAAAGTTCCTGCCCTCAGGAGCTCAACATAAAGCAGGGGAGACGACAGTTTAAAAACCAGCTAGAATATTCTTAACCCATATTTATTTGCTCTCATAAGTGAATACATGAATGCACAGATAAATACTGATACACAAGTACAAATCATATACATGCATTTATGTACAAAGGGCCTTGAAAACTGATAACACATTGTGAAGAAGAGAGGACAACTTGAGCAAAGAATGGGGATATGAAAGCACTTTTTTGGAGACTCTGGTTCTGGGTGATAAGAGCACAGGGTACATGACAGAGAGTGACTGGAGATGAGGCAAGTACCTGCTCGAGATGAGCCTCTTATGTGTTGTTAAGGAGTTTGAACTTCATTCTTAGGCCAGGGGAAGAAATGGAGAGCAGTCAAAGACCTTTACACCCATGAATGATAGACCGGAAGCCGTGTTGTATGGTCAGCACAGTGATGGTGATGTGATGATGGAGAAAGAGTTGGGGAGGTACTGTAGTCTGTTGACCAGGTCCCCCACTCCTGTCAGGGGGACTCAGGAAGAACCCCAGAGCTAATATAAACCTAGAGGGCAAGAGTCTCAACAGCCAGGGGGGCAGACCCATGGTGGCATCTGGAGATGTGCAGGGGGTCAGAGCCAGTAGCTCCCAAACTTGGCCATCAGCCCAAGGGGCTGGTGAAAGGAAGTGGCCCGGGAGTGTAAGGAACCAGAAATGCCAAAGGCAGGAAGTGGCAGAGCTGGCAGCTAGGTAGTGAATAGAAATGCTTCTGGAATGGGGGGGAGTCCCAGTGGCTGTTCATGCCGTCTTGGAGTAGAGCTTGCCAGGTTGACTTATGGGAGCCTGAGCTGGACAGGAGAGACTGAAGAGCAAGGGGACTCTTTTTTTTTTTTTAAGTTTTAGTAATATGTTTTATTTAATCCAGTCTATCCCAAACATTATCATTTCAATATATAATCAATTTAAAATTTTATTTTGTACATTTAATAATTGAAAATATAAACAATTAAAAACTAAAAAGTAAACAGATGAGTAAATATATGTATTTCTCAATTAAATGTACTGGATACATATAAAAATTTTTTTTAATCAAACAATATGTTACACAATATATTTGGTTCATAGTAATGCATTCATACAGTATTTGTACTTTTGTGTCTGGCTTGCTTCACTCAGCATAATGTCCTCCAGGTTCATCCATGTTGTCATATATTTTATGACTTCATTTCTTCTTACAGCTGCATAACATTCTATCATGTGAATAGACCACAGTTTGTTATCCATTCATCAGTTGATGGACACATGGGTTGTTTCCAACTTTTGGCAATGGTGAATAATGTGGCTATGAACATCGGTGTGCAGATGTCTGTTCGTGTCACTGTTCTCAGTTCTTCTGGGTATATACCCAGTAGTGGTATTGCAGGGTCACATGGCAAGTCTATATTCAACTTCTTTAGGAACTGCCAAACAGTCCTCCATAGTGGTTGTACCATTCTGCATTCCCACTAACAGTGAAGAAGTGTTCCTATCTCTCCACATCCTCTCCAACACTTGTAGCTCTCTGTCTTTTTAATAATGGCCATTCTGATAGGTGTGAAATGATATCTCATTGTAGTTTTGATTTGCATTTCAGCCAGGGGACTCTTAATAGTCTAGGTAAGAGTTGATAAGGACCAAGGACCTAGGGCAGTGGTGGTGGGGAGGGAGGGATGGCCCAGAAGTATTTTTTAAATTTAAATTTTAATAGAAAATACATTCTCATGCTTAAAATATATATATAAAAAGGTACTCCATGGAGTCCTTTGCTCTCTCCCCTGTCCCCATCGACTCAGTTCCAAAACTACTGACAGCTAAACTTTATTATTAGTTTTTGTGTATTTTCCCACTTTCTTTATACATGAGTAAAAATGAGTGTATATTCTTATTTTCCACCTTTTTTTATTTTATTCAACCCTACACATACTGTTTCATACTTTGCTTTTTTTCTCACTTAATATTATATCTTGATCTTTACAATATAGAGAAAATAACATTGTCTTTTTTCATATTTTCACAATATTCCATTGTATGAATGTACCAAAATCTATTTAACCAATCCCCTGTTGATAGGTTGTTTCCAATGTATTTCTACTTAGAGACACCATACCTTGCACATTTATCATTTCCCATGTGTGCAAGTATCTCTGTCAGATTTTGAGGTGGGATGGCTGGATCAAAGGACATATTTTTGGTAACTCTGATAGACTTGCCAAACTGTCCTCCATACTGATTGTGCCAACTTATACAATCACTAGCAGTATATACGTGTGCTTGTTTTCCCAGACTTGCCGGTAGAGTATGTTATCAGAGTTTTGGATTTTACCAGTCTGACAGATGAAAAATGGTATTTCAAAGTCTTAAATTTCATTTCTCTTATTACTGAATATAGTTGAGAAATGTCTTCATATATTTATGAGGCATTTTTATTTCCTTTCTGTGAACTATTTGTTCATATTCTTTGTCTATTTTTCATTTGAGTTGTTGGTCTTTTTATTTTTAAGTCAACTTCTAGCAGTTTTTGGTACAGGGCTGCTCATAAGATCTGGAAACATAAGTGAACATATATAAAATGATTTATTAATATTATATTACAATACATATATTCAGTGACATTATATGATATGTTTAATGTTCTGTCCCTCATTAGCAATGTATAGGTAAATTACTGTGCAAAATTGCAATGAATGTGCTACATAAACAGAATTTCTATCAATTCCACAAAGGCACATGCCTCTGAGATGCATTGCCTTAGATTACTTGTGTCTCTGATTTTCACTGAGTATACCTACACCTTTAGCACACCCCAAAGAAGCATCAAGGACTTCTGCTTCCAGCCTTGTTGAGGTAACAGGGGCAGATTTATCTTCCTGCCTTAAATGACCACAAATCTGAACAAAATAAAATGATATTAAGACATTGGACAACAGCTAGCACAGAGGAAGGAAACAAAGTGAGCTCTGCAATTTCCCCACCTTATTACCTGAAGAGAACTTGCAGGCTGCAGAACATGGTGGGGCTACCCAGACAGAACGTGGTGGCCTTTCTGAGTTGCAGAAACAAAGTTCAGGTTTGAGGAGGCCAAGGTAGCTAGAATTCATGGGGCAGAGTACTGGAAAGGAAAAGGTGGCATAGAAAGAAAGCTCCGGAGCACTGAGAAAGGCCTTCCTCAAGTCTTTAGCTGAATACTGATCAGCGCATCCATGTAAGGAAACTACCCAAAGCCTGGGAAAGTTCACCAACAAGGATCACTCAGAAAAATCCCCCGAGCTGACATAGGGTCAGGAATAGTTCATGTTTCCACCAGCCAGGGTGGAAAGACCTCCTAACATAAAGAGTATCATGTAGAGTCATCAGAAGAGTATTTCCTCAGTAGTAAGGCAGTTAGCTGTAGACTTGAGGCTCTTCTAGGCCCAACTAACAAAACTTAAAAGCAAACCTTGAGAGGATCAAATATGTTCAAGTAACTTAACTGCATCTCAGAACAATGCCTAAAAATATTTAAAAGAATACAAAAAGCTCTAGCACCCACTAATGTAAAATTCACAATGTCTAGCATCTAAAAAAAAATACTAGGCATGCAAAGAAGCAGGGAAATATGACCCATAATATGTAAGGGTAAAAATGATAGATCCAGAAATGTCACAGATGATAAGAGTAGAAGACAAGGATGCTAAAACATCTATCAAACATATCAGTCTTCTAGGGATGAGCAGTCCAACGCCTGCTATGAAAAACTCATTGGATAGAATTAACAGCATTAACTGCAGTAGAAAATATTAGTGAACTTTAAGAAATAGCAATAGAAGCTATCCAAAATGAAATGTAGTAAGAGAAAGATAGAAACAAACAAAAAACAAAAACCAGAGCATCAGTGAGCAGTGGGACAATAACAAGCAGTGTAATCGGAGTCCCAAAAGGAGAAGGGAGAGGGGAGCAGATGTGGCTCAAGCCACTGAGTGCGTGCTTCCCACATTGGAGGTCTCAGGTTCGGTTCCCGGTGCCTCCTAAAAAAGCAAAAAAATGAACAAGTAAACAAATGAAAAAAACCAACTCAGTGCTCAACCACTGAGCCACATCGGCTCCCCTAGCCTATGTTTTAAATTGCTATTTCCAGCCTGTATATTAGGGAAGTTAGTTCTTTGTCTTTAGTATAAGTTGTAATTGTTTTTTTTCCAATTAGTAGTTTATTCATGATGTTATTTGATTGCTTGGCTTGACTTGGTTTGGTTTTATGCCATAACAGAGTTTGTTTGTTTTTTTTTAACATTTTTTTTTTTTTTTTTATCCGCCCCTTGCTGCTTGTGCTTGCTGTGTCCATTTGCTTTTGCGTTTTTCTGGGTCTGCTTGTCTCCCTTTGTTGAGTCATCTTGCTGCATCAGCTCACTGCGCCGCGCGGGCCAGCTTGCCTTCACCAGGAGGTCCCAGGAATCGAACCCGGGGCCTCCCATATGGTAAACTGGAGCCCAACCAATTGAGCCACAGCCGCTTCCCAACATTTTTTTAACTTTATTTTGTACATTTAATAATTGAAAATATAAACAATTAAAAACTAAAAAATAAACACAGATGAATAAATATATCCATTTCTCAATTAAATGTAATGGATACATATAAAAAAATTTTTTTTGAATCAAACAATATATTACACAATATATTTGGTTCATAGTAATGCATTCATACAGTATTTGTACTTTTGTGTCTGGCTTGCTTCACTCAACATAATGTCCTCCAGGTTCATCCATGTTGCCATATGCTTTACGACTTCATTTCTTCTTACAGCTGCATAATATTCCATCATGTGAATAGACCACAGTTTGTTTATCCATTCATCTGTTGATGGACACCTGGGTTGTTTCCAACTTTTGGCAATGGTGAATAATGTGGCTATGAACATCGGTGTGCAGATGTCTGTTCGTGTCATTGCCCTCAGTCATGACAGAGCTTTTTTATTTTCTATTTTTACATAGTTGAATTTATCAATCTTTTCTTTCATGACTTCTGGATTTGGGATCACAATTAAAAAGGCTTCCCCACCCCAAGCTTATAAAGAAAATCTCTGAAGGACAGCTTGATATCTGAAAACACATCAGGAGTGTCAGAATGAATCAGGTTGCTTGAGGTTTTTTGTTTGTATAGCACCTGGGCAGGTGCTGATGCCACTGATCGAGTCAGGCAACCTGGAGCAGGAACAGGCTTGGGAAGCAAAATAATGAGCTCCATTTGGGCAGGTTGAATTTGAAGTACTGCAGAACAGTCCAGTGGAGCTGTCCGGTGGCTATCTAGAAACAAAAGTATGGAGCTCATGAGAGAAGCTGGTCAGGAGATTTATAGCTGGGAGTCATCAATGCACTTCGATGTAGGAAAAGGAAGGGAAGGGATGCACCACCTCCAAGAGCCCATGACATGGGTGGAACGAGGCAGAGGCCAGTTTCCTGAAGACCTAGGCCAGCTTGTCCCCAGCCCTTCCCTAACTTCTCCCACCGTGTGGCAGGGGTGTGGGGGAGTCGGGAGGCAAGCAAAGGAGAGAAGGAGAGAAAGCCCAAGGGGCAAAGCAGCTGTCTCCCAAGAGTGCCTGCTTCTGACTGGCAGGGCCAGCCTTCAGGGTCCTTTCCAGTAGGGCTTTGTTTTCCCAGAAGAAAGGTAATGTTGCTGGATTTTCTCTAGGTTCTTGGCTGTGTTACAAAAAAGAATTTAAGAACATGCTAGTTTTTTTTTTTTTTTTAACTTTATTTTGTACATTTAATAATTGAAAACATAAGCAATAAAAAACTAAAAAGTAAACACAGATGAATAAATATATACATTTCTCAATTAAATGTAATGGATACATGTAAATTTTTTTTGTTGTTTTGTTTTTTGTTTTTTTGTTTTGTGTGTGTGTGTGATTCAAACAATATATTACACAATATATTTGGTTCATAGTAATGCATTCATACAGTATTTGTCCTTTTGTGTCTGGCTTGCTTCACTCAACATAATGTCCTCCAGATTCATCCATAGAACATGCTAGTTTTAGTTTTGCCAGTAGTTTATTAAGAAAATAAGAGAAGAGAAAGAAAATAACAAATTATGGGTCCCAGGTATACGTGCGGGCTGGTCCAGGCAGAGAGAGAAAGGGTCGATTTAGTCTCTGCACTGGCTTTTTAAACCACTAATTATTCCTCCCACTTGCTAATTTCGGGGAGGGGTCCCAGTTGTTTGCTGTTTTGATTGATTACCCCACCCGTCAATCCCCCGGAGGGGCCAATGATAAGGCCTCTTGGGAATATCCTAGGCTTTTCCTTGATCCCTGATGAACTCTTACAGGGTTCTTCCAGCAGCCTCAGGGGAGGTTTTCCATGGCCACGTGTTTCATGGCCGTATTTCTGCGAGGTCCCATATTTGTCTTCTCATTTCCTAAACTAACCTGCTTCAGTAACAGAGGAATAGCATCCCAAACAACAACAACAATCACTAAGCAAAAGTTCTGAAGACATCAAGACCAGCTTTGAATTTCAGCAGCAGGCCACAGGAATCCTGTCATGGATCAGTGAAAGAGGGCAGAAAGCCTGCAGTGAGAGACTCAAGTGGACACAGCTGCAGAGTATTCTTCCTCGAGGATTTGAGGAATGGGCTAAGATGGTCTGGACCAGGATGCACAGTCAGCAGTAGGCAGCTTCCACAGAACATGTCATCCATGGGTGTGCGGTCAGGTCACTAGAGGATGAGTGTGTGAGGTGAGGAGGGGACAGGGAAGCTGTGCATTGGGTGGGTAGTAGACAGGGGCCTCCTACTCCCTTTCTTCTGAACAACTTTGGCCTTTCTTTTCTCCCTTATTATCCTTAACAGCAAGCATTTAATACACAACTTTTACAATAGGCATTAGGACCATAAGTAAGGCAGTGGGCTAGGGTGGGGGGAAGGCAAAGGGTGTTACTAAGAGGCACATGAACTTAGAATGATGACAGTAGACAGGACACACCGTTGAGATGTTGGCTCTGCTTTTGTAACTCTAATTTGTGCATGGAAAATAGGGAAGAACAAATGAGTCTGTTACTTTCCTCAGCTCACTTTCCCGGCTCCACACTGGAACCTCATTCTGCAGGAACAGTCAAAAATGCGCTTTCAAACGTGGCTTCATGTCCTGCGGCTGAAATGGGTAGATGATGGCGGAGCTGCTTGCCTGGAGGTATTACTGAGTTTTTCTTGCCTGCCAGGAAGTTTCCTCTTCACTGCCTTGTCACACACAAACTCTGTCAAATACGCATTCAGGTCTGCAGGTCGTCTGCCAGCACAGCTGGGGCTGGCATCACACCACTGCCAGCTGCAGAAGGTTTATTTTCACAGCAACCCTTTCTTGACAATGGCAGCCTGGAGCCAGGCTCCAGGGTGACAGGTATGGTCAGCAATTTGCCACAGTGCCTTCTGTCCCAGCCGCCCCCAGGCACCAGCTGTACCAATTGTTCCCACCCCTCGTGAGTGTGCCCCCAGCCTAGCCCTCCACCTCCGATGCGACTTCCTCAGATGCCCGCCTTGTCTGAGCTCTCAGAATGTTCCCTGGGCTAGGCAAGGGCCGAGGGAATGCAGACCTGTCCTGGAGAACGGAGGCAGCTAAGAGAGATGGCAGAAAACAGGCAGAGAAATGGCAGCATTGAGAAGGGGGTTCTCAGGGGCAGTTAGCAGCCAGTGTTTCTCACGCCAGAGAGGAGGTGCATCTATCCCAAAGCTCCCTCTGAAGCAGTTTCCTTCCCTGGTGGCCGGAATCCTGTGGGGGAATACCCAGCTTACCCTCCTGAGGCTAAGAATCCTGGCATGGGAGGGCAGGAGAGACCCAGAGATGGCCGAGACCCACCTCCTCACTTAAGAGATGAGGAAAAGGAGGCCCAGGGAGATTAAAAGACATGCTCTAAGTCAGACGGTGGTGGGCAGCAGGACTCCAGTTAGGCCCTGGGGCCCACCAAAATTAAACCAGTAGAATTGGTTTTCAACTTACACACACACACATACACACACACTCACATACACACACACACGTCTGTAATTTCTTGTCCCTAACAACTGTGCCCCTTAACCCGAGCACATCTGCACATAAGTGTGGGCTCAAGGGAAGCCTGGAAACCCACTTAAAAATAATTACAGTGACCACATTTCGCTGCTTAGCTGCATGCCAGGCATGGTGCCTAATGTCTACGGCATTATTAGCTCATGTAGTCCTCACAATAACGGTTATTCCCATCTTGCAGAGGAGCAGACCGGGCTGGGAGAGGTCCCTCCACTTGCCCAAGGTCATTCAGCTAGAAAGAGACAGAGCAAGTGAGATTCATGTCCAGGTCTGCCGACTCCTAACCCAACACTCTCACGTTTAAAGAAGACCTGCTTCTAGTCTCACCCAGAGACATGCAGAGGTGCTTGGGGTTCTCCCTTGGCCTTGTCTCCAGATAGTAGGCTTATTTTTTTGGCAGAAGGGGAAGGTCAAGGGCTGAAAAGTTTGAAAGTGTCGATTCACATTCCAGGGTGTGAGAAGCCCTGGCCCAGCCTGCGTGCATGCGGAGCCATGGTATTTTTTGAATTTAGTATTGTGTGCCTATCTTGTCTTTTCAAAATAAAATAAATATTTTAAAATATTACCCAAATGTATTCAGATAGGGGTTATGACCCCAAATTAACCCACAATGCATGCTTTTTATAACACATGGCAGCCTCTGCAACTAGCCAAGCACTTCATGCTTCGGGAATTTATTGTGATAAATAATAACCTGTCACCACCGTGGCAGAGCTGTACAAGTGGGTTCTCACGTCTCCTGGCCCAGTTCATACTTTGACTCTCCTGAAAGTTCCACACAGCAGAGGTCCTGGTGTTCTGCCCTCTTCTTACTCATCCAGGAAGCTGGGGCAGAGGCACAGGAGATCTGGTTGTCATCAGCCTCTACTTGACCCCCTCTGTCTCCCCACACCTCCACTTCCCCCAACCCCTACCTATCCTAATCTTATTTTCTTCATAGTGGGATTGAAATGACCTCATTCATTTGTTTGTTCCCTGCTTAGTTCTCTCCCCAACAAGTAAGCACCATGAGAATAGAGACTTTGTCCTATCCCCCAGCACTTAGTGCTGACACCTAGAACAGTGCCTGGCACATAGCAGGCACTTGAAAAGCCATTCTTTTGAATAAGTGAATGAACATGAGTGGTCACATGGACTCACAGATTGTCAGAGAAGAACTGAGTACCTACCTTATAGAACTGAATTGAGAGTTAATTAAGATAATCCAATGCGAATATTCTTGCTGTCCTGATTTTGTGGTAGTCAGGGTAGGCTAAACATTCGCTATATTAGAAACCATGCATGTGTCCCCAGATCTAGTTTTTCTACCGAGGTCTGGTTTTTAGGATGCTGGTGATAAGCTAAGCCTGATTTATTATATGACCATCCTGTATGGGAAAAGACTGTAACTTTGGGTATCTTTGGTCAACCTTGAGACATATAGCAGGGGGGTGGATCTGGCTCAAATTGTTGGGCATCCATTTCCCATATGGAGGGACCTGGGTTGGATCCCTGGGACCTCCCGTTAAATTTTTTTTTTATTTTTTTTATTTTTTAAGGATTTTATTTATTTATTCCTTTATCCCCCCCTTGCTGCTTGTGCTCGCTGGGTCAGCTAACCACGCCGTGCGGGCGGGCTTGCCTTCACCAGGAGGCCCCGGGAACCAAACCCGGAGCCTCCCATATGGTAAACGGGAGCCCTACTGATTGAGCCACAGCCGCTTCCCCCATTAAATTTTAAAAAATAAAAATATAGAGAGCATGTGGGCCATGAGGCACCATGCACGGGTGCGCTGTCAGGCCCCACGAGCCACGCAGCAAGATGATGACATAACAGAAGAGTGACACAAGGGAGAACCAACATGAGACGCACCGAAAAACCAGGAACTAAGGTGGCGCAGGAGGTAGGATGACTCTCTCCCACATCGGAGTTTCCAAGGATTGAATCCCAGTGAAGACAGGATGAGAAGGATGAGAAGAGAGGGCAGGAAACAGACACAGAGAGTTGCCCAGCAAATGAACACAGAAACAGCAAAAACGGGGGGGGGGGGTTGTAAAAATGGATAAAAGTAAATAAATAAATAAATCCTTAAAAAAATGTATAGGGGAGGAAGATACGGACTATAGTTAGTAATAATACTTTGACGATGCTCTTTCATAATTTGTTAACAAATGTTTCATAACAATGCAAAGTATTTGTGGTGGGGTGATGTGTGGGAGCCCTGTATGATGTTATGCATGTTTGTTTTATAACACTATTTGTTTACTGAACACTAATAATTTATGTATGTTCATGTATGAATGATATACTTCAATAAATTTTTTTTTAAAAAAAAAGATATGATGCATGTGAAGCTCTTATGAATGGAAGTTTTGTGCCTAGCAGAGAGCTTTGCATATAGGAATTTAAGAGATATTTATTGAATGAATGCATGAATGAATGAATGAATGATGAAAGGGAACTTCAAGATCAACTAGCCCAACCCACATATTTTACTAAAGACAGCCTCCCTGAGAAATAAAGAATGCTGTCCCTCACTGTGAAGTTATGGGCCAAATTTGGGAATCTCCTAAACAGACACTAAGTCTTGCCCTGGCCCCTGCCCCAGTCTAGTAGCCCATAAGAATGTCTGGACCCCTGCAGACTGCCCCACTCCTCCCTGGGCACCACTGAAGCAAAGCAGAACATGAGCCTCTCTCTCTCTCCCCATTGGCCAATGGGGTTTGGAAATATGCTTCTGACACTATGCTCAAGGGCTACCATAACTACAGGGTCATGAATCTCTCTATTCTGGGCATCCCAAAATATTCCAAGGAGCAGCCAGGCTGCCCAGACAGCCCTCTTCTACTAGAGCATCTTGAGCTTCTACTCTCCCATAATGGCCTGCTGGCCCTTACACCATCTCTACTCAACACATTGGAAGCTTGGACCCCACCCTGCTCCTTCAAATCAGATACACACTTGGAACTGGTCTGGAGCTACCAGGCCACCATTTGGATTTGAGTTGTAATTGCCTAGCTCTTCCCCTGGAACTGCCATTTTGGCCTCAGCATTTGCCCCTCAGTTTTGCTTGCTCTCCAACCTTAACCCTGGCCCCCTTCTCTCCCAGCATACCCCAAGCCCAGCAGAATACCCCAATCCTTCCCTGGAAGGGAGGGGGCAGCAGAGGTGAGGGTGGGAGTAGAAGGAGGTCATCCTATAGAGATGTTTATTAGTCATTGCCCTCCCTGAGCACCTCTGTCAGTTCCTATTTCTTACCCTCAGTGAGGTGCACGTAGTAGGTTCTCCTGCAAATCTCCACTAAATTGAATTTCCTTCCCTTCCTTCGCTTCCCAGAAGTTCTCTCATTCCTCTGATTCAGTTACCTGGATGTTGTGAGCACAAATATTTAATAGAGGCCAGATAAATGGATAAGCCAACAGAGTTAGAAAGAAACTAGAACAAACATCCTGAGAGACTGTGTTTTCTGCTCACTTCTCCAGAAGCCAGCTTCACATCTGGCTTCCGGTGGGAACAGAGACCCAGGCAGGGCCAGGCTGCTCTGCCCAAGCCAACACCAGGAAGATGTGGGGTGGGGGTGGGGGGGGCAGGGGAGTGTCTAGATTCCAAAGTTAGAGGGAAGAAGTATGTAAACAGCCTAAGTAGGCCAAAGGGCAGGGAGAGGGGCCATGTTGGCTGCCGGAACAGGACAGCCCAGCGTTGGGTAACAGACACCAGAGCATGACGTGGGGAGGCCTTTCTGATTGATATTTCTCAGCACCCTTGAGTGCCTTGGTGATTTCCTGCTCCTGAGGCATGAGTGCTTAGGAACAATTTAACACAGAGGTTTTGTCATGATCAAGACCCTTCCAGTTGAAGTGACAGAAAATCCAATCAAGTAAAAGTGACAGTAGCTGCTGTCATACAGTATTTACCGCGTGTCAGACCCTGTCAATGACTCTATACTTTTAAACTGCATGTTCTTCTCAACAACCCTAGGCCGAAGTAATTATGCTTATCATCCCTAGTTACAAAAATCACTAAGCAAGCTGCCAAGGTGCGGCAAGACAGGACTAAAACCCAGCACTGTGGCTTCTCCTTGTCCCTACGCTCTCTTGTCTCTTGAGATCAAACAGGCAAAACGAGGCTTGTGGTGATGAGCTTGGGCAGCCCAGCTGTAGGAAGGCAGGCTGCAGGTGGGCCTCAGGAGACAGGTACAGGAACCAGTGTACCTCCAGGATGCCCTCTGGGTCTCTAGTCCCTGTTTTCCCATAGGCTGGATTTACTCCCATCTATGGCAGACTCATCTCCTCCACACATAAAGGGAAAGCAGGCTTCTGCCAGCTCCAGAGTCACATTCAACTGCTACAGAGAGACAAACTGCCCTCTCTGTGTGCTCCTACATTCAAAATTTCCAGAAGCGGGCTCTGGTGGTCCTGCTGGGTCAGGGCCTGCTCCTGGCCAGCTAACAGTGGGCAAGGGGAGGGATCTGTAGCAAGACAGTAGTTCCCACTCAAATTCTGGATGAGAGTGGTAGAGGGTGTCATTGCCAAGAGGGGAATAGGGTGGCCTTTCTGGACACAAAAACCAGATGTGCACCAGATAGCCATAGCACAATAAGAATAAGAATGGGAATAAGTAAGGTCTCCATTTCCAGGCTTCCCCCAAACACCATGCACCAGGATCCCCTCCCCAAAGCAGGGCAGGGCAAAGAGGAAATAGGAAGACAAAAAGCGGTTCCTCTGAGAGGAACGAAGGTTGGAAGGGAAGGGAAAGTGAAGAATGGCACTGGCAAGGAAAAGGTCCCTGAGGCTGTCTGGGACAGGACATGTGCAACCAAGGATAAAACACTCTTGAATTCCCAGGTTAAGAGTAAGAAGTCAAAGGGGAGCCTTGTTGTGCTCTGTTCTTTTTTTAAAAAGGACAGTCTCCAAGGAACTTCAGGACTCCTGATGGAAATTCAGTCCTCATGCTTCCTCCCAGCTTGGAAAACAAACCACCCCAAAACATAGTGGCTTAACACAGTAATGGTTTATCTTGCGATTTCTAGGAGCCAGGAATTTGGAGCGGCTGACCTGGGCCGTTCTGGCTGGGGGTCTCCCACCGCGGTCAGGGGAAAGCTCCTGCACTCACATGCCCGGGCCTGGGCTGGGAGGGTTCAGGCAGCTGGGGCTGGCACAGCTGGGCTCCTGGGGCATCCCTCTGCATCGCCAGAGGCACTTTTTACGTGCTGGCTCCAGGCTCTCCAGACTCATATTCTGAGAGAGGGACAGGTGGAAGCCACATGGCCATTGATGACCCACTCTCTGTGGAAGTCACACAGCATCGCTTCACAGCACTCTATTCGTCAGGCAATTTCAAAGGCCTGCCCAGAGGCCCCCCAAATGAGGAGCGCCAAGGCCACCTTGCAAGAAACCTGTGAGAGATGGGATACCTATTGGTGTGGCCATCTTTGAAAAGTATAATGCACCACCCCACTCTTTAGCTGCAGTGTGATTCAGAAACAGGAAAAGAAAACCAGGCGGATGTTATAGTGTCATTCCAAGCTGCTTCTCGTTTTTGTTGTCATTCAAATAATATAGAAGAGAAGAGCATAAAGAAAAAAGTGAAACTCCCTCTCCTATCCAGCTACCCAGAGGAAACCTCCCTTTACACCTTGATAATTATCCTGCTAGATGCTTTTTCTAAGCATTTACAGTATATATCCAGCATTATTGTGTTGGAAATTTCCCACTCGCCCTCCAGGCCCACTCTCCACCCTGCCCTGTGCCCTCCGAGGGCTCCTTTGCCTTCTGGCTTCTAGTTTGGTTTGGCACATGGGCAGCACCAGCTGGAGACTGGAGGGAGGGCGGGAAGGAGGAAGGAGAGGGAAGTCAGGGCATTTATTTCGTCATCTTCCTCCCTGGATGTCTCAGTGGGTTGGCTGCGTCTCTCCACGGAGGTCTCTGCTCCTGTGAGGTGGCCCCTTCACGAGTTCTCTCTGTCTCTGGGTTCCAGCAAGTGGTAGCGGCACCTCATGTTAAAAAGCCCAGGGAGCTGCCCCAAGCCTTGCGGTTTCCCTATATCTTTCCCACAGCTCTGTAAATATTCCTTTTATTAAACTCTCCTCCAATACAGGGGTACCATCTGTTTCTTGTCTGGTTCCTGACTGATAGTTTCCTTGGGCTGTTGTAACAAAGCACCACAGTCCGAGTGGCTGAAAAAACAGAAATTTATTGTCTACATTTCTGGAAGCCAGAAGTCCAAATCAAGGTGACCACAGGGCCATGCTTCCCCTGAATTCTACAGGGTTCTGGTGGTGTCTTGCTAGAAACCCGTGGCATTCTGTGGCTTGTGGCCTAACTCAATCCCTGCCTCCGTCATGTGGCCATCTTCGCTCTGTCTAGGTCAACTTCCTCTTATAAGGGCATCAGGTGTACCGGACTAGGGCCCACCCTCTCCCAGTGTGACGTCATCTTAACAAATAACACCTTCAAAGATCCTGTTTCCACACAGGGTCACATTCATGGCCCCGGGGGTTAGGCCTTGAACATATCTTTTTGGGAGACACAATTCAATCCCTAACAATAACGTACACCCATATTTTAAAATAGTATGCTCTGCAGATTCTTTAGCAACAAGCTTTTTTCCATGGCTATGTCATGTATACTTTCCCCATCAGCACAAATAAGATCCACCTGGCTCCTTTTAATACCTGCGCATGCCACCTAGAACGTGTGTGTACTAGCTTGTGTAATCTTTTTCTCCCACTGATCTAGGTTGTTTCCAACACTTTTCCCTTTACAGACATTGACACAAATGAACACAAACACTGATGTCTGTCTAAGCTGCACTTCACTGGGGGAGACAGACCTGATGTAACAGAGCTTACAGGTGTGCCCTGGATTCAAATCCCATCTCCACCACCTAAGGGCTGTGTGGCCATGGGTATATTTACCCCCTACCCCCACCCTCCAGTCCCTACCTCTGTAAAAAGGTAGTAATACCTCCTCATGGGGTTGCTGGGAGGGGAACTCCCACAGAGTTGGCATGTGAGGCACTTAGCTCAGTTGACCTCTCTTGATTCAGTAAATTCATTGAGTGGTTTTGAGGATTAAAAGCTCATGGGGTTGTAAAGATTAAGTGAAATAATCTTAGGAAAGCACTTAGTATGGGGCCTGCCTATAGTAAGTGCATCATAAACGATAGCTCTTGTTATCACCAACTAGCTCTACTAAATTTGATATTTTATTACAGGTATTAAGCCTACTATATTGTTTTATAGCAGTTATATTTTATGTTGATTATGGTTCCTAACAACTAAAAATGTTTGCTGAGAGTAATCGAGGGAGGTCGAAGACTTTATTTAAATAGACCCCTTAGGGATAGAAATGTACATAGAAACACAGTTTCTTAATTTATTCCTTGTTCTTTCCTGTTGGGGTTATTAGCCAAAGTTCCTTTCTTAGCTGTAATGTGTAAGTGTTTAGGGGCTGGTGGGGTGAATAGAACGGATGCCTTTGATGATTCGCCCAATAAAGAGAAGACCACTTTCTATTTTCCATTTATCTCGCTCTCTTTGCCAACACACATATTTCCTCCTTCCATATGCCTCACCACTACTGGAGCTGACAGCGGACACTGAGACAGAATGAGCCTGTTTGGAGTTCTCAGGCTATGGGTACCCATAAATACTGGGTTGGAATGCTAATCCCAAAGAGCATTCCAGTCACCAGGTGAGCCAGGTTACGGATCCACGGTGGTTTCAAAATAAACATCAACAGCTGCTGGCTGGTTCACAGCTGCCAAAGAGGAGACTGTGGACTGTCGAAACCGACACCACTGCCAGAGAGCTGCTAGTTTTAACTGCAGTTGTGACAATTAAGAGACCTACAAACATATTGCTTAACACCTATCTGTCAACACCCAGGCTGTGGCCGACCCACGGCTGCCTTTTTGGAGAACTTGGCGTCGTCTCTATTTGGGCCATCTCCCCAGCAAAGGGTTACCATCCAGACAAAGTTCAGCAGGAAGCAATAGGCATCAGGGCTGGCTGTCCCACTGCCCAGTGGGGTAAAAGCCACTGGGCAGGGCATCTAACCACGTGGGGCTGTGCAGAGTCAAGTGTGGCTGGTGGGAAGGGGTGTGCCCTTCCTGCAGGGCCCGTCTCCACCCCTCCCTGCTCCTGGCACGCAGAGGAATGTGCTCTGGATGGCTCTGTGCCCTGAGAAACTGGGACAAGGCCATGGAGCGCTCGGTGCCCGCACAAACAGGGAGGTGATCCTGCCTGCTCACTACGTGAGAAGCTGCTTTCCTTGGGACTCCAGCTCGGCAGCTCCAGGGTGCGTCAGACCACCTGGAGGGCCAGGGGAGGGAGAGTGGGAGGAGGAGATGTTACGAATGCAGAGCCCTAGGCCCACCCCAGATGAGACCCCACATGTGAGAAACGTCTTTCACATCAGAATCACAAACGGGTGGCCAAAACTGGTCCCCAGACAATGTTTTTAAAATGTCTGTGCCAACATTTAAAACTTGGGAGATTTCCTGTAAAAATCATGTTTTTCATCTAGAGCAGGGGTTCTTAAACATTTTTGTTCCAAGACCCCTTTGCCAGTCAGGTGAAAACCACGGATCCTTTACTAAATTCACACTACACTGTGTATTATTTAATAAATTTATCACACCCGCACCAACACTCCCCACAAGAATGATATTTTTTAAAAATTTCAACTCAAGCTCACAGACCCCTGGTTAAGAGCCCCTGATCCAGAGCACTGGCAGTAAAAGGCCAGCACTAAGGAGCCTCTGCCCCTTGAGGTAGGGCTGGTGCCAGCCCCCTACACCAGCCCCAGTGGGCCACAGCCCCCGCCCCCATGGGTACACAGACAGTGACGCACGTGCTCTCCTCTTGCAGCATTTGAGTTTGCAACCTCTGCTCAACGTCAAGGCAAGGGGAAGTAAAAGAGGCCCAAAGAACTCTTTTCTGAATCCCCAGCTGCTAGCAGTGGCCTTACTGTCTCCCTGCCTGGTTTCCTGATCCTGGCTTTCTGTTGCCCCTACTAGAATGTACCTCCCATGAGAGCCGGGCCTTTGTCTGTTTTGTCCTCTGCAGTATCCCAGTGCCTACCACAGAGCCTGGCACCAGTAGGGGTTCAAAAATAGGTACTGAGCAAATCACAGCCTCAACGAGATACCACTTCACACCCACTTGGATGGCTAAAAATTTTTTTAAAAAAGGAAATAACAAATGTTGGCAAGGATGTGGAGAGTTTGGAACCCTCATACATTGCTTGTGAGAAGGTAAAATGGTGCAACCACTTTGGAAAACAAACTGGTAGTTCCTCAAAAAGTTAAATATAGAATTCCATATGATCTGGCAATTCTACTCTAGGTACATAACCCAAAGAATTGTATGTAGGTGTTCAAAGAAAAAGTTGTGCACAAATATTCACTGCAGCACTATTTACAATAACCAAAAGGCAGAAACAACCCAAATGTCCATCAATTGATGAATGGATAAATAAAACATGGTCTATCCATAAAACAGAATATTATTCAACCATAAAAAGGAATGAAGACCTGATACATGTGACAACACGAGTGAACATTGAAACCATCAAGCAAAATAAACAAAGGCAGACCCCAAATCACTGTATGATTCCATTGATATGAAATCGGCAAAAATAGACAGGCTGAAAATAAATTAGTTGTTGCTAGGGGCTGAGGAGGGGAGGAATAGGGAGTGCAGCATTTCCTCTAAGGGTGATAAAAATGTTCTGAAACTAGATAGTGGTGACAGTTGTACAACATTGTGGATGTGCTAAATGGCTCTGAATTGTACACTTTAGAATGGTTAAAATGGTGGATTTTATGTTATGTGTATTTTACCACAAAAAAATATATATGGAATGAATGAATAGATCAGCCAATGCCCTGGGTATCCCAGAGACCAGGTGCTGACGGGAGACTCTGGATTATCTCAGGTCAGTCCCAACCCACAACCATCTGTCAGGGAGGGCTAGGCTGGGGCCCAGCTCCACGCTGAAGATGGGGCTGAACAATGCTGGTTAGCCTCTCCAGTCTGTTTCACATCTGGAAAATGGAGTGGGAGTAACACCCACCTTTCAAAATTTTCAAAGTTGTGACGACTAAGAGAACATAATTGAAAGTTTGGGGCACATAGTAGGTCTACAGTAAGTGCTAGTTCCCTTCAGGTCACCAATCATCTACAGGTATGCTTTAGCAAAAAAAAAAAAGGCACCAAAGGCAGAAGGGATTCTGCACACCCAACACCCAGCTCAGTCTCTAGCGTAATGTGGACACACAGTAAGTGCTTCCCACCCACTAAATGAACGGATGAAAGCCATCGGATTCTGGCCAGGGTCTGGTCATTTGAACAGAGGCTGTGCTGGGCAGGTTGACCACTAAGAGTGCCATCCCTGAAAGTTCTATTTGGCAGGTATCCCTATTTGTAGACCCCACATTTCCTGTCACAGCGCTGAGCACAAGGTGAAACTGTCACTACTTAGTTTCTTGAGGTTCAATGATAGTACACCTAATTTCATGCCCGGGAAATCTCACCCCCAGAAGATGGTCCCTGCCACAAGCTTTGCCATTCTTGAGTGATGGAGCTGGAATTGTGGAGTACAGTGAAATAGAAGTGAGGGAGCCGAGATTTACAGCAGAGTAGCAAAGGCATGGAGTTGCGACCTAGAGCAGAGTAGCAGAGGTACTGGACCCATGGTAGACCCTGGAGTAGCCAAGAGGCTGGAGCTGTGGTGTACAGTAAAATGGCAGAAGCCATTATTTGTAGTCCTGGCTCTGTCATTAATCCAGTGGCTTTGCACCTTGATTTCTCAGAGCCTTCTGAAGATTTTAAGGGACTCCTTTAAGTAAATCCTTAAGTATCTAAAACAGTATTATCATGCCTCCCTGTCTCCTATATTATTTCACGACATGTGCCTAAACCTAATGTGGGTGATGACTGCCTATCAAATTTAGTAATCCAACATTCTGCTCTCTTTGCATCAGAGCTGAATATAAGTTCCACTCTGTCCCAGCTTGGAACACTTCAGGGAGTCTTGGCCTTGACTGATGGAAACCAGTCTACTTTCTAGTAATTCCACTATGATTTGAGTGTCTACTCTGTATCAGCAACTCTGCTGGGCATCTTCAAGTCATCTCTTTTTGTTCAATCTTCCCAGGAATCATATGAGGCAGTTTCTTTCCCCTCTTTATAAATGAGTCTGAGAGGTTTAGTACCTCGTACAAGATCCTATAACTAGAAAGTGAAGGCAAGATTAGAACTCAAGTCCATCAGACTTCAAGGCCTGCCCCATCCATTTATCCAACAAGATTTATTTGTTGATTATCAAGGACCAACCATTGCGCTGGGCCCTGGAGAGGCAGATGACTGAGTTCTGGCCCTGGGCCTCCTAAAATGAGCAGTCTGGTAGGGCAGCAAGGAGACAGATGGACTCAATGCAGAGCACCTGTGAGGCACCCAGGTGAAAAAGGGGAAAGGGCTTTCAGGAAGAGCAAGTGGCATGTATAGAGGCAGGGGTGGGAGAGAACCACAGAGTTTTTGATATGCTAGAGAGCAAGGGCATACCTAGAGTGGTGGTCAGGCCAGATTACAAAAGAGCTTACAAGCCATGCTGAGGAGCTCAGAAGTGATTCCACAGGCAATAGGGAGTCATGGAAAGATTTTAAGCAGAGAAACCCTATGATCGGATTTGTAGTTTCCATGTCATTTTGAAGCTACCAATGATCCATGAGGTTCAAAAAAAAGCAGTTGTCATGCATTCCCACTTTACAACTCTCTGACACTGTTCATTCCCCAAAACACACATATATTAAGGGTAAGAGGCAGAGATTGACACGTGGGTCAATGATTGGCATGCAGGTGGCTCATAGGGGAGATGGCTAGAGCCATACCAATGGGAGAGTGAAGGAAGCAGGATTGGGTACCAAGAGAAGCTGAACTGCAAAAACAGACCTCAGCGGATCCCATGGGGAGCTCGCAAGTTGATATGTCCCCAATTAAGACAAGGGGCCCAGGCCTTTGTACCCCTTACTGAAGGACAGATGCAGGCAGCTCCCATCAGTTGAGGGCAATGCCTGGGGAAGGACCCAGCTGTGAGCAGTCAGCAGGCAACACTCCCAGCAGCTGAGGCAATGAATGCCTCAGTCCTGACAGGCAGGGCACCATACTGTCACCTCAGCTTTCTTGGCTCGAAGCTGTACATAGCCAAGTCTTCATAGAGATGTATGCTGTTTCTCCACCTTATGCCCCATCTGCTACTGCAGGAGCCAGCATCAATACATCTGGGCAGCAGCAAGGACCTAAGTCCCAGCTTTTTCCTCCTCTCCTCCTCCAGGCCTCCTTTGCTAGGAACCACCTCATCATCAGGGACTCCTGCTGTGTCTGTCCCATTCCCCCTCCCACAGGGCACCACCTGGCTGCCCATACATGGAAGCCACTAATAGCCATGGGCTCTTCTGTGGCAAAGGGTAGGGAAGGTGCCCTCCCCTTTGTTACACACTCCACTAGAGGAGTCCTAAAGAAGTGCAGCCTGAGCTTCAGTTAGACTGAGTTTAGACTGACATTAGCTGGCTTATTTTGCCCCTGCTAGGTTAGGGAGTAAAAGTGTCCCAAGTTGTGGGTATCAATCCTGGCTGCACAGTAGAATTCCTGGGGAGGCTTTTAGGAAATACCAATGCCTGGACCCCTACCCAGACCAATGGAATCAGAAACTCTGAGGGTGGAGCCCAGGCACTGCGAGTTGATTTTAAAGTTCCCCTGGTAATGCTAACATGCAGCCAGGGCTGAGAACCAGGGTCCTCAATTTGTATTTACGAAGATCACTCAGAGAGTGTGGAGGACAGAGACGATTCAGCAATGAGAGGGAATGACTTGGAGAAGAGATAACTAGAGTGGAAAAGAGGAGGCTGGAGCTCACAGAAGACTGACTAACAAGGGCATGAGCCAGGTGAAGGCAGAACAGGGGAAAGCTGGAGAAGCAGGAGGAGAATTTGCTCCAGACCAGTGGTTGTCAACTTGTCTACACAGTGGAATCTCCTGCTGAGAGTTAATAAATGCTCACAGCTGGGCCCCACCCCCAGAGATTCTGATTTAATTGGTCTAGGCACAGCTGAACATCAGGGTTTGTAAAAGTGACCCAGGTGACTCTAATGGGCAGGCAAGGCTGAGTGCCATGGCTCTGGGCATGACACAGCCTCATGCCTCTTAGCCCCACCAAACAGGTGTGCAATGGGCTCCACCCAGTGTTGGCAAGCCGGCCATGTTTCTCACCACCTGACCCCTGGGACGATGTCTTGAGCAACATTAATTTCCATCCAATGTAAAGCCTAACACTGGCACGCCCAACCTGCCTCCTGGGAAAACCTTGGCGTGGGACTCCTCTGCAGGACCTAGGGCTGGACTACTGGGGTGACTCTGCTTTCTGGGGACTCAGAAGTGTCCTGACCTGTCTGCCCCTCCTACCAAGCTGCACTGGCATATAGACATGTTGGCTTATCCAGGTTAATGTTTTCTTGTACAGTTTCTTTTTTTCTGCAAGGAAATAGTTTTTTCTTTTTTTCCCTAAAGACAAATGTAATAAAGGAATGTTGTAAAAAAAAAAAAAAAAAAAAAAAATTTTTTTTCCAGAAGAATATGAAGCAGAAGGTGGCAATCCCCTTAATCTCAGAACTCAGAGGTGACCCCCATTGAAAAAGAGCAAAGCAGCCCCTGACAGCTGGGAGCTGGCCTGGAGCTCACAGCTAGGCCTCAATCTTCTCCTGTTGAGCATAAACAATTTCACAGACAAGACCAGTGTGTCTGTAATGATCAAAACGAAAAACAAGACCACTCCGTAATCATACCTGAACATAGACAAAAACAAGAGAATTGTCCAAACCACAAAAATCACCAAACACTCCCCACGTTCCCTAGCTTGGTTGAGAAACAGGTGAATTATTAAGATACGCAATCAGAATTATCCCCACTTCCTGTCATTATTCAACCAAAAGCAAAGCTCTGCTCTCTTGAGCCCTCCCAAAAGCTCCAAATCCTAAACTAAATCCTTTTTAACATTCTCTTACTGAGATGCCCCCCAGTTTCCCATGGTATACATTCTCCCTGCAACCAGTCAAGAATCCCAAGTACAGGTGTGTTCCTGGTGGTTTTTGGGTTAAGAGAATTGACACAATGCATATTTTGGAATATATCTCCTTCCAGACATTTTTTCTATGCTTATAGATAGGCTTTTATTTTTAAAATGAGAAGATACTATCCCATTTTGTTTCTGATTTTTTTTAATTAACAGTCTCAGGATTATCCTTTGAAGTAGCTGCATGTTTTTGCTGAATAGATGTTTAGACTTGCTAATACCACTTTCTCATTGTGCAATGATGTGTTTCTTTAAACCCTTTGAGAGCAGGTACTTTTGTTTTTGGCCACTAGCTGCCCGGCCTTCCAGCAAATTCTTGGAGGGATGCCTCTTTATAGGCTTCAGGTGTGGGGAAACCACAGGTGAGGGTGGAGTGACTGCAACCATTCCCCAGGGGCAGCACCCAAAGCCTCTCAGGTGCGGCAGGACAGTGGTCACAGATGTAGAGTGATATTTCAGAGCCAGCTGACCCTGAAAAAGCTGGGGATGGGGAACACATTGATCCTCAGCTTTCAGAACATCCACTGCAGTAGAGGGGATTCCATTTGGGGTAATCGAGCTCGGAAACCATTTTGACAGATTTATGTTTCAAAGGAAGGTCCCTCAGGGCAGCAAAGCCAACAAAATTTTTAAAACAGCAAGATCAATTGAGCTCTATTAACTAATTCAAGACAGGCCCATTAAATCAACACCAGGTCACAGGCCTTGTCCAAGCTCAGAGCTTCTCAATCTTTACTGTGTATCTGAATCACCTGGGGATCTGGCTACTATGGATTCTTGATTCCCTAGCTCAGGGGTAGGCCTGAGGTTTGCATTTTAGGAGCACCCAGTGATGATGAAGTGTGATGCTGCAGGTGTCACTGGGCCCTAACTGCCTGGCCTTACTGCCCCCTAAGTTAAAAGTAACGGGTAGGGGAGCAGATGTAGCTCCAATGGCTGAGCACCTGCTTCCCATGTCCGAGGTCCTGGGTTTGATCCCCGGTACCTCCTATTAAAAAAAAAAAAAGTAACGGGTAAATCCACCCTCACCCTCATGGCTTGTCAACAAGAGGGAACCTACAGTGATCACCAAATGACATGCTCAGGCCTCTCCACCTCAGAGAAGTCTTCAGGTCCCTTCAAGGGATGAAGCCCCAGCTGGTTAAATGCCCTGTTCCCCAGCGGTTACAATGGGAGCTCTGACAGTGCACATCCTGTGTGTGCAGCTATGTTGGGAAGACATGGGGTGGCACAGGCTGGGAGGGCTACAGCCTTCTAGTAGCAGAGTGGACTGGGAGCTTGAACAGACCTGCTCCCAGGCCTCCCCCTCCTGCCCATCTCCATGATCACCTCCATATAAAAGTGCATTCATCAGGTTGAGAGATGAAAACGTACATAGGTTCAAATGAGTTCAGCTAACTTGATGTCTGACAGATCCATAAAGAGCTACTAAGGGGACACCCAGGAGGGTAGAGAGAACTCTTTTTTTTTTTTTTTTAAGATTTTATTTATTTATTCATTTATCCCCCCCTTGCTGCTTGTGCTCACTGGGTCAGCTAACCACGCCGTGCGGGCAGGCTTGCCTTCACCAGAAGGCCCCGGGAACCGAACCCGGGGCCTCCCATATGGTAAACGGGAGCCCTACTGATTGAGCCACAGCCGTCTCCCGAGAGAACTCTTACCTAGCTAGGCATGCCATTCTCTTCCTCCTTCTGGTGCTGGAATCTTAATGCAGTTGGAAATTTCTCATAGTCCCCACTACCCCGGCTACCTGCTGCCTTTACCAGTACCCTGCGTCTCTGTTTGGCCCCCTCACCCCCAATCAAAAAAGGTGTAGTTGCAGGAGGGCCTCTGGGACAATATAAAAGGAATGGTATCCATGCTTCTGGGACTAAATTCTGCATTAAACAGTTCTGAAATTCTATTCATTTATTAGTGCTGTGCATCTAATATAGTAGCCACCAGTCACGTTGGCTTATTTAAATTTACGTTAATTAAAATTAAATAAATTTTAAAATTCTGTTCCTCATTTGCACAAGCCACATTTCAAGTGCTGAAGAGCCACGTGTGCTATTGGATGGCATGGATATGGAACATTTTTCATTCTTGTGAAAGTTCCACCGGACAACGCTGTCTAGATAGTGCTCATTAAAACCCAACAAGGTCTAGGGGGCGGATGTGGCTCAAATGATTGGGCATCCGTCTCCCATATGAAGGGACCTGGGTTCAATCCCTGGGACCTCCCACTAAAAAAAAACAAAACAAAAACAAAAACAAAAAAAAACCCAACAAAGTCATAGGGTGCCTTTGTGTGTATAAGGAAAAGGCACCCCTTCCTCAGGACACCTTACCATTCAAAGACACTGGATTGTGTTACTGTGTCCAGCCTCCATCTCCTCAGCATTACCCCATCCAACCAACACACATTCATTATTCACCAAGTAAATGAATACATGATTGAATCTCAAGATTAGAAGAAACTGAGCTCTCTTCCCTCCCAGTTCCCCTCCTCAAGACTTCCCCACCCCCACTCACTCCCCACCACTGACAGAACTGAAAGTTTCTTGTTATCTTATTTGCTTGAGAGGGAGGTAGGGAGAGGAACAGTTACCCAATGTGGTCTGTCAGACAGCATGAGAAATGCCCAAGGCCAAAAGGGGAAAGATAAGGATGGCTTGACCTCTCTATCTGAGAAGGCTAAGGGGGCAGGGCCACATGCCTGGGATGGTGGGGGTGGGGGCTCACATCATGGGTGTTTGTGTCCCTGGAAAATCGCTTCATGCCAGAGGAAAAGGATCCTGGATGCCACGTGAATTGCCAGCCCCACAGTTTTAGCAGATTTTACCAAATTCAACCAACATGCAGGCTAGATTTATGAGGTTGGTCACCAGGGAGTGTGGTTTCTAGTTTGTCAGGAATTACTAAGTGAGATGTCCAAGGGCAGGGACTGGGGACAATTCCCACTGTGCTAAGACCATGGCTGCCTGGCCCATGTAGCCCTCATTCAGTGCTGAGGGAGGTGGGTTGAGAGCCCAGAAGATAGAGTTCCTGGCATGGACGCAGAGAAGTACAGGTGTTTCCTTTTGGCATTATTTTCTAGTGGAACAAGCCAACTCTTAGAGTCGGGGGAGGCAGGAACCTGATGGTAGAAGAATAGCAGAGTAGGTATTAGTCCTGAGCTAGACCAGAATTTCCTGGGCAGCAAAGTGCAATAGCAAGGGTCCAGGTTTTAGAGCCAGAGTGGTCTGGCTGGGATTTCTGGCTCCACCACTTACTGTGTCACCTGGGGAAAGCTCCATAACTTCTCTGGGTCTTGGTTTCCTCTTCCATAAAAATGGGGCTAAATGCTTATAGGCTGTTAGTTCCTAGCCTTCCTTCTTTTCTCAGCACTCCAGGAAATAGTCTAGTCCCACATTTCAAACTGAAGCGTCCCAGGGCAGCCCCAGGCCTTGCTGCTCCCTCCCTCCCTGTTCACTCAATCTAGCCAACAGAGCAGGGGGCCTGTGAGGGAACCTGGCCTGCAGCTTCCATGGGCTCCAACAGGCAGATGCCCTCACCTCTCCTTTCCAGGACACCTTCAGGCAGTGTACGAATAACTACTCAGCTAATGCCCCCAGACTGGCACTTCAGCCCTTGCAGGAAAGGCTCAGGGATATTCAATGACCTCAGCCCTAGAGAATGTGGGGGAATTTGGTGTGAGGCAGGGCCGACACAAACACAGCTAGGCCTCGATGGGAGGTCAGTGCAGGCTGGGAAGTTTATCGAGTCCCCCTGGGGCTCTGGGAGGTGTTTACTATGCCCCTGGGCATCTGGTGTCAGGGTAGGCACTCAAGCTGCTGGGGATAGGATGGCAGGTATCTGAGGGCCCTGGGGCACCTGTTGGTGTTGCCACACCAGAGCCTGCCCTGCAGTGGCAATTGCCCTGAGAAGCCTGGATTGTTTTCAGGTTGTTTCCAAGCCTTCCCACTGTAGTTGTTATTCCTGTGTAACAGGAGATGGAGCTCCTAGAGACCAGACCTCAGAGGCCTCCCTAGAGTCCCTCGTCCTCTGGCCTCCAGCCCCTTCACCAGAACTTGCTCCTCTGTCTTCTCCTACTGTGGTGGATGTGAGGCCCACCTAAGATTACCAGACTTAGCAAATGAAAATACAGGATGGTCAGTTAAATTTGAATTTCTGCTAAACAAAATGAATGATTTTTTTTTAGTATATGTCCCATGCACTATTTGGGACATACTTATCTAAAAAATTATTCATTATTTACCTGAAATTCCAATTTAACCAGACATCTTGAATGTTATCTGGCAACCCTCACCCCACCTCACTTTTTAAATTCAAGAATGTCCCTGTTTTCTGCTTCTTATCTATGGCAAGACACGTGGAAAAAAGGGCACATGCAAGTCATTATTGTATTCCACGTTATTGCAAGTATTAATCTGTTTTGAAAGCTTTAGAACATCATTAACATTTGCAAATATTTTTTAAATTGAATTTTTTATTAACTTCATATTTTGCAGTCACCTATTATAATTAAAATCTCCAGTGGATTTTATATATATTTTTTGTTTTGTTATTCATGTACATTTTGAAAGTATATAGGAAACCACCCTATTCTTACTTTATTATCAATGCAGTTGAAGGGAAATATCCTTTCATTTCTCTCTTTTCCTTTTAAGACATGCCCAATCACCAACATGCATACTGTTCTGCAGCCCTTTGGAAAGGGGAGTTGTTAAGGAGGTCCCAGCTTTCTCAAGAGGTGGCTCGCTAGTGAATGAAAGACATGTTTGGGATGTGACTCTCGAAGCCCAAGGCCCAACTCTACAGGCCAGGACCAAGGGGGCACCTCCAGTTTGGGTACACCTGGGGCTGTGGGAATGTGGCCCCTCTATTTTTGCCTCCTTCTGCTCCATTCCCCACCTTTTCTCCAAGATAATAGAAATTGTGATGTTCCAACATCCAGGGTTACAGGAGTAGGGATGGCCAGGACTCTTCCAGGGCAGACACAGAAGTCCCTGGGTCTCTGCTTTGTGCATGTGGCAGGGGTCTGAGCCACCTTGAAAGGCCCCTCCGCATGGAGGGTTTGTGCCAGAAGCCACCTGCAAAGGCCCAGCTGCTCCTCTAGGTCACTGGTAAGGGCTCTTGGGAGCATCCTGGCCCCACTAGTGGCAGCACCCTGTCAGGAGACCAGCTTGGGACCCTCCCTGCCCTTGCTGAGGAGCCAGCCTCTGCCCAACCCAGCTGAGCCCGGAAGTTCAGAAGCCAGTCCTCTGACTTGTCCCTGCCCTTGCCCTCCTGCAGGCAGAGCCTCCCTGGGCGGGCCCTGCAGTTCCCCAGGTTTTCTCTTCCCTGCTATCTCCCCACTTCTTCCCACGCCTCCCTCCCAGGATGCCCAGGGACCTTGTCAAGCTGCCTTAATGATGCAAGGTTGCCCCACACCAACATCACACCCACCTTGGCTCAGAGAGTGTGAGACCGGGTACATGCCACCCAAGGGTGGTTCCACAGCCCCAGGTTGACAGCAGGGGTGGAGGCAGCAACTTAACGGCACTCACCTCCCTTCCCTGGACACTAGCTGGGAAAGTCGGTTTTTCTTCCATTTTCCATCTTCTAGTTCTATCTATGACTCTATGACAAAGCACAAGGTAAGCTCTCAGTGTCAGGCTTACATTGCTAGATTCAAATCCTGGCTCCGCCACCTGCTTGCTGTGTGACCTTAGACAAGTCCCTTCATCTCTCTGTACCTCTGAGAAGGGGGATAATAATAGCCCCTATCTCATAAGGTTGTTGTGAGGACTAAATGAGGCAATGCACGTGAAAAGCTTAGAAAAATGCCTGGCACGTAGCAAGTACTTAACAAATGTCAGATGTTGGCTATTATTCAGACTTGCTGAGTATCTTCTGTGGTCATCGATCTTTGGTCCCTACAGTGGGCAGCACACAATATTGGGCACGAAAGGGGCGACATAAGAAATTGAAGGTAGGGTCCTCATTCCCAGCTCTTAGATTCCCTTGAATAAAACCCCAAAGCACCTGCAGAGCAGATTTCTGTTGTGCTTTGTGGCCACCCAGAATCCCATGACTGCCCTTCTTGTATTTATAGAAAATCCCACATTGGATGTCCGTGCATCCCCAAGGCAGAAGCCAGAAACTCAGTTTTCCAGGCTGCCTTGTGGTGTTGAACAGGCATATGATGCAGGCTCTGCCCATCAGACGCATTCAGATGAGACCTTGACTCGAGGCGGCAAAATGAAGATGCAGGAGACTGCAGCCACCCCAAAGGCAAAAGGCTCTCCCCTACACCTTCCTATGCTTTTCTATAGAAGAGGAAGCTCCTATGATTTTGTGTCAAACGTAAGTTCTGAAAGCAGGGAATTTTGTCTCTTTTATTCATTTAGATGGTGCCCAAGGGAAATGATTGTCTTCTTCATAGCTCACAGTGCTGGACACAGAGGACAAAAAAAGGGCCTTTATTCAAGATCCCCAAACTTCTCATCCATTTCCATCTGGCCTCAGCTGTGGTCCATGGAGGGGATGTGCCTGCCTCCCCCGGCTCCCCAAAGGCTTCTGCAGAGCCACCTGATGCAACGGGGTCCTGGGGGGCTCTGGCAGCAGCAGTTTCTATGGACTGCGGTGCAGCCCATGGCTTTCAGGCTTGGTCTGAGAGCTGGAAGGGCCTTGGAAATCCTGCTCCAACTCTTTTGTTTTAAAGACAAAGGCCCTGAGGCCCAATGAGGGTTTAAGGAACTCCTTGACTGGTCCCTTTCCACCCCACAGCACAACCACACCAGACTGAATGTCAAGCTCAGCTTAAATGATGCATCAGTATGGACTGTTTCAATATATCTTCCAGGCTGTTGCCTACCCAAAAGTTTCTCTTTCCTCCCCCCTCCCCCCCCCCCCCATGCTTAGGAGAGTCATATGTGTTGACCTGAGGAGGCAAGGAGAGCCTGTGAGTTCTGAAGAGAAATAATTATGCCAGCGGTCAGTACGATGGTTCTTGTTACGTACTTCCCAGTCTGATTTCTTTCAGGCTTAGTCTAATTTCTCTGTGACAATGACATGGGGGTGAGAGGAAAAGTCTGTGCTGCACTGTGGCTAGGCTAACTGTGGTTAGGTTGAGGAGCTTCTCAGTTGGACTCTGGGTGAGTGTGCACGTGTGTGTGAGGGCATGTATGTGCGTGCATATGTGTGAATGTGTATGTGTCCCAGAGGAAGAGGCAGCTGCCCACTTCCTGCAAGGCTAGCTGCCTGTCCCTGCCTTTCTCCATCTCCCCTTGTAGACCAGATCTTAAAGAGAACTGAAGCTACCCAGCAGGGTCACTGGGACTGCAGCATTCAGCCCACAGCTAGGTCTGGGAATGGGTCTCCTTTGTATTGAGAAACATGAGCCTCCCAGATTCCACGTGGGCGTGTCCCTCACAGAGAGCCCTTTGTGCCTGGGAGAGGGTTGGCCCTGTTTGTCCTGGCTGGTGTCCAGGCACTGCCCCCTCCCCCACCGCACCCCCAGGCTCCCCACCTTTCCTCTCCAACTGCGCCTCCCTTCCTCACAGGATGCAGACACCCCATTCAGGGCGGTGCCCATGGAAGGGGGGCTGGGCTTTGCCAGGGATCCTGGGAACCCAGGTCAAGAGGCCAGGGCAGCTCCAAGGACTGCTGTGATAGAGAGGCTGCCTGGGCAGGGGCTGCTGACAGGCCCTTGGGCCATGAGGTTCAAGAAAGAGCCCCAGGAAAAGACCCCATGGCTGCTGCTTCCAGGCTCATCCTGCCTGGGTGTGGGGTGGGATACAGTGTGATCTGGCTTGCTGGGGAGGCACCATCACTGAAGGTTCCTGATTATAATTGCAACTGTTCATGTTCCTTTAAAGTACTAAATTAACACACACACACACAAGAAATTTCATGATTGTCAGAGTCCTCCTCCTCCGCTGTCGGCTCCCAGGCTCCCATTGTGAATCCGTGGCATCTTCTGCAGAGTTAATTACATGTTGTGCGAAAGATACTGGGCTTCCTTTTGCATTTTTTTCTTCTTGATGGGTTCTAACCTTTTTGGCTGCCTTCCTCTGCTTCCTCCCTGTGGAAGAAATGAGCTCTCACCAGCCCTGCCCTGAGTTAGTGAGCTGGTGAGCCAGTGGTGGCCCTTCCAATCCCATCTCATTTCCCAACCCTGGGAGATCTGGCTCCTGCCAGAGTGCCGGGGTTATGACAAAGCACAAATGGAAGGTGTTATTTATGTGCAAAGCACTTGGCTCCTTGGGAGGAGATCTCATTTTGCTGCCTCCCCACAAAGGGGGGGGTCAGGTGGAAGGACTGAAGCCGTCCAGTGTGAAGGCTGAGAAAGGGAACATGACCCCTCTGAGGAGTAAATGCAAAATTTCACAGTTGCTGTTTTATTCCTGGTTCATTTTTTTCCCTGATTGCTCCCACACATAGACAGATATTTTCATTCTAGGGATGGCTCATTATTCTCCTAAGAGGCTATGACCAACTCCTGAAGCAACAAGTGTGGGCCAATATCTTGTCTTATTGCCTCTTGAGGCAGTGTTGAATTTCACCTACTTATGAGATGGCTAATTGCACAGCTGTTGGGCCCTCTCAGCAAGTTACAACTCCCCTTGGTCTTGACAAGTTACAGCATCTCAAACCTGGAAGGGCCTCTCGACCAGGGCACACCTTAAAGTGGAGAATTTTCTACTGCCCTCAGATATTGCTCCCCTAAGCCAGTCAATAAAGGAAACCTCAGGGTTGTGAGTTAAAAGTAATCATGTTTATTATTACAACTCTACACATGGAATACTGAATTTTTAATGGAGCAAACCTGTAATTGCTGGCTGATGTTTTCCTGCAACTTTTAAAATACTAAACTAGGTAGTGCAGAATCTGGGAATGCTAACTCATTTTAATTACTGGCCTAATATATTAAGAAGAGCAATCTGTTGGCACTGGATTTCAAAATACAAAACAATTATGAATTTTCTATTATTTTGAATATTGTGCTTTGTGGCTTCCCATCTTTGGTACATCCAAGAAATGACCTTAGAGTAAGAATCACTTCTCTGATTATTTGGCCTTGTTCATCAAAGCACTGAAAGGGCTGAGGAGGCATAAATGTCCAACTGACAAACCACACTGGATTACTAATCACTGGGTTGTTCACAGCTTCTAAGGCAGGTGGGTCTCAAACTCCGATATGCAGAGCCTGTTAAATGCAGATTCCTGGGCCCTGAACCCAGAGTTTCTGATTTATTAGGTCTGAGGCAGAGCCCTAAACTCTGCATTTTTAAACAAGCAACATGTATAATGCTGGTGCAAGTACTCTCACAATTACACGTTGAGAAATTCCAGAAAGGGTCATGGCTATGCCTTATAAGTACAACTGTGAAAAGGACACCAGCTGCTGCTGCTCTCTTCTCAGCCAGAACTTTCCTGCAATACCAGGAAATTGAAGCTCAGTGGTTTGCCTGCTTCCCATATACGAAGTCCTGGGTTCAATCCCTAATACCTCCTTAAAAAATAAATACTAGCTTTTTCTTCTCCCTTGGTTATAAAGCTAATACAGAGGGGGGCGGATGTGGCTCAAATGGTTCGGCGTCCGTCTGCCATATGGAGGGACCTGGGTTTGATCCCCGGGACCTCCCGGTAAAATTAAAAAAATATATCTATCTATCTATCTATCTATCTATATCTATCTATCTATATATATATATCAGAAGGCGCATGGGCTGCCAGGCTGTGTGTGCCGGTGAGCTGCCAGGCCACGGGAGCCACGCAACAAGATGATGACGTAACAGGAGAGAGACACAGGGGAGAGACAAGGCGAGATGCTCCAAAAGCTCTGAAAACCAGGAACTGAGGTGGCGAAGGTGGCAGAACACCTCTCTCCTGCATCAGAGGTCTCCAGGATGGAATCCTGGTGAAGCCTGGAGGAGGAGGATGAGAAAAGATGGCAGGAAACAGACACAGAGAATTGCCCAGCTAATGGACACAAAACAGCAAATGGGGAAGGGGGGGGTTTAAAATGGATAAAGTAAATAAATAAATCTTTAAAAAAAAAAAACAATAAAGCTAATACAGAGAACTTGGATAATGCTGTAATTAAAAATAAATAAATAAAAACACTCATGATCCCTCCAAGGGAGGGAGACAGACTGTTAACATTATGGTGTTTCTTTTTCTCCATCACATGCTTTTTATAAAGTTGACAATATATTGAATACACAATTTTGTATCTTTTTAAAACCTAACATTTCATTTTCCCTCATGTGATTAATTTTTTTCACAGAAAGATCATTTCTAATGGCTGCATAATATCCCCATCATGTGGATGTACCCTATATTAATAACCATTCCCTAACTGTTGGACATTGAAATTATTCTATTAATTAATTATTATAAAAAATACTGTGATAAAAGTCTTTGTGCATAATGTTTTATCAACATTTTTGATGATTTTAGCTAGATTCCTAGGAGATTATTGAAATAAAGGATGTGAATATTTTTGAAGCTCCTAATACAGATACTGCCAACTTGCTGTCCCAATTTACCCTTCACCAGCATATAGTGGAATACCTCTGTGTTTACCACACCCCCAGCCTGCAGCCTTTTTAAGGTTTATAAAGGCTATTACTCTTACCCTAACTTCCCTGGGTTGGTGTCAGCCGAGCCAAAAAGAGATAAGGTGCAGAAGGCATTTCTTGTTCTCTCAGAAGAGTGTCCAAACCAACCTGTTAATCTGTCCTTCCTGGGAACATCTCTTGCTCTGGTTCACAGGAGCAGGAGTTCAGCCAGGACCCGTCTGGGACCAGCAGGTCAATCCAGGTCCCACGGTCCATTAGAGTGGGGTCTGGTTTAGTGTTTTCCTTAGGCTGCACATCACATGGTAGAAGGACATTTTTCTCCAAAAGTCTTCACTCTCTGGAATAACTGTTGATTGTGTCTTCCAGCACCTCCTGGATTAAAGCCAGGCAAAAACTCATTTGGTGGCTCAAACATGCCTGGTGTCAGGGCAAAAGTCACCTTTTTCACTGATTAGGCCTCAGACTGATTCATTATCAGGCTTCCCTCAGGCCAAAGCCCCTGATTGGGTAACTGGTTGTGCTACTATTTAATTATTTACTTTGCCTAGAAATGTCAATCATTTCTCCAGTGGCTTCTAAAAGAGATGCACCGTTGTTGGGAAAATAAAAAGGTTCCTCACTGCTCTCTCACGGTGGCCTTCTTGACCCTGGACAGAACCTGATCTGAAAAAAGTCCATACAGAAAAGATTATATACACTTAAGGATGTTGTTACCTCAATAGTTACAAAGTCTAGAACGTTTTAAGCTACGCTTTACTGAGTGCCCACCTATGTCACTTGCTCTGATCTACACAAGAGCCCTAACAGGTAGGTAAAATGATCTCATTTGGTGGCTCAAACATGCCTGGTGTCAGGGCATGTACTTTACCTTTACAGGTAAAGAAAGTGAGGCCACGAAGGGTCAGCAGGTCACCTAAGGTACACAGCAGAGCCAGAAGTGGGGTCAAAACTTCCTAATGCAAAGTCCACTGCTCTCTGTCCCATGATGTGGTCAAGAATGGTTTGCAGAATCAGTGGAAGCAGCTTCTAGTGAGATGATAAATCCTAACAAAGGAGGCCAGATGTTTGGAGGGTCTATGCCAAACCTATAGAGGAAGTTGTTCCTAGTTCAGCTCAGTTTCATCTCCAACTTTTCTGGTTATTAGCAATAATATAAAATTTTATCATAAGATCCCTGAAAATGGTCTAATTCCTGTTTATTCATCTCCTGATTTTATACCTCACTTTCAAGACATCTGTTCCCAAAAAGTTGTGAGGAAAGTGAGCCCTCTAAATGCATACAAGGACTCATATTTAATAGAATCCTCTGGAAAAAAGTTTTGTGAAGGGAAGCAGCCCCTAACTTATTTTTTGTTTGGATGTAAATTTACACAAAATGGGATGCGCTTTAGTGAGGTTCGCCTGTGTTCCGGAATACAGATTTACACACCATAATTAGCTTCAGTTAAGTGCACTTATATTACATGGACCCTCTGGACTAGTTCCAGTTGCTAAGGGAAGGTGCTAAGGCTCTTCCTGCTGAAAGGCTACTGGGGGTCAGGATCATGAGCCAGGATCAAAAAGGCTGGGCTGAATTCTCAGGCAGGCTGGGTCAAAAACCAAGGAGCAGCTCTTGTGGAAACAGGCACAACAAACAGTAAGCTCCAGCAAACACTATTTTATCAAGCACATACAGCCAAACTAGGGGGCAGAGGAAGGCAGAGCTGCCCCGGGAGAGCCTGCCAAGAAGGAGCGACAAGTATGAAGTTCTTGGCCTTCCAGTGGGCCTTTGGGTAGAAAGGGAAGCTGAATACACCAAAACCTCTTAGGCCAAGCAAAGCATGGTGAGGGTCACGGATGACGTGCCAAGAGCCAAGTGAACTTAGAGGGTGAAACATAAGAGAGCAGCTTCACAGAGAAAGTAGCAAAGGAGGTGGGCCCACGTCAGGAATATATGAACAATAATTAGAAACAGTGAAGGGGGAAACTCCTACAAAGAGAGTTTGGCCTGAAAAAAAGAGTGAAGGTGGAAGTGGCCGTGTTTGTGGCTTAAATATCCGGCCACAACCCTCTCCTCCACCTGAGTTTAGCTTTCAGGATAACCCCCATTGGTGCAGCCCACAAACTTCCCCGAAGGGCAACCACATATGACCTGGGACCTCCTGCCACTAACACTTTCCATACCTATCCCTGGCCACTGTTTCTGTCCTCTGATGTCAGCAAATTAGACCCCTTGGTTTCCCAAGAGCTGTCATTTTTAACTCTTTTCTGTAGAGGCCTGGAGCACAAGGCTTCCCAGAAGTCTGGTTTAGTGCTATTTTGAGCTAGATTGCAATGGCAGAAATAAACCACCCACTGGCACACTGGGGGGAGGCTGCCCAGTGAGATGTGGGCATGAGCTCTTTCTCTGTGAGAGTGTGAATGAGGGCCATAGGGGGCCAGGAGAGGCTCACATGGTCCCTGTCAAGGCTGTGCTGACAAACCGCTCTGGACAGAACCAGATGGGTTTTGTTCTCCCAGCTGTCAGCTACTTCTGTCTGCAAGATGAGACATGGACACCCCCCTTCACGGGTTGGCATCACTTGTTGAGTGATGGTTTTGGCTTTAGAAAGAGCAGCAAGTCAGATCCCGGAAAGAGACTGAGAATTAATTCCAGCTGGAGGCCTACCAAGTGACAGCTGAGTCTTGCTCATCCTGGAGGGTCATGCAATGAGTGGGGTGAGGTGGGATGGGAGAAAATCCACATGCCTGTGGATGTTTGCTACTTTTCTCTGCCCTCGCAGCTCCTTCTCTCCTTTCCTGTCCAAGTTAAAGAAGCTTCCAGAGGCTACTTAGTGGAGTGTAGGCAGATGCCTTTTTTAAGGCTCCTTTGCCCTCCTTGAGCATCCTAGCCACATAGGTAGTTTCTCAAAATGCTACTGAACAGGGACTCAATGGCAGACCAAATCGCTAAGGCCCTCAGGCCTTGTTAAACACAGAGAAGGTAACCCAACCTCCTTCGCAAGGTCTTTCCTTTAGGCTTTGGCCTAAATTTTCCTGTAGCAGGAACCTCAGCTTTTCAAGGACTCCAGTTATGTCCTTTGCATGCTCTCAAAATTCTATCCTCTATTAGGGGGGCATATGGGAACTCTATTTTCTGTATTTTTCTATACACCTACAACTTTAAAATTAATAATAAAGCTAATGTTCAAATAAAACAAACAAACAAAAAAACGTCTGCCGTCTTCGTATGCTTCCTTCATTCTTCATGCCAAATCCCCCACACCAATTTCACTGGACTGCCATCCACCCTCAGTTTACTGGAGTTCTTGAATGCTTTAACTCTTGGGTGCCTCCGTCCTATCCCCATCCCACTATGGTGTGCGGTCCAGTGAAGAAATTAGATTAGGCCAGTGGGGTTCTTCAGGTCTAACCCCAGGCAGGCAGGGTCAGTCCCCAGGGTAAGGGCGTGACCACAAGTACTCCCGCAGAAAGGAGCTGGGTCCGGTTCTCCAGATACAAAAGTCCCTGGTGTCCTGGGGCCGAGGGTGCACACCAGTAGATATTTTCCGCCCCCAGAAACTTGGCCTGGGGCCTTTCCCAGCTGAGGCCTCCTACCCCAGGATCCTCTCCGCCAGCCGCTATGAGGCGGGTCCTGTACCAGCTTCAGCACGTGGCTGGGGGGCGGCGGGTTTCCTCCCCGCCCCCGCAGCTTTTCTGGGTGGTTTTCACCCTTCTCCCCTTCCTCTCCCCCGCCCCCGACTTCTGGTAAAAAGCTCCGCTCGTCCCACTCACCCCCGCCCTCCCGCGGCTGCCCAGCCGCTGACTGCCCGCCTTCCCCGGAGGCAGCGCTTTCTCCCCGCCCCTGGCAGCGGGCTCCGCTTCGGAAACTGTTGACTCAGAGGGCGGCCAGCGTCTGATGTCAGCTTGGAGTTGGGCCAGGGAAGTGGAGGGCGGGGAGGGAAAGGGGGCGGGAGGAGTAGGGCCGCGGGAGGAAGGCCGGGTGGGGTGCAGAGAAGGGCCCCTAGCGGGTTGGGCGCCTGCAGCGGGCGCCGGGGCTGCGCTCGAGGTTCCCTGCTCCGCTGCGCACTCGGGCGGCGGCGGCTGCTCGGGCGCCGTGACTCACTCTGCGTCACCGGAGCAGATGCCCCGGGCATCTCGGCTGGAGGCTCCCGGGCTCCCGCTGACTCATCAGAAAGCCCGGCCGCGCTGCCGAGGAGGGCGGGAGACGGCCCGCGGGCGGGGTGGGGGAGGGGCCGTGCCGGCGCCGCCGAGGTCGTCTGAGGTGCTCCAAGCCGGAAAACCCAATAAGGCGGCTGCGCGGGGGCCGGCCCTGCTGAGGGGGAAGGGTCTGGGGAAGCGGAGACCGCGGGCATCCTGCCGTTCCGGCCCCTCGCGGCGCGGGCGACAAAAAGGAGGGAGCAAATCCCCACTCCCAGCAGCCGGCCGGCCGCGTTGGGGGCCTGCGCCCCTTAGCCCCCAGCCCGGGCGCGAGGCTTCCCCGACTGTCACGCACGCTCAGTTCTGCGGGGCGGGGCGGCAGGCAGGTCCTAATTACCAGGGCTGGCTTCCGTGGCGCCCGAGGTCGTTGAGTTTTTCCCTGACACCTTTGGGTCTGACTGACTGTGGGAAGACACTGCACCAGCGTCAGGGGCTCAGAGCTTCCATTCCCGGTTTCACTCTGCCTCGGGGGAGCGACGCAGGCAGCAGCCCGGATGGGGCTCAACACCACATGCTGGGTCAAGGCCCGGCCCCAGCTCTTTCCTGTCACTGACCGCTAACCGGCTAACCACAAGGCCTGCTTGCCTCAGGAAATCGAGCAGAGGGGCCAGAGAACTATCAGGAAGGGGTGTGGGTAGAGAGTTCTGGAACAGGGACAAATTCCAAAGCATTGAAGAGCTATGTGAAGATACTCTATGCAAGTTGTCCCACCCTCCTCAGTGACAGGTGGGGGAGTGTGACAGCAGTGTGATAGGTCTTCACCCCATCCCCACCCCCCATTTCCACAGTTTGGCCAGGGAGATAACCCTGAGAGAAACAGAGCAGTAATGGAGGTACAGGAGCACACAGATGCTGGGTGGTGGGGGGACTGGGAGGCTTCATGGTGGGGCTGGCATTTGGACAGGGACCTTGAAGAGGAATGATTTGAACAGATGGGGAAAGGACATTGCAGGCAAACACCCTGGAACCAAAACCCGGAGGGAAGAAAGAACAAGTTGAGTTCTGAGAATGGCAGGGAGTCCATTATGAGTGCACCTCAGAAGCAGGCATAGTGGCCCACAGGGACCTGGAGCCACAGCATCTTGCCCTCTGCTCCTGGGCACTGAGGCTTGCCAGTTCCCAGACAAATGGATTCCTTCCAAGAATTCAAAGCCCCGCTCAGTCAGAACTGCAGGAACCTCCTCTTCTGCCTTGGGCAGTTTTAATATTTAGTGCCTAATTCAAATTCTTTTTTCTTCAGATTTCAAATACTTTTTCTATTTTGCCCTTGATCACTATCGGTTTGTATTACCTACACTTGATCTTAGCCAAAAGGCCGAGAAGCAATCATTTGTGAGAAGCAATCATTTGTATTATCTATATCAGTATTTCTCAACCCTGGTAGCACACTGGAATTATCTGGAGATGCTTTAGAAAACTAAAGTGTTCATACATGGAATCCCCTCCTAGAGATTCTGAGTTCATTGGTCTGGGTGAGGCCCAGCCATCCACATTCTTTCATCGGGCAGCCAGGGGTGAGATCCACTGATGTAGATGGTCACTATCAAGAATGTACAGGTCATGGGGGTCGGATGTGGCTCAACTGGTTGGGCGTCCGTCTCCCATATGGAGGGACCCGGGTTCGATCCCTGGGACCTCCCGGTAAAAAAAAAAAAAAAAAAAAATGTACAGGTCAGGCCCACACTCAAAGCCAAGCCTCCTGGCCTTCAGACTTCCCAGCTCACTGAGAGCGCCTTGGCAGATGTCCAGGAGCAGTTGGATTCCCTGAGGCTGAGAGTTGAAATGTGTTTCCCAGGCTTCAACTCTGTGGGTGAGGCCAAAGGTTCCAACAGGAAGGGAGGGTGAGGCCTGTTTCCCAAGAGCCAACTGACCTTTCAAGCCAACGATAACCATGAGGAACCTCACTGGTGGTCAAGAGGAGTTGGCAGCCATTTCCCATCAACTCTGCAGGCCTGGAAGGGGCCCAGGTAGAGGGGGACCAGCTAAGGACAGACGGGGGGCCTGGGAAGCAGGTCCTCCACTTTATTACAAAATAGAGGTGATGATTCCTGCCTCCCAAGGGTCTTGAGATAACCAATCATTCAGCAAAGTGTTCAGCAGCGGCAGTTTTCAGTAAGTGTTCCCTCCCTCCTGTTTTGCTAGTAACTCTTCACTCTTTCCACATCTGAGCCTCACTGCTCTCGGCATTTGCCCACCCTCAAATCTATAGGCCTGGGGAGGAGCCACATCTGAGGCCCTAAGGAAAGTCACGCTGAGGAACTTGGCAGTGGCCCCCCTGCTGTAAGGGAAATGACATCATTTACCAAGGGGATAAGCAGAGTTCTAGGACTGGAAAACAGCAATATGGTCTTGAGACTGAGGAGGATCTAGAACTAAAGAAGAGTTTCCTGACAATGATAGTGTTGCCTAAGGGACTTGTGGGGGACCTGTCAAAGTAGGAGAGTCCTCAGACTGGGATATTTACCTCACCTGATTCTAGAGCTGGGCATTAACTCCATGGACAAACCATGTTAACTGAAATGCCCGTGCACTCTGAAACCCCATCACCAAAGAGAAAAGTATGAAAGGTAACCAGTGTTACTGGAGGGCCTTTGCTGGTACAAATGAGGGCAAACAAGAGATTGTCAAGGCCTTGGGAAGTGAGAAGACGCACCCTTCTTGGATTTAGGGACTTAGGGATGGGAAATTCTGCCCCTTTGTCCTGGCAATTATATACCCATAGGAGTCTCCCCGGCACCTCTTCGATATCACAAGCGTCTTGGTCTAAGAGCCTGCGGGTCTACAAGGAGGTGGATTTTCCCACTTTACAGGCCAGGCAACTGGAGGCTGTAATTCTGCGTGGATTCAATTTCGCGTGGCCCTGACCACACAGTCTTTGCTTGTCAACCGACTGTCTCCCTTCCTGGCCAGGCTCTCCCCGTTGCCGGGCGCTGTGGGGCAGGGGAGCAGGAGGAAAGGTCCCTGGAGTGTGTCTGCGCGCACACGCCAGGGCCAATGAGTAGAAGCCCATATCCTTGCTCTCGGGCACCCCCTCCTCTGGGAAATGGAGGCGGAGAGGGAGGCTAGGCCGTTGCCCACCCCCCATCCGCCCCGCCGCCAGGTGCCCAGAGACTCTGCCTCCCTCCCCGCCCCCGGGAGGGGGCGTTCCCTGCGCCTGTTCCGCGCGCAGCCTGAGTCTCGGCGGTCACGTCTCCCATCCGGCTCCAAAGTACGAGTCAGCCACGGCCCAATCGACCCCAGGGGCGGGGGAGGCGGCAGGGCAGGCCGGGAGGGGGTTTGGGGGCGGAAAGGCGGCCCCGGACGGGTGGCGCCCCGCGCTCAGCTCCCTTCTCCCTCCCGCGCGGCGCGGGCGGGCCTACGAAGGGCCCTGCCCCGCGAGACAAGGTGCGGGTGAGGCCCCAGCGTGGCTTTGCTCTGGACTGGCGCTCGGCGGGTGGAGGGGCCCCGAGGGGGAAGCCGCGAGGCCGCGTGTTGCTGGGGAGAAAGCGCCGCCGCGGCCCCGCCCGGAACCCCACGGGTACGTCGCCAGTTGCTGGTGTGGCGTCAGAACTACCGCTGCGACCCGGCAGGAGAGGGCGGGTGGGGATTGGATCTGGATGGTAAAAATTACTGCTCAATGAAAAATCTCTTTTCCCTTAGGGAAAAAAAAAAAAAAAGCGAGGCATGCGCATTACAGGAACTTTTAGAAAAGTAAAGGAAAAAAAAAAAAAAAAAATCCCTGATAATGCCTGTATCTAGAAAGAACCATTCTTAAAAATTTTGGTGCCTGCCCTTCCAGTGCATATCTTACGTGTGCCTGCAGTCTTTGTAGACGAAAACCACAATATTGTGAACTCTGTGAGAGCAGGGGCCTTATTTTGCTGTGCTCTGCGTAGGCTGTGCTCAAGGGTATAGCAGTCAAACCGCGGCGTGCTTCCAGGATGTTACAGGAAGGGGTATCTGAGAAGGCAGGCAGTGGGGAGGTTAAGCATCCGTCAGGTGTAAGATACTATATGTACCATACTAAAGCTGTGACGCTCTTGTCATCTTAACAAGATGAAATCATCCTTCGTTGATTCGGCCCATGCCTTTCTCCCTCAGGAGACTGCCAGCTCCAGGAGGACGGGACCATGTCTGGTCTGCCAATCATGGTGCTCCTAGCCCCTGGTCCAGTGTCTGGCATGGAGTAGGTGCTCCACAAATATGCTGGAGGAATGGGTAAATGAATAAATGATGAATCTCTACCCTATTTGCTTACCCCCGGAGTAATGTGGGAGTCAGAAAGAGAACCAGAATCATTGAAGGGAAATCAGCCATCCAACAAAGAAAGTGTTATGCACCAGGCTCTATGCTAGTTTGGGGCTACGGAAAGATGGGGAGAAGGATCTACCAGTCAGGTCAGGGTCTGAGCAGGGAACAGGTGGCATGTTCAATTTGGGTAATTTCAGTAGATTTTCATAAAGGAACTATTTACAAGTGCAGGGTATCAGGCAACTGCAAGGAATGTTCCAGTGCTCTCCAGAAGTAGTGGGGTGGGGCAAGCCAAAGTAAGGCAAGGGAGTGATTGAGACAGAGAGGGGGAGAGAGAGAGCAGCTCAGGTCTTCAACTGGAGACTCAGCCAACCCAGGGCAACTGCGCAGACAGCAAGCCCAAACGACTGCCCTGACCTTACTCTCCTCTCTCGTTTTCCCATCCAATTTGCTTGAACTGCAAGTCTGAAGTCAAAGGTACCTAGTGAGGGGTCCACAAGAGTCAACCTCCTGGGTGAAGATTAAGGTGGGGAAAGGCAGAGAATGGGTGAGAGAAGCAGCTGGAAGCTATCCAGCACATAAAATGAGGATGTACTGGCCTGAAGAATATGAAGGGATGTCATCTCAATCAAATACAGTGACTATAGACTTGATTTGGACAGGGTTAGGGCTGGCAGAGAAGATTCAGAAGCACTTGGGGGGGGGTGGAATTCACAAATTAAGGTGCAGAATAATCTAATGTCAGTTTAGGACAAGGAAAGGAAGTGCTACCTCACCCAGCCTCTCAAAACAAAGGACTGTGCACAGCAAGAAGTGATACCCAGAGGGAAAATTTGCCTGAAAATGTGAAGGGCAAATGTAATGGGGCCCACTCAGAATCACCAAAAGAGAGCATGACCTCCTGGAGAGGTGGAAGTCGGAGATGCTGTGTCTCAACTTGGTGAACTGGTATCTCAAGTGTAAACCAGAAAACTGTTTGGAAAACACACAAAATACCAGGCTGGTCACACTTGTGGACACTTTCTCTGAGAAAGCAGTTGCCTGACCATCTTCAAGATCAATTTTTCATCCACAATAATGGACCCATGTCCTAGCCACAAAGAAACACTTCTCCCAGCTGTACAGGGAGCTCCCCCCAAAATAAGAGAGTTCCTGCTTTGAGCGTCAACCAATCAGCAAAGGCTGCCCTTCTCCCACTCAACAGATTCTAACCATTCCCTGCTTTGCAAGCCCCCTCAACCACCTGACCCTATAAAAAGCCCATCCTAATTCTCTCAGATTGAGAGGCTACGAGGCTTGCCTTCCACTTGGGAACATCTGATGCATCAAATAAACTTGGCTTTGGGTGGCCAAAGCCAAAGGTTTGACCGTGGTGGGCCTTGGCATCTCCAACTTGAAGGTATTCACAGCCGGCATTGGGAAAAGCCAGGCATGGCAACAAAAGTATAATGACCACATCCCTTGGGCTTCCCGGTCTTCTAGCCTTTGGTTACATTGTTTTGCACCCAGGAACATCCTCCTAAATCTCCGTTTCCTGTGAGCTTGGGCGGTTGTCATGGTAACTATAGTTGGTTTGGGATGTACAATTAAGGCTGTTGCTCTTAGGAGTGGGAGGGGGGAGAACTGAGGCAGGAATCCCCTCTTCCTCCTGGCTCCTCCCCACCTCAAAACCCTGTTGTAATGCAAAGGACAGAAGGTAAGATATTTGTGAAAAATGAAATAACATACGAATTTAAAAGTGCAAAATTAGCTATGTACCTGTGACACAATTCGATTGTCAACTACTGCGGCACTATTAAGCAAAGGTAATCCGTGCACGCCATCTAGTGGGAAGATCTGCTACCGTCACATCAGCCGGGAGTGGTCTCATTAAAATGGGACTCCTCAAGAAGGGCCAACCTTACCTCTTTCCCTCCCCGTCTGAGCTCCTTCCGAGCTGAAGCCTGCCCTATGGGATTGCAGAGGCTAGACTTACCTCACATCTAGGATCCTTGTTAGAGAAAGCCCAGCACTGTGCACTGCACTATAGAAAGCCTCACTAGGTACTCTGTGGACGTTTTCAGTTTTAACTCTGGTCCCTCAGAGCAAAAACCATCACCACCTTTTAGCAGGACATTTTGAAAACCACTTTGTGTACTAATATTATCTCTCATTTTAAAGCTTGTTTCCATTTTACTACCATTTTTCCTATCTGGTTTTCAATCTTTCATAGAAAATATATGCTTTATATAAAAGAATTTTTTGAAAGAAGGTCGAGTCATCAGTAGTTCCATAGTGTTTCTGTTCTCCTCCAAAACACCTTACTCAGGAGTCACCAGGAATGGAAGGGTTCAGAGTCCCAGGGAGCTCCATCTAGCAGGATAATGGCTAATACCTACTGAACCTTTACTATATGCTAGGTACTTTTCTAAGCACTGTAAATGTGAAAAACTCATTTAATTCTTAAAACCACCATAATTTTATAGGTGAAGAAATGAGGCTCAAGCAGGTTGAGTAAGCTCAAGGTGCTAGGATTTGGACCCAGGAAGTCTGCCTCCACAGTCCATGGTATGCTATACACCCCACTTTGTATTATACTATTATGTAGCAAAAGCTCACTTATATTACCTAACTATTTGCTCAAAACCTAAAGACATCATCATCTAATCCTCACAATCCTGCCTCCCACTACCCAAAGAGCACTTCCAACAAACCTTGTGAATGTAACTCTCTGCCTCAGGTCTATGTTGGGAAACAATGATGCAGGTTTATCATTAAGTCTTAGGTTCTGACATTTACTAGCTGTGGAATCTGGGACAAGGTCCTTAACCTAGCTGAGTCTCCATTTCCTCAAATATAAAACAAGGAAGTTAGACAATCTGTAAGACCCATCAGCATGTTATAATATAGTAGTATAACAACACTGTTAAGATGTGTTGGCCTTTAGAAAAAAAGAGTGTTGGCCTTTGAGCTCTGAGTTCCAGTTTCTGCTTCTCATAGGTTTTTGCTTTTCTTTACTCAATTGCCATCAAACTTGTCATTTGCTTCCCTTCCCCTTTATTTTCTGCTTATAACAGGCTGAACTTGAGAAAACAGATGGTCCAACTAGTTAGAACTGTGTTTAATTTCAGTGAAGGTCTCGATGACTCTTTCCTCAGAAAAAGATGGATGAGCTTTATAATAGAACCTCAGGGTGTATTTCTACAGGTCAGAGGGTTTTTCTGATCTTTTGATGCCTCTGCTGTGTTGCTGACCATTTTCAGTCCTGAATAAGTAGCATTACTATATGTGCTTTGGATTCATCCAGGGTTTTTTGTTTTTTTTTTTTAAAAAGCACTGCTGGGGGCGGATGTGGCTCAAATGGTTGGGCATCCGTCTGCCATATGAAGGGACCTGGGTTCAATCCCCCGGACCTCCCAGTAAAATAAAAAAAATAAATAAAAAAAGCACTGCTTTAACTCCTAGAGGCCTTATGGAGTATCAAATCTACAGAGTTACAGATGCCTACAGGTGAGAGAGGGGGAAGATGCAGTAAGTGGGATTCAATCTGGCTGATGTCAAGTGTCAGATGGCAATTCCCTCTTTTTCAGTGTGTTATGTATTTGAGACAATAAATACTTTGAGACAAAGGTTAAATTACTGACAATAAATACAAACCTTAATTGGTGGCAATTGTAGTTGTAGAAATGGTGAAAATGACCTAACTCTAGTAGTTAAACCACAATACTATATAATTAATGATTAATGTTTGGTTGTGTGGTGATGTTTTTATTTTTGGGGTGGGGGGGGAGGAGGTGTTTTTAAAATCTGAAACAGTGAATGAAAAATTTAAAAATGCCTTAACAAATTTTCAACAGCTAAACAGAACTTTCTATAGGAAATTCTACATTTGGTTGGTGGTTCTAGCATTCTGAGACCTGAGAGGAACGGTACAGGGTCATGGGGGCGAGACTAGACCCTGAATCAGACTGCCTGGGTTCCAGTCCTAGCTTTGCCATCTACTACTACTCAATGCTGTGCTTCAGTAGCTGCATCTGTAAAATGGAGCTGAGTCTCTTTATCTCACAGGGTGATTCTGAAGATTCAGAGTTCATCTGGAGAACTAAAAGCCCTTCTAACAGTTTTGAGAGCAAAGCTGCATTGACTCAACAGCTATAGTGCTGCCCCACCCCCAGCTACGCAATTGAGACTTACCAATGAGTGGTGGTCAGTCTTACAGTTAGTGTTAAAGCACAGCACAGGGGACAATGTGGCTCAAATGGTTAGGCGTCTGTCTCCCATATGAAGGGACCCGGGTTCGATCCCTAGGACCTCCCGTTTAAAAAAAAAAAAAAAAAAAAAAGCACAGCACAGGTCTTCCTTAACAATTCAGGAGTCAGAAGGCCTCGATCTTTTAAAGAGGTCATCATCAAGTTTTCTATCACCCACCCTGGGCCTAGAACATAAAGGAAGATTTAGACTGAATCTTGAAATAGCTAATCTAGGGATCTGGGTCCTATAGATAAGGCCTGCAAAGACATGCATATTATTTGACCCCCTGGAAGGTTTGACATTCCCCAACCTACTGTTCTCATCCCTACAATCCAGTCTTGAAGGAGGTCCTGTGCTGCTTCCTAAAGGATCATTAAACACCCAGGAAAAACATCCAGAAGATCTTTCATATGGCCCTGTCACATCTTAGCTTGAGGTTTTGTGCACAAAGGGCCACCAATTAGTTTCTCTTGGAGGAATAAATGGCCTAGGGACATCACCTTTGGATAGAATGCACCCCCTACTCTCCCAACTGATAAACCCATTCCGGTACTTCTTACAAGCCTGTAAATTTCACCAGGGGAACAGTGTTGCAGGTAAGAAAGGCTTTTTGTTTGTTTTTGTTTTACAGTGGTCTCGAGAATTGAACCTGGAACCTTGTACATGGGAAGCAAGCGCTCAAACCACTGAGCTATACCCGCTACCTGCAGGTTAAGAAAGGTTTGAGAAAAAACCTTTATTGTTGATACACCCCTCAAACTTACTCCCAACAGCGAAACAGTTCTGCTACAATGCTTCGAAACTGAACTTTCCCCTATGCAATGGTATATTAGGAACCAATTTGAGCATACATAGCGTGAATATCATGCTTCCTAATTATGATTTTAGTCTTCTAGAAACACAAGTGAAAGCAGAAAAATTGCACCCAGCTGAATCACACTGCTTAAGAATACACAAAATACACATACCTCAAAGACTCACCAGCTACCTGTTCACTGTGTTAAGGGCCACACTTGTCCATAACTGGTGTTACAATTTCCCAGACTTCAAGTAAATCTCCTTTCACCCCCCTCACAGTAACTCCCAAGCTGCAACTCTTCCAATTCCACAAACTTGGGTCTTTCTCAAGCTATACTGATTGTAATATTTACTCACTACACTGACAAACATAAGGAATATTATAGCCTTAGGGTTTGAAATATCAGTTAAGCCACGCAATTGTCTTTTAGGCCTAAGTCAACACAGGTCAAGAAATTCAAGTGTAAGAAAGATGCCTCTTACCTGCTCCATTTCACATGCTGAGAAAACACAAAGGAGTAGGTTGAGCAGATTAAGACCCCTAAACCATTGCTGTTAAAGACAAAACAAAACAAACTTAGTTTGACCATTCTGCTTCAAATAGACAAAACACAAATCCCTCAACTGTGCAAGGCTGATGTCAGAGTGCCTTTTGAGCCTGGAGTGGATTCAGATTTATGTACCTATAATCCTTTCTGGGTGAAGATATATACTATGATTTAGAATACGTGTAGCACTCACAACCTGTGTTAAAGGAAAAAAGAAGGTAGGAACTGTAACTTATCAGTCAGAAAACTTTTCAGATTAGCTTTAACTTATCATACATTACCACAATGCCTTCAAACTTAAAAGTATTTCCCTACCATTTCTATCCCCCACACAACAGAAAGTGCTAGAAGTAACCAGTGTTCAATTAATCCTTGACTCAAATTTGATTCCAGTACCAGAAGCCTCCAGAAATCAGATGTAATTTACTTTTCCTGTCAAAATATAACACCCTTAAAACCTTATCAGCCTCCAACAAATCCACTCAAGACCAGAAAGAAGACTTAGTTTTCATTTCTTACTCCTTTTATGAAAACCTGAATCTGCAAATACTTCAGATCATACTTCTATTTTGCCTTTAAGATAGACAAAAGAGCAATTAAAATGTTTGGAGGATTTTACTGGCAACTTGAATGTGGGAAACTATTCATTCCTTTTTAATTTTTGCTTTCATGTTTTCCTATCAATTTAAATGTGTTCACAGAAAATTAGTTTGTGCTTTTAGACTACCACAGGGTTTAAAGGCAAATCAACTAAGTAACAGATAGTAGCACACATCTTCTTCCAAACTGGAGTCCAACTTACAAGGCCCAGAGCAGAATGGATGAGGACATGTATATGTCAAAGTCATCTTTAAAAGATCAAGCATCAACCACAGCTGCCATTTCCTTAGTAACATTATCTATCGCTAATCCTCACAATGACTTGGCAAGATTATATCCTATCATTCCTATTTTACGAATAACGAAACTGAGACCCAGAGCAACCTGCCTCAAAGTGTATAGTCTAACTGATGATATAGATTTGATATTTATTGAACTCACGTGACAGACACTGTTCTAAGTACCCTACAACTGTTTTATCCTCCTAAGTTTACAAAGTTAGCACTTTCATTACTTCCATTTAATTTCTGGGAAAACTGAAGCACAGAAAGGTTATATGACTATGTTTACAGGAGAATCCAGGCAGACTGGAGTAAAAAAAAAAACAAGCAAACAAACAAAAAAAACCCTGTAACTACTACCCTGTACCTTGCCTAAAGAATCTTAAATATTTAAATTTCAGAGGTTAAAATATTCCTTCTGGGAAAATAATTCTGAGTAAGACTTTTATAGCAAATTATTCAGAGGTAAAGTATGCAAAAAAAAAGATATTGACAAGCACAAGAACACATCTGATTTTCAAAATTTCCTAAAAAGAAACGAGAATTTCAAAGCCAAAGGAATAGCATTAGGTACTGAATTTTAATGTAAAAAATAAATAAATAAATAAAATCCTTAGATGGCATCATACTGTCATCACAGGCTTTATAGCCAGCACAGCAATCCACTTACTGAGAGTACAATAGAAGAAAAGTAAAGTAAGCAAGCATTCTTTACTACAATATTGGCATTTGTGCTGGTCAAATGGCTAACAACTACTGTGAGGAAGTAGCAGGTAATTCCTCTATAAGGGAGAAAGATTGAGTATTTGCATTGAATAGTATCAGTGTGAGGTTTACTTGGAGTACCAGCTAGCTAACTATTATAGTCTTTCATCAAGTGGAAGTTAAAAATTGTTAGGAGGCTGGTGAGTTACTATGTCTAGGAAAGATGGTCCTAGAAATATCTTAATTCTCACATATTGAACTTTATCAAAACCATCACTGTTTCATATGTAATTCCCAGCATTACTTTTACCAGATTCAATTTTTTCACTCTGTAATAAATAAGAACCCTTGCAAGTTAGATATACAAGGCTTATATGTAAACTTTCAACTCTATTTCATGATAAAAGCAATCAGAGTAATGTGATGAGGAATTAAAAACATTTTATCTGTGTATTCAGAATCACACACAAGTTACATTTACAGTTCAATTTACTATATAGAAATCATTTGGGTTTTATATTTGCAGTTAAATTTTGAACTGAGATTACAATATTGTTAAAAAAAAAAAAAAAAAAAAGAAAGATTGTTACATTAATTCAGTACCTTTTTAGCATACCAAATTGAAATACATAGGTTCAAACTTCAGATTTATGGCAAACAATCTTCAAATACAATACAGACATCTCTTAAAAGTTATCATTATCATTCACATATGACATGTGCAACTCTGAGCTGTTCACATAGAACAGCTCTCCTACAGATGCAGCAAAACTGACATGCCGTGAAGCTCAAGCCGAAGACTCAAAAGTTGCACCATCTTTAAAAAGGTTTGGCATTTCTGGACCACAACAAAGCACATGTAAAGATGGTAGAGAACAATTCCTCTTAATTACAGTTAAAAGAAGTTGCATGGTAGTTTGGAACTTTGCATAAAACCCCACATAATCTTAGAAAAATCCAAGGGGAATTAGATGACAATGGATTGGGGTTCCTACATTTTTTTTAAATTAACAGAACCCATCAAATTCAAATGGGCATTAATCAAATCAAAAAATAGTCTTAAGCACCTACTGGTTTAAAAGATTGAAATTTATTAGAGATTCATGATCAATTTCTTTCCACCCTGAAATCAAGGAGTAAAAACCAGCTATTAAGTGCATTCCAAACTTCTCCTATGTAGCACAGGTAGAATTTTCTGCCCATTGGCACCAAAGTGAAGTCACATTTCTTCTTGGCAGACAGAAATTCCACATCTGAACATAGAATAAGTTAGGAAAAAATGACTTATTTTATTACTATTATGATTCTAAGATCTAGGATTACTAAAATACTAGCAGTGAACAATGCAAATTCCTGACAACTGTCAGGTTAATGATGCTACTTCCCCTTCTTCAACCACCATAAAATTTTAGTATCAAAAGAATTAAAAATAATCACTAAGCTGAACAAATTGGAGATAATTAACTAAGGGTATTATTGCTAAAAAAAAAAAAAAAAAAAAATTTAAAA
>JAKSZT010054487.1:50488768-50728172 GCA_026826555.1 Tolypeutes matacus
AAAAAAAAAAAAAAAAAAAAAAAAAAAGTTTTACCTCCCACCCCACCAACTCTGAATATAGGTGTAGCCCTTTCTTTAAGTTTTAGTACTCTGTAGACTTTTCTGCAATTTTATTTCTCTCCCCCCAAATTTAAAGTATTTAATAGAATCTTCCATTTCAGCCAGAAAGACTTGTAATTCAAAGATTTACTAAGGTACTCTATGCAGCATTCTATCTATACAGAAACACCTATGAATTATTACAATTGGTTTATGCAGGATTAACATTTTTGGTGTTAAAATTGTTAAACATCATGCTTACTGCACATCAACTCTCCATAATGAATCTAAACTTCACAATGATTTACCAAACATTTTACTTAAATTACTAATTAAATAACTGAAAAATGTACTACGCCAAACTAAACTGAAATGGGCTATAAAGAAAAATAACTTTCAAAACAGTCCATATACATATCTATTTCAAAACTACCTTTGCTAGCTAGCCCCTTTCCCAAGTTTTAGCCTGAAAAAACAGTAAAATCTACACAAAAATTTTATTGCAATCATACAAGGGTTACATTAGGTCAAATACAACAAATACTATGATGCAATTGTACATTTATTAAACTACAGTTCAAAGCACAAATTTACATATTCTAAACACACTAAACATACCTAATGAAGTCACACTGGTCTTCCACTGACATTTGATATATCTGGGTGAAAGACATTAACTTTACAAGACTTTTAAACACGAATCCTTAGTATAAAAACTGTGTACTTGTATGTAAACGATTTAATGGGGAACCCAATTAATGGGCTTCCATCTCCACTAAGTCATCCATTTTGTTGCATATTTTATTTTAAACGCTTAGGGGTAGGGCGAACTGGCAAGTTTAAATCTGGATACATCATCTAAATCTCCATTACCCCCAATGAATTGTAGTTGAAAGCTGATTTTGTCTGGTCCCAAATAGCTATTACTAGTAGTTTTTGTTTCCAAGAAAATTAATAGAGAAAGAGTATTCAAATTTTTTCACACATTCTGGAATGTTGACCAGACAAGTTTAACCTGCAACTTCAGATCTAAAGAAGCGTTAATGCCTGTTTAAGCTTCAGTGGGAAAGCTGTCTTCTTGGCTAAGCTGAATGCAAGAAGGCACAAAGAAGAAGTTCTTCATCATTGTGTCTGAAGTAATTCCAGCATCTTGCATCTCATACCTATGTAAAAGGAAATAAAATTCTGTATTTTAGCACAAAGATCACATAATAAATGGACAATGAAATAGGACTAAAACATACCTAGTCTTCCGATAACCCTATGATTATCATTTTCATTAGCCATAAGTTATGCATTCATTACAGAATTAAAGTTATTAGCGAATCTAAAATGCCATCTCAAATATCTCATCTGCTTTAAAACAAAATCAACACTACCTTACCAATCACTAAATGACATCATGTAATAAATAGCTGGTCTCTGAAAATCATTAAAAGCAGATGGTTCATGGAAAGAATCTGCTCCCATATTATCAAAGATAAGCCAATCTCCCACATTCAGCTCAGGAAGAAGACAGCTTTCCACAATTTGATCAAGCTCATCACAGGATGGACCCCAAAGGCTGCTTGTAAACAGAGGCTCATCTTCCTTGTATTTCTGTAGGAAAGGAAAAGCTTTTTAAAAATTAAATTTTTACTCATGTGCATGTAGGAAATGAATTTGCAGTTGGGTAAAAAGCATTTTTCATTATCTCAGATCTAATGTGCCCATGTTGTAGGTGGAAGAAAGACCAAGGGCCAGAAGCAGTGGTGCTCTCTGGCCTCCTTAAGCCTCAGTGGTTAACATTTACTCCATCTGAAGGCACCAGAGGAATGTAAATCCTCATAAAAAGGAATTTCTCCTGATCCTAAACTATTTCCTCAAAATAACAGCTCAGTTTATACACTGCCAAATGGATTTTGATATTATTTGTAATACAACTTGCCTTGTGAACCTCTGGATTGGTATTTAAATCCTCAGACAATTTACTTGCAAAAGAACCATAAACACCATCATTCATATAATACATAAAGGCTGGTTCATCATCTCCACTTTTTCCTACTAAAATAAAACAGGAAAGGGTAAGATAAATTTATAGTAAAATGTTAAATATGTAGTTAGAAAATATACCAGGCATATCAAATAGATTCAGTTAATACTGCATAAAGAAGTTTTCAAGTATCTTAAAACAAATTTAAGTTAACTGAAAAAAGACAGATATATACTGACATACCTCCGAACAAAACTTTTAGCCTGAAGAATTATACTTACCATTGGGAGGGTAAAATGGTAACAACCATTACGAAAAAAGTTTGGTTATCTGTTATAATATTAAACAAACACCTAACTCTATGACCCAGCAATTCTATTCTTATTTACCCAAGAGAAATAGAAAAAAAAAGTTCACAAGACATCTGACATGTACAAGAATGTTCATAGCAGCTTTATTTGTAATGGCCAACAACTGGAGGCAACCTAGATGTTCATCAACAAGAGAATGGATAAACTGTATATTCACACAGTGGAATACCACTTAGCAATAAACATGAAACATGGATCAATCACACACATTATGCTGAGCTGCCTTATCACAAAAAAAGTATATACCATATGATCCCATTTATGACACAAGGACAGGCCCAACTAAACTATGGTGGGGAAAAAAAATCAGAATAGTGAGATCTGGTGGGAGGGATGGAAAAAGGGATACAAAATTTAATCAGAAATTTCTAAGACTATGAAAATGATGTGAAGGCATGCCTTTATCAACTCGTTGAATTATACACTGGATTTAGAATTATCAGTATAAACTCATGGTTTTTAATATACAGAACACGTGTATGTGTATGTTTATATGTATATAGATACCCACATCTATTTCCTAACTGTCCAGTGAGAAAGCCTAGAAGCAAAGACACTCCAGTAGCCATGAGTATATCCCATACTCAGTTCTTGGTTTTTTAAAATATCAAAATGAATCAAGGTTCCTTGGAGAAATGTTGATTTCAGGATGGAAGCAGGGCAAGTTTAAGATAAGCCTGGAACAACCTTGATGTGCCAGAAAATAAAAAAGTGCTCAATGAGTAATAGGGGCATGTCAAAAGGACCCAGAGTTAAAAAGCCTTCCAATTAGCCAACTCTGGGACAGTATGAGCATTAAAACACAAATAATGAGAGTAATAGATTATAATCTTATTGAATATCTACTACTGAAAATGAATGGGGTACAAATCTGATAAGGTTAATTTACATAGTCTCAACATATCTTCCCACTTCAAAATGAAAGCCTGACTTAAAGTGATCAAAACTAGCACCACTTGTGGAGTCTTCTTTTTGGAGTAATGAAATTATTCTAAAATTTTGAGATGATGAATGTACAACATTGTGATTATACTAAAAGCCATTGATTATATACTCTGAATAGCCAGAAACAGCAGCTATGTACAGTGGGGGAAGCAGAGAGGTTGAGAGGTGAGGAATTTTTCTTCTTTTTTTTTTTTTTATTATTATTGAAATAATGAGGGAAGCGGCTGTGGCTCAATCAGTAGGGCTCCCATTTACCATATGGAAGGCCCCGGGTTCGGTTCCCGGGGCATCCTGGTGAGGGCAAGCCTGCCCGCACGGCGTGGTTAGCTGACCCAGCGAGCACAAGCAGCAAGGGGGGGATAAATGAATAAATAAAATCTTTTAAAAAAAAAAAGAAATAATGAAAACGCTCTAATGACTGAAGCGATAAATGCACAATTATGTGATTATAGCAAATATCAATGATTGCATGTTTACAATCAGATGAATTGTATGTTTATTAATATGTATTAATAAAATTGATTTTTTAATAGATCAATAAAATTGATTAAAAAAAAAAAAAAAAACTAGTACCACCGTGCTTCCTGATATGATGCACTGAGAAGGAATGCCACTCTAGGAGACTGCCTGCCAAAAATGGAAAACCTGAAATCTAATCATGAGGAAATACCAAACAAATCCAAACTGAGGGACATTCTATAAAACTTCTACTGTCCAAAAATACTGAAATAAAGAAATAGAAATCCAAGCTGAGTAACATCTTCCAAATTAAAGGAGACATGACAATTAAATGCAATGTATGGTCCTGGACTGGAACTTAAATAAGGAAAAATGAAAAAGCTATAAAGGCCAATATTGGGAAAACGGACAACTTTCTATTTTCCAACAGGCTATGGATTAGATAAGAGTATACTATCAATATTAAATTACCTGATTTTTCTAACTATAATGCCCATACATCCTTATTCTAGGAAAATACAACTAAAAAATTACAGTATCTCTAACCTACTCTTAACTGGTTTAGGAAAAATATGAGTATGTATAGAGAATAAAGCAAATGAGGGGAAAATAGTTAAGAGAATCTAGATAAGAGGTATATGAAGTTCCTTGTATGAGAAATTATAAAGTTCAAAAGAAAAAACTCTGTTACTCTCACTCATTTAAGGAGAAAAAACTATAGGAAGAAAAAGTCTTAATGGAAAATAGTATATCCTAAATTTTTGTGTTTTAAAAAGATACTAGTAGACAAGAAAAACTGTCAAGTGCCTTTTTGTTGGTTTAACTAGATAGTTAAAGGGTGACAAGTGGGGTGGGACTAGTTTTGGCCTTTGTTATATAAGAAAGTACAGGGCAGATTCTGTGACCCATATGAGTACAATGAACATGACATCAATACAGACTAGTGGGAGCGGATGTGGCTCAAGTGGTTGAGCGACTGCTTCCCACACTGGAGGTCCCAAGTTCAGTCCCGGGTGCCTCCTAAAAAAAAAACAAAAAAAATTAGCAAACAAACGAGAAAACCAACTCAGGGGAGCCAATGTGGCTCAGTGGCCGAGTGACCGCTTCCTACTTATGAGGTTCCAGGTTCAATTCCTGGCCCAAGAACCTCAAAAAAAATGGTAGCATTTAATGAGGATGAGAATCAATCACCTGGGGAAGTTTATCTAAAATATCATCAGCCCCAAGAGAGTCGGATTCAGGAAGTCTTATGGAGAGGGACCTGGCTGAATACCATCCACAACAATACCAACCCATGAAATGGCTTACAGTGTACTTCACCCAAGTTGTATCTGATAAATATACCTGCAGACTAATTGTAATTATTTCCTAGAGAAATTATGAACTTTGTAACTTACCTCCAGAGGAAAATTTATCATTTTCAACAACTTTCTTTGCAATGATATTAACTGCAAGTGTAAATGCAGAAGACACATAGTAGCTTCCAGGTTCTGAAATTATCTTAATACCAGATCCTTCAGGAAAGTAGATATCCAACAAAGGGCTGATAACATGATTAACCTAAGGATTTAAAATCCCAGATTATGGTTTTAATATTGGATTAGATAATTCACAATATTGATAAGATACTAATAGCTATTAAATGTTTTTCTAGAATTAAGTTATTCCAATTACAGACTACAAAGCTTAGCTATTTAGCAGTTATCTTCAACCAATTAAGTAGGCTTATAAGTCAGTATATTTTCTATCAGAATGACATAAAAACAAACTCCAATGGTGATAATTTTAAGTCATTTTTCTATACTCGATCTTGACTGCAACCAAAATGCAAAATTACAAATAAAGTTTCTAATTATTACAGAATAAGTTAGAAGGATGACAGAATAGGAACATGAAGAGTGACATACATCTAGACATAAGAAATACAACTAAAATCGAATTTTTTTCATGATAAAGTTATGTTACAGGGTTCAAAGAATTTTATTAAACTTTGCAACATTTTCTAGGTCTCTTGTCTGTTTATTTTCTTAGAATAAAATTTTAAACAGAAGTTAGCTTTAGTTTCTGCCCAACATGTCTATTCTCATCAAGAAAACCCTAGTCTACACATCCATCACAAAGTAAGAGAGAGAGAGATTATCCCAGGGTCTGTCCACTAACAAAGTTTTACCTCTTCCAACTGAAATTCAGATCCTGTGAAGCCTCCACCAATGTCTAATATGTTCATCTTGAAGCCAAATTCTCCCTAGAGATAAAAAATACTTTTTGTTTTGTTTTTCCAAACTGTAAAGAATATAGGGACATTTCAAATCCCTCCTCTCCCAGCGATATAAATATCTTACTAATCTTGCTGACAGATAAGGAAATTCTTGGGTTTTTATGAACAGAAACAGGCTAATTCAGTATTATGTACTTTCTACATTACTTTTGAATCGAGTTATGCTTATTGTCTCCCTGATCTTGTTTGAATTGTCTTCTAGACATATGCAAGTTAATTACTACTTTGCACCTCACCCATCGTATGGAACCTTGAACGTGTAGTATTATAGAAAATACGGTGTGTCTATTAGGTATAATGGAATTAATTCACAGGGGTAAAAATCTTACATCTTAACACTGAATTTTAAATATCAAAAATAATTTAAAAAACTTACAGCCATGTCAAACACACATCGAGCATCAGATAGAGCATGTACATATACTTGAGATACTTCGCAAGCACTTGAAACATGAAATCTGAAAGAGAGCAATTTTAAAGCAGCAAGTTTTAGAGACCCTCTTATAATTCCTATCATCAAATCGACACAATATTCACATTAATCATGTTTGAAGTATTAGAAGCTTGAGTCTCCAGTTATCCAAGTCACAAAACCAGCTTTTAGAAAAGGCAGTATTTTAGGTAATGCTTTAATTCTATGAACAAAAGGTTTAATGAGTCTACAGGTATGTTTCATGGCTATGGAACATGGTTCTTCATGATACCATGTACTTCATGGTAAAATAACAAGCCTGCATCACCAATGAAACTGGACCACAAAATCTTTAATCTGAACATTCAATTTGTTCTTACGAAACAGAAAAACTCGTGTATTGTGAAGAATTAATTCAGACATTGATACAGTTGTATATAAATGAAATTCTCACTTAGAGCCCATGTAGATTCATTAGATTCAGAATAAACTTAACATGGATCTGTATCCTGATAGTGGCAGTGGTTACATGTATCTTTACATGTGCTAAAATTTATAGGACTGTACACCCTAAAAATCAATTTTAAGACAAAACACAAAACAACAACAAAAAAAACCTTCAAATGTCAACACTGTCACTTAAGGCAGGATTTTCTGAGCCTCGATTTCCCCACCTAAAATCAAGAAGATAATACAAAATCTACCTCCAATTTAAAAGGTAATTTAAAATTTTCAGCACTAAAATAAGCAAAATATTATTTACTGTTTTGTCCCTCTATTGGGGGATGGGGGAAAATACAGGTGCAAAACAGTATGGCAGGTATGTTTTTCCTAAAGAAACAAAGAAAAATACATATATTTAAAAACTGTACGAGAAGCCAAAGCTATTAAGATTTCATGTAAATAATCTTAAATCAATAACTAGTAAAATAGTGTCATCCTCCGCAGAGCTGCATTGACTACCAGATTTATTTTTTAAACCAGAAAATGTTTTAAATTTCTAATTCCATATTTATAATGTTGGCCACAACATTATGATTATTCCTTGTCTGTACTTTAGTATTTTTCACCATTTGTGAAGAAACATTAAAACAAGTTAAATGGTAAAAAAAAAAAAAAAGTGTCATCATAAAATGAAGTTTAAAACAAATACTCACTTAACCCCAATTATTTGGACATCAAGTTCCTTAGCACATTCCAAGAGATGCCTACAGTTCTTCAATGTAGTGCCAAACTTCATGTTACCCTCTTCAACTCCACTATTATCTTCTGTTGCAATATGTAGTAAGACCCTAAGAGAAGGGGAAGATGATTGGGGCAGAGTTGGTTTACATCATCATCAGCACATGTGAAGCCTGAAGATTGTAGGAAGTGTGTTGACTATGTTGCCAGTGCTCCCAATCCAGCGACGGATGAATCAAGTGAACCTAATGAAAAACAATCCTGTACAGAGAAAAAACTAGCAATTAGGGCCTAAAGCATGAAGCTTACAAGGATGGAAATTTGGAAAATGCAGCAAGTTAAGACTGTTGTAGCAGCCAAGAGTCAGTTGGGCTCTGTAATGAAAGACATTACTTTCAAATGAAGTCCATCAGTTCATAAATCCACCCAGAAAGACTAAATTGAACAGCAATGCCATCATCGTCTATCAAGGTTTTAAATGTCTTCAAATTTCCTAAATTGTAGCTGGCCATCTCTCTGTCCCTTATTCTGAACATTCCTATTAATCTCTTACCTCCCAGTAGGTTTCTAATGTTGGGGGGGGGACCTTTGAGTTATTTTGTGTGTCTAAATAGCAGCTTTCTAGACTATGGATTCAAATCCATTTGGTATTCTCTTACCATGACAAAAAAGACAAATAATCAAAATTGACTAAATTTCTCAATTATCAGGAGACCTATTAATTTTAATCCACTAAAAAGTACAAACATACAAATGTTGATCTTTAAACTTTTCTCAAGGAAGTCCTGATGAATGACTGACGATCAGATGCCAAGTCATCTGATAAAAGCAAAATTATTCAACTTAAGGGCAGAATCAGCTGTATCAAGGATATATCATTCGGTTTACAAACTAACACAGTAAGCATCCTAAATCAGAGCTCGTCTTCAGAAAGGCACAAAACAGTTAATTTTTTTAGAAAAGGTAAGTGCTTCCCTACAATTTTTCTACAAAGGCCTTTATTCAAACGAAAGTCTTCTAGGTAATCAAAATCAGTCAGGATACCTTTCTATGAATACCAGCAAAGTCAATAATAAAATTATACAAGGAAAATATGGATATGATTCAGATTTTAGGGAACATGTGACTGTATACACGGTAAGTCACTGAAATAAATAATTTTGTACCAATACAATATATATTTATTATATTTAAATGTCCTCAACATACCAGTTCATGGCATCATTCTTTGATTTTGCCTTAAAACTTTATGCTTTTAAAAAGTAAATTTTTTAATAAAAACAACTTCTCTTGGGATCCATGCAAGTATAAATAAAAAATTCATTTTCATTTGAGTGGGGAAAAAAGAAACTTGTTAAATTTCCTACTCTAGGAGCAATGTATGAAATGCATGGATCTTAAATAAATCTCTCCAATTAGACTCGTAAGGTACCATCACAAAGGACTATTCAAGGAACTACAACCAAGGATGGATTAAACTCTCAGCTAACCAGGAAAAAAAAGCTAACCAAAACAACTTGTTTCCAAAATGTCAAATATTAAGAGGATTAATTAATTATGAAAATATGACTGTGGCTCTAATTTTACACCACCATACATAAATTAAAGATTACAAGATCATATTCCCAACTGTCCTTTACCTCATCCCAACTCCATAGGAAGGATTAAAAGTAGAAGGCAATAAAATGATATCTAGGCATTTTTCATATAGGAACTTCAAAACACATCCCACTGCTCTACTATAAATACCCCTTCGTCCCAGGCTAAAGACAAACGCAAATCTTTAGAAGTAAGGGGGAATAACAAATAAAAGTTATTAAAAAAAAATTTTTTTTTAATTAAAAAAAAAACCAAAAAAACAAACAAACAAACAAAAAACGGGAGAATATTCTATGTGCTTAGGGTTACACTTACTTGGCATTTGGATGATTACGTGCAATTTTCTTCAATTCAATTTCACTGTCACATGTCATGACATTCACTCCAATTTTTGCAGCATATTTTATCTGAGACACTTGCTTGCACGGACTTATATAAATAATGTTTTCTGGAGATACACCCAATTCTTGCACTAAAACCATTTCATTCTGTGAAAATAAATTTTTTAAGGTTTCATCTAGCAGGCAAAATTTCTATTACTTTTCATTCATTACTATCTTACACTTTGTTATTTTTTGTTAAATTGCATGAAGTTAAATTAAGACCATACATAATATCACAGTTCTGATTCTGCAATGATTTACTATCCTTTCGTATAAACTTTATGAGAGCTTTTTAAAAAGATTCTTTTAAAAGAGTACCACCAGAGAATTCACATAGTTCAGAATATTATTTTGCTGATCTTGCTAGCTCCAAGGTAAGAACCAGGAAAAAAGAAACTTTCCAAGTTTCATCCCACTGGAACTTCCTTTCAAGTACACTTGAAAAGTTTGCAAATTTCCAATAGTAAACCACAAATGTAAACAATTTTTTAAAATCTTCATCCAAAAGTCACACTTCCTTACAACTATTCTACTCCTGTGGGTAACTGATAATGCAAAATACTTACTTTACTGGAGCAAGCAAATCCGGTTCCAAGAGCTGCCAAAATCTCAATTACAGCTGGAGTGGAGTTGCACTTTACTGCGTAGAATGGCTTTATCTGAGACACTACATTCTGCCACTGACTGTGCTTCTTCACAATTTTTCCAAGATCTCCCACAAAAAATGCATTTTTTCCTGTCTATTATGGTTATGGGGGAAAAAAAAAAAAATGAATATGATCAAAGGACTACTTTTTCTTCCCCAAATGAGCCAAGACACTATTACATTTAAGCTTAGAATGATTACAATACAGAAGATGTGCCAGCACGTGCTGTCTGGCCCGCCGAACCACGCAGCAAGATGATGATAACAGGAGAGTTGCAGGGGAGAGCCAAGAGAAGCGCCGGGGGGGGGGGTAACCCACCAGGAAATGAGGTGGTGCAGGTGGCAGAACCCCTCTCTCCCACATGGGAGGTTCCCAGGATCAAATCCCGGTGAGGACAGGAGAAGGATGAGAGAAGGTAGGAAACAGAGAGAACTGCCCAGCGAATGGACACAAAACAGCAAAAATGGGGCAGGGGAGAGATGGATAAAAAAAAAAGAATGATTACTTAAGATCTAAGTAAACTAAAGAATTTAAATACATTTGTTTCTTTTTAAATTTGATTTTTTACTGTGTTATGCTATAGCATACAAAACAGTCTCTCCTTTAAATTTTTTTTTTTTTTTTTAATAAAATTTATCATGGCTTTCTATTTCAGAACCAATTGCTTCAATTTTACTTTTTTGGTAATAGAGGGGTAGAAACCTATTTCCTTCCATTCTGCCTATTCTGTCCTTTTAAAAATAAACCTACTTTGGCAGTTCAGGATATAATTTCCTAATACAGTAAGTAGAATGAGGAATGATAAACTACTGATCTCCATTATAAACTGCAACTAAAGATAAGTTGGTAAAACAAGAGCAACTTCACTAGGAACCCATTTTTTTATTAGTTTTTTTTTAAAGATATAGGTTAACAGAACAATCTCACACACAAAAAAAAGTTCTCCTACACCCCCCTCACAACATGCGGTTTTCCCTGTTATTAACACTTTGCATTACCGTGGTATCCCTTTGTTACAACTGATGAAACAATATTGTCATAAATACACTATTTACTATAGTCACAGTTTACATTAAGGGGAACCAACTTTTTAAGGAGACAAAATTGCTATTTATGCACAAAGAGATGGTAAAATTAAATTAGAAAACAAAAATAACATAAGAATAACAAATATCAGATAAATCTGAATAAGGATAACTCTTCCTTCAATAGTAATTAAGTTGTGGCTATTCTAGGACTAGAGATGACTACGTATGCAAAAAGAGCATAAATTACTCAAATATCAGATAGCAAGACAGAATAATCTTATTAGCATGTACAACAACATTCAAATATCATCTGAAAAGCTACAAAGACAATTTTATTGTTTTCTGGTCTTTAATGCACATCATGTGAAAATGGTACCTTATTGGAACATACTGCCCAGTAGAGACACGACTGGAAATTGTGTGTGTCAGATTTGGGACAGTTGTATTAAGTTATCCATGCCATCCCTAGTGTCTGAAGAATTTTCTTATTTTAATGGGAAAGAAGTAATTACGGCAATTGTAAGTACCAGCAAGAGAACTGGAATAAAAAAAAAGTATTCAGTTTTCCTTATCTTAGGAAAGATGTAAAACTGAAAATTCTCAGTGGACAACTGGAAAACCAATGAATTTGAGGAGCAAAGAAGCTGTATGTTTAATGAATATTCAACAAGATTTTAACAGGCTTAGGAAAAACAAAACAGAATATGTGAAAAGGGAGTTAAGTTAGGAGGTCACTGTAATGTCATGTGCAAAAGTAGACTGAGAAAATGTAAATCAAAGAGGGGATGGATACAAGGATTAAGGAAGAAAAGACCAATGGGATGCTGTTGGAAAGGGAGGACAATTAAAGGTGGACTAAGTGACTCAGAATAAACAGAAGTAAACCATTTTTGAGCCATACAATTAAAATGAGTTTGTTAGGGCAAAAAATATATAGTTGAAGACTAACCCTCACTAAATGTTATTCAACAGTAGAAAAGACATTAGGATGTAGGGGCAAGAAAGAGGATAAAGAGAATATTTCAAAGATTTTATCTTTTTATCCAAGAGAAGAGAGTTGCAAAAGTCAGAAAAGGAATATTAAAGGACTAAGAGAAAGGTCACCATACTTTGACCAGGAGGTTCCTGGTGACATGAGAGAAATGCAGAAGGGCCTGGCAGGAATAGGTTAAGCAGTGGGACAGTTAAGTGTCACTATTTTTTCACAATGTTTGATGGAATAGGAAGAGAGAAATACAAGGAATTTTGCTGGAATGAGAGAGACCAGAGCATATTTATCAACTGAAGATCAAAATGAGAGAGAAAAAGGTTTTGGTACCCTATTACTAAACACAAGTAACATGAAAAAAAAAAATTCAACATTGGGGAATATAGGAAATTAGTTCCAATAAAGAAACAAATTTATCATTAAAGTCAATAAAGAAAATTATTCTACCAGTAAGTCTGAAACAAAAATAAATGACCTTAAGTAGCAGTTATTATGGTTCTACTGAAGTTGATTTCTGGGGCATTTTCATCAGTTGAGACCAAGTAATGCTCAGTCAACACAGACAATCAAGATTATCTGAAAGTAAAATCATAATAAAGGACTGTGGGGAAGCATTTCTTAAATGAGAGCTAGTAAAAACCATCACTCAAGGGGACTGGCTAGGGAAGCGGCTGTGGCTCAATCAGTAGGGCTCCCGTTTACCATATGGGAGGCCCGGGTTCGGTTCCTGGGGCCTCCTGGTGAAGGCAAGCCCGCCCGCACGGCGTGGTTAGCTGACCCAGTGAGCACAAGCAGCAAGAGGGGGATAAATGAATGAATAAATAAATAAAATCTTTAAAAAAAAAAAAAAGGGGACTGGCAATGGGGGAGTGTGTGGTATGGGGTGTGGTGGTGGTTGTCAGAATCTGGAGAAGTTAAAGAATGGATGCCTTAGAATTTGGAAAATTATAAACACTATTTGAGAAATGTATCTTATAGCACACATACCAGGGTATGTTCATAAACATAGTTATCAATAACATTTCCAAGGTTTGTTCCTTCATCCAACAGGCCAATGGAGTAGTTTGCATCGTCAATAAATCCTTTCATCTCAGCCGTATTCCACAAAGCCGAAAGTCATAAACCAGGAAAAACAAGAGACGGGCCACCAAGCCTATGTCTGGGTCCTTAGAATATGCAACAAACTGTCAAAAGAGAAGTTATATCAAACAAGCTCAATATAATTTAATTTTTTGAGACAGTAACCCACACATGCATACCACATATTGCAACCCTTTATGGTTACCTTATTTTCAGAGTTGTTGTCCCAATTGGAATCATTCATATCTTGTTTTTTCCATAACATACAATTTGACTCATTTTAAGGAAAGAAAGCTAGCAGATCAGTATCTTCACACACAAAAAACAAAACAGTCTGAACTTTAATATGCTACCAATTGCAGAAGTCTTCTAAATACAATTCTGTTATTTTATCACAGAACTGGTAAAAGCTAAGTAACTGGAATGGGTAGGGTTGAAGGGAGATCTTAGGGGACAACCTACAGCTTTGATGCAGACTACCTACGTCTCACTTCAAGCTAAAATGAAACTAGCTACACCAAGTTAGTAATGTAGGTCTCTTATGAGATGATTTTATTTGGTGAAAATGTTACCCTGGTCCTGGCTGAGTCATTTAGTAGCTGTGCTACTAGAAAAGTTCTAGGAAAGCTGATTTCTCTAAACCTCAGTTAATTAACTATACTAACTACTTCCTCAAAGGGCATTAAAAAAAAAGACTTAACATCTAAACAAAAACTTGTTTACATTATAAACAACCACTTAAGGGTCAGCTCAGAACAGCTAAAATTAAGTTGACCATTGCAAAAAACACAAAAATATCATCCATAACTGGAAACCAGGTAAGATAGGTATCACCTGTATGTCCTGAATCAGCTACTAATAACTAATTTTTTAAAACATATATAATAAAAAACAAACTAAGGACTATAATTAAAAAGGTCAATTATAATAGTTTTTCATTAACTGTAACAAAGGTACCCCAGTAATTCAAGGTACTGTTAATAAGGTGGGGGGAAGGGGGAAGGTGTATGGAAACTGGATTTTCTGTAAACCTACAACTCCAACTAATAAAAAATAAATAAATAAATAAATAAGGCTATGGAACCCCACACCTTCACACATATTTTAAAAATCAGCATAACTTATCCAAAAAGATAATTTATAATACATTTATATTGTATTGGTGTTTCAAATACCATGGTAAACTTTATTACATCAATCTTTTTAAAAAACTGTTTAATTTTTAGATGTCATAATCTTTTGAAATGGCAAACAATCCGTGGATTAAGTTCCAAATAAAATCTTCACACACAAAAAAAAGGCATTATACTAAATATGAAAATCTAACCCCTCTCCAATCAAATCAATCTAATTAACTTCCCCTCTACCAGATCACCTGTTTTCCTCTGGAGAGCACACACTAGCCTAAGCTAAGACTTCGCTGAATTTTACTGGTCTACAGAATTACTTTAGGCAATGATTTTTAAAACAAAACAAGGCATGGGTACTCTAAAGCAAGCTACTAAAGAATTAATGCTACACAGACATCATTAGTATTTAATATATAATTCATGCTTTAAAAAAAAAAAAAAAAAAATCACAAAACACATTTTTAATATATCCCTATCTTACCTTAAGACTGCCAGGGAAGCTTCCCATATTGCTGTTGTCTCATGTCTTACTCTTATCCCTCTTCTTCCACAAAGATACTACTCACTGTCTGATGATTTCAAAACAAAAGCTCTGATTGCCACAATAATAGGCATTAAACAGGTATCTACCTTAGCAAACTATTTTAAAACCTACAGCCTTTCCTGTCTTAATAAGCCTCCATCTTCCCACTGCTCCACGCTGGAGTTCACCTTGGGTGATGACATCCTAAAAGTATACTCCATTTCACTGGTTCCCAAAGTGTCAGCTTTTTGGTTACACCAAAACTAACTCATCAATAAAACTACAGTAGCAGTTAACTGTTTGTATTCATGAAATACAAACACCACTTAGTTTTAACATTGAAAACATAAATACAACTTCATTTCCAAGAAGCCTACTACATTCAGTTCAGCTCATCAAAACTTTCATGTTTTAGTAGATATTGAAGAGTGGGAATATTTTTTATTTAAGTTACCAAAGAAATTGATTTAGGCATATTTGTGTAAGACCTAATACTCATGCAGAAAACAGCTTGGACATTCTCTGAAGATTGTTACAACAGGACTAATGTAAATATGTACCCAGAAAGTAGGTATTTTAGGCTTGGAAGATCTATGTTTATCTTACGCGTTAACTTTAGCTAGAAAATCTGTTTCTGGAAGTTATTTATTCATAGGCACTAAGAGGAAAAGAAAATATCAAAGGCCACTCATTCAAAAAGATAGACGCAAAAGTAGATGTAAGAATTAAGAAAAAAGAAAAAAAGAAAAGTAAATGTAAGAAAGAGTAAGGGGGAAACGGACGTGGCTGAAGAGGTTCGGCTTCCGTCTACCATATGGAGAGACTGGGGTTCGATCCCCAGTACCTCCCGGTAAAAAAAAAAAAAAAAAGAGAGTAAGGTAAAAACTTCTTGTTAAATTTAAAAATCCCAATCTCTTTTTGGTAAAACAGCTTTAACGACAAAGATAGAAAAAATATTTCTTCAAGACCTCAGCCAAACACTACAATTCAAGAGTTTGTAAATACAGTCTACTATATATAGAATTTACTTGAGAGCTTTTGGTTATCAATTTTAAGGGACCTCCACAGGCAGGAGGTCCCTTAAGATGAACCTCAATTTCTTATAAATCATAGAGCTTACAGAAAGAGTAATTTCCTCTAATATTCAGGATTCTCAGGATTCTTATCAAAATATCAGGTCCGTTCAATCCAGTCTTTCATGCTAAACACCCACATTCTCCAAAACTTTTCTAGAGTAGTCTGGTCATAGGGATTAGTTTTTCCAACTTAATTTCAAGTTATTCAATAGAACAGGTTTAACTCTCATTGCCTGTTAAACTAGCTTGAATCTAATAGCAAATATTTTTATAAGTGTGTGTGCCAGGCACCGTTATAAGCACTTTATATAATATTAATCCTCTTGTGTCTCAGTCTTTTTGATAAAGCTTTATCACATCCCAATAATCAACTAACCATCACATAAATTTCCATAATTGTCTGTGTACATATGGTATAAAACATCCTATTTATGCCCACTCATAGCCTCTTTACCTTTCTTCTTTTGACTCATTTCTACATTTTAGTTAATCTTGCTGTTCCCTCTGTATCTTTTGCCTTATTCTCAGATATGCAAACCTCAAATGTGAATTTTTTTTCAATCTTATTGACAGTTTACATGCAATAATGAGCACCTACTTTGACAAGTGATACCTGTGTAACCACCACTACCCGAGAAAGCTATGGAACTTTGCCATCAACCCCAAAAGTTCCCTCTTATCTGCCTTTCACAGTAAATTTCCTACCCATCTCCCATAAAGTTAACGACCTATTTCCTATCACTATAGATTAAGACTTTTTTTTCCCCCAAAATTCAAATCACCACTGTCTTTATTCTAGAGTCCATCATAGATTTTTATATATGGTATGCTGAATACACACATTGAATGAGTAACTGGAAATCTTTATACAGGTTCAATTTCAAAGAGGCGTTTAAAGCAGCCAAGAGCATCCAAATACAACGAGAAGCTTCAAAAGCTCATTTTTCAGTCACTTTTCTAATTAAACATTTAGGCTAATTGAAGAAAAGATATATTTTAAAATAATTTTTCAAAACATATTAATCATTTCTATTAGATTAAGACTTGTATAAAAGTGAAATAATTTTAAATATCAACTGAAGGACAAACTACAACAGCTGACAAATATTACCAATATGAAAAATATTACATAGTATGCTTTGCTCTAAAGGAAAGATGCTGGGAAGCGGCTGTGGCTCAATCAGTAGGGCTCCCGTTTACCATATGGGAGGCCCTGGGTTCGGTTCCTGGGGCCTCCTGGTGAAGGCAAGCCCGCCGGCACGGCGTGGTTAGCTGACCCAGCGAGCACAAGCAGCAAGGGGGGTAGCTGACCCAGCGAGCACAAGCAGCAAGGGGGGGATAAATGAATAAATAAATAAAATCTTTAAAAAAAAAAATAAAAATAAAAATAAAGGAAAGATGCAATGCTTGTGGAGTGGTTATTCATCTTTGTAATGGAATTTACTTCAGAAGCACCACACATTGTTAATCAATCCCTGACTGACTATATTGGCAGTATCTAACAAAAAGGATTAAGGAACAACACTGAAATCATTAAAAGCCTAAGCATAGAAGATGGTGAGTGTTGTGGTAATTTCAAAAAATTTAAAATATATTCTTGGGAAACGGACGTGGCTCAAGAGGTTCGGCATCCGTCTACCATATGGAGAGACCGGGGTTCGATCCCCGGTACCTCCCGGTAAAAAAAATAAAATAAATAAATAAAATAAAATAAAATAAAATATATTCTTGCAAAGAAACTCTATTTTCAGCTTTTCTTCTTAACACTCCCACAATTCCTGGTCCAGACTTGGTGCTCAGAAACAGATGGACAAAGAAAGGACTTGACAACTTAGGAATTCTTAAATTAAGGTGGGGGAGGGAAGTTAATGAACTACCTGACAGCGCTCTGAAAAAGGCCCGATCTTCACATTTTTAAAAGAATCCATAATCTTGATATGCCAAGTGGCCCACATGTAAACATAAAAGTCAACCATCAGTTAATTCATATACTCAGGAAAAACTTATTCCTCAAAAGAACCCACAAGACAAATACCTCTAAGAGACAGGTTTTCTAATACATTTTGAGCCAAGAAGCCCTTTGTTCAAATGAAATATCACCTGAAAGCCCAGCATTTCCAATAACTGAAAAGGGATAAGTAGGCAGGCAATGGTGATCCTGAGTCCTTCTCACTCCCAATATTTGTACCCCAATCTCATCGAAAGAGTTCTAAAAAAGCAGTTCAAAATCATACCTCAAGGTGTCTTTGCTTGCAATTTTCTTCTGTTCTCATACTTCTGCTTTACTTAACCACACACTTAATTACAGAGTACAAAAAATATTTTGCTAAAATGTTTTTAAAAGGTATTAAGAGTTATATTAAGTGAAAGAAATCTGACGAAGTACATATTATGAGATTCCACTTATATAAAATGTAAATATAAATCAATTTATAAAGATGAAGTTAAATTAGTGCTATATAGAGCTGGGGAAGGGCTGCTAAAGGGTGGAGATTTTCTTTTTGGTGTAATGAAATTGCTCTAAAAATTTTTTGTGGTGATGAATGTACAACACTGTGATTATACTAAAAGCCACTGATTACATACTTTGGATAGATTGTATGGTATATGAATATATCTCAACAAAACTGCTTAATAAATAATTGTGCAAGATTAGCCAGAAATAGCAGCTAAGTACAGCAGGGGAAGCATAGGGAGATCAAGGGGTGAAGAATTTTTTTTGTTTCGTTTATTACTGAAATAATGAAAATGCTCTAATGATGACTGAGGTGATGAATGCACAACTATATGATTATACTAAATAACACTGACTGTACACTTTGGATGAACTGTATGCTTTATTAATAAGTATCAACAAAATTACTTGTTAAAAAAAAGTTACTTAGTGACAATGTTAAACCAAAGATCTATGACACTAGGGAGCCAGCATGAAAATAAATGTGTGTGTGAAGGTGAGCAGAGTTTATACTGTATACCAGACATGTAGAGTACATACACCAAATGAATTCATCTTAATTTTAAACACCATAGGGAATCTTTCCAGGGACCTTTTCAACTAAGACTGCAGATTCAAACCTTCCCCCACAATGCTCCAATCCTAGGTGGCAGTAATACTCCCCAACAGACACTGAATCATTTTTTTATGCCTCATAAATCAGAAATGGGACTGATTTACTGGCTCTAATACATTAAGACCATTATATACTATAACCTGGTGCTTGGACATTTGACTTAGAAAATCTACCTTATGCAAACCTTAGATTCTCTTCATTAAAACACTTTAGAAATAAAGAGAAAATTTATTTTTAATGAAAGCTCTGATGTTTATTTGTATCAATAGACACTAGGAAGTATTCTCCACTCACAAGAGCCTTTATTCATTCTCTTTTCACAACCAAACACCTTATCAATAAATGGAAATAGAGAAAGCTCAGCTTATTTTACACTAATACAGTTGCTGTAATCACATTCATTTCATAAATTTCCTCTTGGACTTCGCAGCTGGGAAGAAAAGAGAGGTATAACATTCCTTATTTACACCTTCATATTGGTGTTTTTTGATAAAAAACATTTTTCATGAAGAGCTGCCAAAGTAAAAGGCTCCAAAGAACCACGCACTGCTCCCTGGAGCCTTTCATGAGGCCGCTGAGTCCTCATGTTCATCGAAAAAGTAGCTCCAAGAGTAGTGGCTGTAGCAGCTGAGCACTTGCCTTGTTACACACCTGCTACAAAGGCTTCTACAGTTGATTGTACTTCAGAAGAAACTGATACATCTCTCAAATAATCACAAGATAATTCTGGCAGCAACAGCCCACTTGACACCAAGCTGGATGAATATGAGTCTTGGATTTCTGAAGTGAAGACCTCCCTGGAAGTAGAACAGGGAGAGCTGAAAGGTTGAGAGTACTGTTTCAGAGACATCTTAGCAGGAAACCCAACCTTAATACATCAATCACTTTTCTAAGTGGACTTTTACTCATTAAAAATGAGAATTTACGATATTTTGAAATTTACACTACTACTGTTACTCTGAAGATGATCCAAGGACATTTCTACCTTAATCGCATGACTGATTTTATTTTACATATGTATTTGATGAGTTAGCACTCAACTCACAGCTTAATACAGTGCTGATGATGCGACCTCCACATTCTAATTCCAACAAAAATGTTACTTACCATACAGAGTGACCAATCAGAAGAGCATTAGAAGAGGCTTCCAAAGGATGATTTGGGCATTATAGATGTGAGACTTGGAACAATTTGAGACCACTAAAAATAGTTCCAGGAAGCTACATATTGAAACTAATAGATATATAAACTTTTGCCATATAGAACCAAAACTAAATAATGGATGGTATGAACAGCCTACATGGAATACTTAGGATAATCAGGACTAGATAGTAAAAGGAAAGCCAATAAGAGCAATAAGCCCCGCAAAATACACTTTTCAGGTGATGACAATGGAAAAAACTGAGTAACCACTTTCATTTCTAAGTCCTAGAGAAGACTGAATGTGATTCTGAAGAACTGTTTTAAAATGAAGACAAGAACAAGAATAAATGAGATTTAAAGGAAAAATCCCTAAAAGAAATCAGCCCAACAGGCTAAGTTTGAAGTGTCTGGGTAAAGGTTGTCCAATAAAATGCATCATGATAAATACTAAAATATATCTTAACAAGAAAAGGAAATACAGGATTTTCACAGCAAGTAAAACTAATGAGTAGACTGTCTCAAAAAATGTGTTTTGACAATTTTAAGGGAAGACAATTTTCTTCCAGAGAAAGTATGCACTTGCATACAAGGAAAATACTCGAATGCCATTTGGTAATTAAGATGTGGCAACAGGCAAGTGGATGTGGCTCAAGCAATTGGGCTTCCATTTACCATATAGGAGGTTCAGGGTTTGATTCCCAGGGCCTCCCAGTGAAGGCCAGCTAGCCTGCGCAGGAGTGCTGGCACAGCAAGATGGCACAACAGAAAGAGACACAGAGGAGAGACAATGAGAGACACAGCAGACCAGGGAGCTGAGGTGGCGAGAGAGACTGAGCGCCTCTCTCCCACTCTGGAAGGTCCCAGGATCGGTTCCTGGTGCCGCCTAAAGAGATGAGAAGACACAGAAGAACACACACAGCAAATGGACACAGAGAGCAGAAAAAATGTGGCAACATTTAAGATAACTCTCATAACATAATAGGAATTATTTCCAAGTTTTCCAGATTTCCTGGTTTCAGTGCAACACAGGATAACCCTTTAAACCTAACTGCAATTTTGGTTGGATTATTCCCCCTCCCCCTTAGAGCAGATCTCAACTCCACCTCCCCCACAGGTTAATCATAAAACTTTTTTTTATATGTAAAACATGTATACAATGTAATTATTGCAGCAAACATCAGTGAAATTACCACCCAGGTTAAGAAATAAATCCAGTACCTCCTCAGAACCCCCTGTACATCTTTTTCAAGTGGTGGTGGTATGCATCTCGCCTAGCATGTTCAAACTTTTATAATCATCATGCCCTTGTTATTTATAACATTACTTACAGCAGTTTTATTTTTCTATGTGCCCCTAAATAATACATTGCTTGGCTTTATCGTGGTCCAAGTGTTAAGAAGTTTGCATGCTAGAATCACTGTTTAGACCAGCAGCCATTTTCTTAACAGCAAATCTTTCAAGAGTTTCTCAATGAAGCAACGGTGTTTTCACTATTCTGCACAAGATACCCTATCTTGCTGACTGGCTGTATAAGTAGCTTAGCACTAGCCTAGGACACATACTTGAGAGGTGAACTGCTAGACCACTCATTAATGTCTAACTGTTTTCAAGTCTTTTGCTCATTTTTCTACCGTGATTTTTCTTATTGATTTGTAGGAACTTTTAAATGAATTTTGAAGAGCAAACATCTCCCATTTTGAGGTTTATTTGAAAAAAAGTTTTTTTAAAAGATTGATTGATTTCTCCCTCTCCCACCCCCCCCCATTGTTTTTGTGCTCACTGTCTGCTCTGTGTGTGTGTTCGCTGTGTATTTTCCTGTGTCTACTTGTCTTCTCTTTATGTGGCACCAGGAACTGATCCTGGGACCTTCCAGAGCGGGAGGGAGGCACACAATCTCTTCTTGCACCACCTCAGCTCCCTGGTCTCCTCTGTGTCTCCTTCTGTTGCATCATCTTGCTGTGCCAGCTCTCTGCTCGGGCCAGCACTCCTGCACAGGCCAGCTCACCTTCACCAGAAGGGGAACCAAACCCTGGACCTCCTATATGGTAGATGGGAGCCCAATCGCTTGAGCCATATCCGCTTCCCTGAAGCCTGTTTTATTATAGTGTCCATAGTGAACATACTAGGTGATAAACCAACCCTACTTTTGGTCATGTCAAATATAATTATCATTTTGAATCTAGATGATGACATAAGTATTATACTTATTTAGGTTGGAGGCTCTTTGCAAACTGAGACTCACAAAGGATCACTGCAACAAAGAGCAAGAGTTTGGTTAGAGTTAAATTTATCTAGGAGGCCATGGTTTTAAAGTTACATACTCAACAAGTTAATATTAATTTCAGTCTGCATGAGCACATGAAATCAAAATAGGTAGGTATATTCTAAGAACATGCTAGATGACTTAGGAATTCAACAATATAAAACTAAAGCCCATATAGTTATGGAAGTTTTTTATCAGACAAATCTAGAAAGAAAGAACAAAGAGAATGTGTAATTTACTTTGTATGATTCTTTTCAGTAGATGTTTTAAGATTATTAAGGCTAATTCCACTCAAATTCACACTTATAATTATTCAACAGCAGAGTTATCCGATAGAACTTTCTGAAATGGCAAGAAACGTTCTTTACCTGTACTGTCCAAAGCAGTAGCCACTAAACCACTAAAAGATCCTGAGCACTTGAAATATGGCTCATGCAACTGAGGGAACTGGATTTTTTATTTTATTTAGTTTTAATTATAAATTTAAATATCTATAACAGAGCAGTTCTAGAGGATGTTTTCCTAAAGAAATTTTAGGCATCAAGGCCATACACATTATCATAGAAGAAAGAACCATGGTCCCCAATGACTTCAGTTCAGCTAAGAGATCAGCTCACAAACTTGCAAACCTGACAGTAAAGGAACAGAGGTAACAAAACTCCATAGCAGACAAGTCCCAAATAGACTTGAAATGTGTGCTTACATAAGATAAGGAAGAAAGGTCAAAAAGATGAGAACAGAGCTTCCCAAAAAAGTTTGCCTTGGCTCCTGCTGTTAAGTCAGGCTAATTACAGACATTTATAGTAGTGATACCCTCAGTCCTCATGGGAGCTGGATATGGACTGGGCAGGTTAAACCTGACCAACCTAATCCTTATAACTGAGTATGCCATGCTAATATTTTCTGTTCATGCCATAATGTGAAGAACACTGGATGAGAAAAAAGGTTGGCTATATCTTTTCTTCAGTCGGCTTGTGATAATTTGCTTCTGATTAAATGGGCATGGGTGACCTTGAAATGGAGGTGAAGGAGAAAAATAGGTTTCCTGAGCCATACTAGTAATCGAGCACTTCACTTAAGAGCAGATTCATTTGACCTGCCTGAACCATGGCTGGCCTAGAACAGCAGCCTTACATTTTACCTAGGTTTTATAGTTTACAAGCCTTTCTGCTATGTTACAATAACCTCATTTACTCCCAAATGCCCTCAAGCAGGTGTCTAGAAAAACTAAAACTAGACAGGGCAAGAGACTGCTGGGACACAGACTGGCTCAACTATCCTGACGAGAATAATTTTACCCCCCTTTAAAATGAGATCGTTCTGCAATCTTTTTGGCCCTTCTAGAAAAGATTCTGAATTGCCCAAAGAAAGAGGACCATGTCCCCAAAATCTTGTTTATCCATTATTATGTTACTTATTCACCTGTGCATACTATTTTTTTTTTTTTTTTTTTTTTTTTTTACGACTTCACACAGTGAGGCAGTATTAAAATATTATTCTATGCATGCCAAGGGGCTACACATAATTTTAAAGCCAGACCCCAATTCCATACTTACACATAATACAACATTAATTTCACCAGCAGGTCCAACTAGTACAGCAACTAGTTGGAAGAGAATTTAAATTTAATTTTTGGTCTAGACTCTTAAAATACTTTCCATTAGGCTAATTTATATTATAATTAGAGCTATAACTAACTTGAAAATCCAGCCCACTGGAAAAACTTTAAGGTGAGATTATTGGTGCTATGATACTTATCGAGATATTTTCCTACAGTGTTCATACTATTTATATATACAATTTTAAAATGAAAAGTTTTGATACTTAATGAACTCAAAATTCAAATGGATATATAATTTAAAATCCTTAACCCAAATCCTTTTACTCAGACTATGTGCACAGAACTCACACTGAGAAATTAGAGTAAAAGAGCATTCAAATAAAGAGTTCAGATAGCACTATACTTTGCAATGCTATCTGCCAAGTAATTTCCATGAAGGCCAATGTTTGAAATCCTTTAGTGACTTCTAGTTCCCCAAATAATATTCTTGCTTCATTGAAAATTAATCTTAGGGTTTTAATATCTAGTAAAACAAGCTGTTATTAATATCTAAGGACAATACATTCCTGGAATTTAAAATTTTCTCTGAATATTTTTACTAATACCAGTCAATAAATCTTTTGAGATTCAGAATTTCACAAATTTTAGAATGGCAATATAGTAAAAAAATTCATATTATGTAACACTCTCCAGGAAGATATAAGTCAGCAATCTTGTAATCATAGTATTTCTGCAGCAAAATTTAGGAATAGTAATACTAAATGGAATAAGATATAAAGAGCCTCAAATCAGCTCAGATTCAGATGAAGATTTTGTTCCCAAAATGAGTTTAGGTCACATCAGGTATTAACAACAAAAAGAAAAATATAAAAATTTTTCTTCTTCAGAACTTTCTGAATTTTTGAATTGTATGAACAGATTGTAGACCTGTAGCAAAGTATCAAACACCAGAAATTCATTTAAAATGATACACATTGTACCTGGGCACAATAAATAAGAGTCAACCACCCTGGCTACCAGAACCTATAGAATAATAATATCTTAAGCACATTCTATCCACTACCACTCCCTCACCACCCCTCCCCCCCAAAAAAAGAGGAGAGAAACTATGGACTTTTGAGTCCCACGATGTTAAAAATTAACAAAGACAAAAAATAAAGGATAATATTTCTCAAATCTTTTTTAAGACGAAGCATTATTAGAAATATCAATTATATAATGCAATGTTTCCATTAAACAGATTTATTCTGTAATATGGTCTCCTTAAAACATGAAATTTTGTTCTTAAATTCCCACCTTACAATCTATTCATGATTATTATGCCAACTAGAATTCATTCCCTGCAAAAAGTTTTAAATCTCCAAGCTGACTTGGGGGAGAAAACATCAGATATGTTGTAAGGGAAACAGATGCACTGATAGAAAGTCTACAAAATAAAAGATGGTTGACTTGGTACTGACATGGTAGCAAGAATACTTCTCTTTAATATGTAAATCTAAAGACCAGTTTAAAACAGAGAATTTGATTCAGATTTGGGTGGGGCTAGAGAAGTCTACTCTTCTGTCTAGGTGATGCTAATGCTGCTGACTCATGGACATAGCAAAACCCTCCAGGTTCAGGGTTCCAAGCCAGCAGACCTTTCAAAAAACCCTGCTATATAAACTTACATTCCCTCTTAAGCCTTAAAAACTTGTCTTTTAAAATTTTAACTTGAGGTAACATCAAATGTATTTAAACGGCTTGGTTCAAGAACTACATCCAAGTAGAGCATTGTTACTTGACAATCTAAGATCAAACTTAAAAAAAAAATTACTTAACTGATACTCTCAGCTTTCCTCTAAAATTTCTAACGCTATTCCCTCCAAGTCTCTGGTCAACTTAAAAACATCTAAACCTCAGAACAAAAAGCAAATTTCAACAGCAGTAAGTCTAAAGACTGTAACTAAATTTTTAAAAACGAACCATACATATCTAGCAGTTCAAATTCAAATAACAATTTTCTGTGCAATTACACTTTGCATAAGGGTTCAATTCTAAATTCAAGTCCTCAAGCAGCAAATCAACTATTGTCAAAATAATTCCTTGAAAATCTGTTAGGAAAGAGGTATGTTGAGAAATAAATCCCCTAAAAACAAGTTTTTCCTACCAGCTGAGTATTATATAGTCACTCTATGAGAAAGAATATAAACTCTAGAAAACTACATTAAGCCTGGCAAGATGCTCATAACAAAAAAAAAACAACTAGGATTCACCTCATATTCTAGGGCTCACTGAGGTTATAGGTTCACTGAATAAAATGGAGAGCAAAATCCCTTACTCTTATTTAAAAATGTCTTTTTGATCAAGCCCAAATACTTGAATCCACACTAAGTTAAAAAGCTGCAGGGGAGTGAATGTGGCTCATGCAGTTGAGCACCTGCTTCCCACATGGGAAGTCCCGGGTTCTGTTCCCGTTGCCTCCTAAAAACAAAACCAAGCTAAAAGACCAAGCAAACAAATGAAAAAACCAACTCAGAGGAGCCAATGTGGCTCAGTGGTTGAGCGCCAGCTTCCCACATACAAGGTCCCGGGTTCAATCCCCGGCCACTATACCTTTAAAAAAAAAAAGTATGATTAAAGACTGCCCACATTTTAATTTAAAAGCAAACAAAAAACGTTTTTTCAACTATATTAAAACATGGACTAAAATTTCCTAAAACTTATCCTGCAATATGTACTTATTACAGTAATATGTTATGCATTCAAGATAAAAGTTTTAAGTGGTCCAGTCATTGGTAAACAATGAATACTAATGAAGCAGCATATTGGTTAGCCCTCAAATCTCTAAGCTATTCTAAAACTTTAAAAAGAACTATAAGGGTTGCTGCAGTTTAAGTAGCAAATATAATTTCAAGTTTTGAAAAAGACTAAGCAAACACAGTACCTTCTTTACTTCAATTTTAGGTGTGAAAATACTTACATGGACAAGTTAGGAGATGGAACCCCCCTATCATCAGCTAGGTTCCCAAGGTGGCTCAGCGTTGAAGTCGAACTGCTCTCGATACAGCACTTCTCCTAGGCCCTCTGGGTAGTTGTATACTTGGTCAGAAAGTTCGCCCTAAAAAAGGAAATGAAAGTAGTAGATAGTTCCATGTTTAAAAAAAAATAAAACAAAAAACTAGGTTGTGTTTCAATCAGATATAAATTGATTTTAATGTCTCTTATTAAAATCACATTTTATGTATGTTTTCTACATAGTAGCAAACACTTTTTATGTATTAAACATTTCCAAATTGCTTTACAACAAAATTCACATAACATAACGTCATTGCTACCCACCCCCAATTCATGTAATTCCATTTTTTACTTTTAATTATCCTCTGAAACCCAAATTTATAAGTGGCCTAAATTTAAAATTTCAAAGTACCCTCCCCAACCTAGTTTGTATACAAAATGTTCTATCATGACCTAGGAGTCTGAACTATCCAGAACACCCTTTTACTCCAAAAATTTGAAGTTCTTCTTTGCTTAAAGTATAAAATTCTATTCAATACTTTATGTCTTAATAAATTATGTATATGAAATAACTTTTGAGAACTACCTTATATTGGAAAGAAAGTTAAGGTTTATCTCCTCATACCTAAACTATATCTAATATCAGTAGGAACAAATGAATGTGAAAGTGCTTGACAAACTACAAAACACTTATTAAGTTGTAGAAATGGTCATCACCTATTATGGTTTGACTGAATGGATAGACTTACCACCTCTAAGCTAAAATGCTCTATCTATATTTCTGTTCATAAATCTGAGGTTACTGTTTTAAAGCAACATAACCAGACAATATTTGCCTGATAATGGATGATAAGAAAACCAGAAAAATGATGAAACTAGAAATTAAGGTCAAGAGTTTAAGAGATTTACATTCAAGAATATTCTTTAGTAATAAGCTCTCTAAAACACTTCTATTTAACAAAAAGATACTAGAAGGGAAAGAAGGCCTCAAATTTGAAAGCCACATTTTAATAGAAAAAAATAATTAAACGGGTATGTACATAGCATGAGAAGACCATTTATATAAAGGACAGATGGAATATGTATTTGTGCAGTTAAGATAAACCATGAGAAAAGAGGAGGATAAATGAAAATGTGGAGAAAAGGAGATTTGGAAAAGTATAAATTATTATTTGGAAGGATGTGTATCTATCAGTTGTATCAAGTACAACACTGCAATTGCAATTAAGTTCCTTAACCATCATGTAAAGAATGTCTCTGGCTACACCATCTCAGGAAAGAGCACAGGGAGAGCTAGACTTGCCTGAGTCAGCAGTAGACCAGGAGGATGAAATATCTTCTTCCATCACTTTGACAGTCACTACTCAGAAATGTACAGGTCCCCAAATTATCAGTATTTCTCTTAATTCACATTGCCTTTACCAATGATTTTTAAACATGCACAGTTTTACAACAGTGATCCCTAAGGTAAGCCAGGGACTTCAGTTAAGAGTGCAATTATAAAAACGTACAATTATAAAAATGTGCTTGCATCAATTGTAACAAATAATCCACAAGGTATTAATAATAGGATAGTCAATGGGAACCCTTTATTTTATGCAGGATTTTTCTGTAAATCCATAACTTCTGTAATTAAAAAAAAAAAAAAAGCACAAACTTGCACACATGGTGTAATAAGAGCACTTCACCTCTGATTTTCTTTCTCAAAACCCCAGTCTAATCATGAGAAATACATCATAAAAACTGGGGGACAACATATTGGATACCTGGTCAATATTCAAAACTGTCAAGGACATGAAAAACAAGGAAAGACAAACTGCCACAGATGAGACTGGAGGAGACGACAATTAAATGCAATATGTTATCTTGGATTGGATCCTGGATCCATTAATGAAAAAAGTGGTGAAATCCAAAGAAAGTCTGGAGTTTAGTTAATATTAATGGACCAAAGTCAATTTCTTAGTTTTGACAAATGTATCAGGGTGATATAAGATGCTGACAAATTGGGTGAGGGGTATGCAATAACTCTCTGTACTATCTGCAACTTTTGTAAATCTAAAATTACTCCACAAAAAAAACAATTTGTCTACTATTTCAACAATACAAGGGGCCTACTAATAAATGCAACAATAATATCAAAAAACACGGTGAGTGAAAAGCAGCCTTACACAAAAGAATACTTACTGTGTGATTCTACTTAAATGGAAATTCTAAAACAGGCAGAAAATCTATAGTTAAAAAGCCAGAATAGTAATTGACTATGGAGAGTGGGCGAGACAGAGGCTGACTGGGCAAGGGACATAGGTAAATGTTATACATCTTGACAGAAATTTGGGTTACACACAGCTGTATTTTTATCAACTCACTGAATGGTATTTTACTTGAATGTGAATTTTAACCAGAAAAATTATTAAAACAGTAAACATATATTGAACTCTACTTAATGATATATGTTGAAGTTTGATGGATGAAATGTTCTGATGTCTGAACTTAGGTAAGATTGATGAACGAGTAGTGGAATAAGGCAAATATAGCAAAACGTTAATTGTGTAATTTGGGGGGGGGTACAATTCTTTCAAGGTTTCTGTATGTGGGAAAATTTATATAATAAAACATTGGGTGGAAGACAAAGATAACTTGGTTATTGCATTTATCACATCACCAATGGTCATTTATTTAGGAAAAGTCTATCTTTCCTACTAAATGGTAACTTCTCCGGGCTTGTCTTCGTGACCATCATGTGCACTCTATCACACTTAAAAAAAAAAAAAAAAGAAAAGAAATTAAAGGATTTTCTAATTCAGGGCCTTGCCAGACCATATTTCTGCCACATCAACCTCTTCTGACCACACAGCATTTGTCTCCTTTAAGAATACTCAGATTCCCACGCAAGCTGGGGATTTCACGGTGCAAAGACAACCGGACCCAGAACATATACATGTATCCAAGACGCCGCCACAAAATTCAGTTAAATCTACTGAAACATCATGTGGTTATGAACCTGTACCCCTGGTGGTTTCAGTTTTCTAAACCAGCAGCTTAGTCTCAGACATAAACACTTCACCACCATTAACTCCTGGCAGTCGGGCTCTACTCGATTAACCACTGAAGCCTACCGTTCTCCCTCTTACTGCCCAGGAATCGTGGCGCGGACGGTAAAAAGAAGCCATGGTGACTAATCCTCACGCTCCAAGAGGTGACTGGGGTGAGTGAAGGCGACCCGGCCCAATCAGGAGCGCCGCAGGGGGCGGAGCTGCAGCCCCGAGGCTTCCAGAAAGAGCCAAAGGCCTCTCCCTCGGTACCTGACACCGGGGGTTCCCCGCCGCAGGGCACCGAGTGACATCAACTTTCTTTCACCAAAGGAGATTCTCGCACCTAGCACCCCCCCCAGAAGAATCTGACCCCCGCCCCCGGCGACTGTCACCAGAGGCCGGCATCGGGCCCGCCCCACTCCATTCATAAACGAAGGCCCAGCCAGCATTCAGCCCGTGACATCGCCCGCCAGCTCCGGGAGGCCACGGCGGCGGCGCCGTTCAGGGCCAGGCTGCGGGAATTCGACCCTGTACCGCTGCGGGCCTGGCCCCCTCCCCGGAAACAGCAATGCACCACGGGAGAGAGGTGGGGGCCGCACGCCGCCGAGGGGCCATGGCGACCCCCGGCGGCGAGACCTCCGCGCGCGCAGCCCGCACACGCCCCCTCGCCCCAACCGCGGCGCTCGAGCTCCCGGCGCAAGGGGCCACCTGAGGGGCCCGAGGCGCGGCGCGCCTTCCCAGCCCCGCCGCGTCGCCGCCGCCGCCACCGCCACCGCCGGAGACTGACACCCGCCACACACATCGCCGTCCGCCATGTTAGAGGCGGCCGGCAGCGGAGCGCTGCGGGGACGCCCGCCCGGCCAGGGGAGATCCGGCCGCTCCCCAAGGCTGGTCCCGTGCCCCGACCCCTCCCGCACCGCCCCACGCCCCTCGGATCGGCACTCACGTGAGATAACGGCCCAAAGAGTCGGGTAAAGCGTCTTCTCTTTTTCGGCGGAATTTTTAAAGAGGGATGTGGTTACCTTGAGCAGAAATACCCAAGGCGGCCTGGGCCATAGGCTGCAGGGACGACGTGGGGAGAAAAGCGCGGCACCGACACCAGCTGTGCAGCAGTGGCGGCGGCGGCCGGAGAGAAATAGAATAGCGCGGCTAGAAGAAGAAAGGCGAGGGCTGAGTGGGGAGAGGATTTGGCCTCGTCACACCGCAGGGCAGCAGAGCGAGAGAGGAAAAAAAAGGCAGAAAAGACGACGACACGGAAAAAGAAGGGGAGGAACCCAGAGACCAAGCGAAGAGCCAGCGAGTGTGGGAAGGCGGTGCCGGAGCCGCCGGTATTTATAGCAAGGGGGCGGAGTCTAGTGGCGTCACAGCCGGTCGGGCAGCCGCACGAGCGGGGCGGAGCCGGACTGCGGCGGGGAAGAAGGGAGGAGGCGGAAGAGGAAGGGGGAAGGCGCGGAGGGAGCGAGTCGGCAGGGGGTTGTGCGAGCCAGCGGTGCGAGTGTGGACCGCCCTGCCGCTTCCCGCGCTCCCACGCCCGTCTGCTCTCGGCCAGCGGAGAGCCCGCCTAGCGGACGTGGGCGGTCCGGGGAGAGGGGAGGTGGCTCGGCTGGTGCCTAGCGGCCGCCCCGTGTCCCAACCCCTTGGGCGCCTGCGCTCACGCCCGCGGAGGGCCCCGGCGCTTTGTGTGCTGAGATCGGCTCCCCGCCGGTTGCGGGCGGAGGGCTTCCTCGCCTTTCTCCAGAGCCCCTGCGCTTCCTGGAGTGGGTGGAGGGGAGTCCTGTGGGGGCCATCGCCAGAGCTTTCCGCTTCTAGAGCACCTCCTTTTGTGAGAACTCTAGGTCACGCCTGGAGACTGCACTGGGATTGTGAGGCTCCAGCCCCCGCGCGGTACTGGCGCTGCATTATCCAAACCGAGTTTTTAATGGCCAGGAAGGGATCGGCCCAGTGTCCGAGTAGTTACAGAGGGTCGTGACCCCGCGAAAATGCCCCGAGTGCCCGTATGCTGCAATATGGTGCAGTAGGAGGATTTTTTTTTTTTAATGTCTTCATATGAAAAGGGTTGACGCAGCCAGACATAGTCCTTATTAATGGAGGACCGGTGTTGGAATGGGGATAATTGACATCACTAGAGCGCATAACTCTAAAATCCCCCATGTCTCGTTTTCGCCATCATTTTAATTTTGCTACCCCATAATGGACTTTTTTTTACCAGCGCGTCTAGGATGGCCTACATAGATTTTGATTTATTCTCATCTTTTTTAGATAGCTAGGCACGATTGCCCAGATACCCAGAGTCCTCCCATGCTACACCTTGCAACTCTGTCTCAACAGCACAAGTGAAATTTACCTCCACTCACCCCCAAATTAAGATCTTTGAGACTAAGTCCCTGTTTTTTTTTCCCCTTTCGTTCTTCTCCGCCCTATTTATTTTGTGAGCAGCACTGTGGTTGATTAGTAAATCATCAAAGGGGAAAGGCAGAATATGTTAACGCTGCAAAATAAGCTCTTGGATGAGAGAGTGTTAGGTAATTAAGGAATTGTGGACTCTATTCCTGATTTCCTTTTCCCGTATTTCTGCTTATCGTGGCCTTTTCTTTGATTCATTACTAATTCTGTTCAATTTACTAGACCCATGGTGGAGGGAGGAAAACTAGGGATGAATGTAACATTTGAAATCTTGCTTACGATCTATCAGGAAATAAGACAACTACACAAATTCACTAAATTGTTGACAGGAAAACTTAAAATGCTGAAGAAACCTAATGGAAGGAGAAAACAATTGCAGCTTAGCCAGAGAAAGTCTGCTGAGAAAAGGTAGAGAGCAATTTTTAGAGCAGACGTTCCAGGCAAGGGAAAGAGGTGAGAAAAGGCACAGAAATGGGAAAGAAATGGACCTGTTCAGAGAACTAAGTGGGCTTTCTGGCTCTAATGTAGGGGACATGATTGCAAGTAAGATAAAAAAGGTAGGGTCAGAGTGAGATCAAGAAGGTATTCTGGAACCACATAAGCAGGGACATGATAAAAAAATGGTTTTGGCATCATTGGCTAGGATTGAAAACAGTTTGGAAGAGGGAGACAGTGAAGGAGCTCTTAACAGCATTAGGAATAGTACTAAGGGATTTGCAATGGATGGGAGGAGAAAAGAGTAGAGGCAATATTGACCATGGAGGGGGATGAGATGTCAAATGATTTTGGGGGTGGGGTGGGGGGAGAATCAAGCTTATTGACAGAATTTTGGATCCAGGAACAGTGGTGAAAACAGAAGGAACCAGTTTGGAAGGAAGCTGAGTCTGCTTTGAACACAGTTTGAGTTGGTGAAATATCTGTGTAAAGATGGTCCATGCAAGAGACATCACATACAGGATGTAAAGGGGTTCTGATTTTGGCAATGGTAAATGATTGGTAGACTCCAATCTTATGTTAAGAGGTTTGAGTTTTATCTCAAATGTATGGGGAAAATCCTCAAAAAGTTTTCCTCATGGTAGTGGTTTGCATTTTAGAAAAGGAGAGAATGTGAGAGTGGAGAGGGAAAGGACTTGATGTGTATGGCAGGGAGAACACTTGGGAAACTTTTTTAGTTTGCCAAAGGGCTACTGATGCAAAGTATCAGAAATGTGTTGGCTTTTATAATGGGGATTTACTCGAGGGTAAAGATTACAGTTCCAAGGCCATGAAATATCCAAATCAAGGCATCAGCAGAGATGCTTTCTCACCAAAGTCAGCTGCCACATGGTGAAGCAAGATGATCACCAATCTGCTGAGGTCTCTGCCTTCCCCTCCAGAATCTACCATCTCCTGGAGCTCAGCTGAGGGCAACCAGGCATAGGACTTGTCTCTTACCAGGCCTCCTCTCTCAGGCTGGGTTGCTCTGCTTTCTTCTCCGGTTCAGCTGTAAGCTGTCAGGCATATGACTCATCTCTCCCTGGGCCTCAGCTCTTTTAGCCTCATTAGGCTTCTCTCCTTGAGCTCAGCTGCGGGCAAATCTGGAGTTCTTTCTCTCACATAGCAGGATCAATATGGCAGAGATCCCTTTTCCTGTGTGTCTCCATTTTTATCAGACCCATCAAGAGGGCAGTTACTCAACATGAGAGTCATGCCTCACTGGCGTACTCCAATCAAGAGTCTTACACCCACAGGAATGGATTAGTTCAAAATACAATCTTTCTCTTTTTTGGGATTCATAAAAGAATTCCAGGCTGCCACAGAAGCCATTGCAGTGATCCACAGAGAATGATACGGGCAGCCTTTAACAATTTCAGTAAAGCAGAAGGAACAGACAAGGTTGCAGAGGTTTGAGTGAGAAGCAACTGCAGTGAAGTTGGTGACTGTTGACCATTCTTTCAACTGGATGGCACTGGGCTAAAGCCTAATTCAATATCATTTGTATCATGAAACAATTCAACAACTTTTATTATTAAAATTATGTGTCCAGATAATTAAAAGTTTTATATTCAAATTTAAAGAATAATGCTACAATGAATACAATAGAAGTTTGAAAACTATACTGCATTGGAATAGACAACATAGTATGCAACTTTTACAGAATGATAGATGCCGAATGAGAACAGCATATTTAATTGTGTTAGAAGTTTGGGGTTTTGATTTTTTTTGCCAAGTCAGGTTACTCATACACAAATATACAAGTAATGCCAGGGAAAGTATTACCATTAAATAGAGATCCCTGAGATAAAATGACATATCATTCACAATTTGATCATCTTGGTCAGTTGACTCAAACTCATTTTCTTTTATGCCAATAGATACAAATGATTGAATTATGTTATTAATAAAGACAAGTCATTCAAAAACAATAGGTAAGCCTACAATCACCAGCATATACAAGAAATATGTTGTCATAAATGTGACAAATATAAACCCCATAGTAATTGAGAGTAAAAATCTCAGTTTAATGGGAATGTTTACCTAAAGAAAGCATAATAAGTATTTTTATTGGTAAGTAAACTTCCTAGATTACTCCTTACTCATCAGAAAAACAAAATATATAGGTTCTGAATAGTTGAAACAGTCACATTTTAAAACATGATATTTCAGTTGTCCACCACATCTTTCTGTGCATTGATAACCTTTCTAAAACACTGACTTGTTATCAAGAATCTGCTGCTGTGATTTTTCCAAACTAGTATAATGGGTAAAAATGTTTCAGAGTACAGAGTTTAGATTACATATCATTCTCTCTTTCAACTTAATAGCTATAGGTGTTGTCCTTTATCTTCTGAGTAGCAGTTGTTAAAAATGTTAAATTTGGAATTATTTTCCCTGGGTTGGTTTTCACTTCATATAAGAAATCATTTAATTTAGAGACTTTTTATTGCCATCTTCAATTTTTTTCCTCACAAAATTTAGGGACCAGGTCAGTAGTTTTATATGGCATTCTGGACTGAGGCCCTGGGTACCCTGCACTGGCTGTAAGTCCCTCATATCCATGTCTACAGCAGGGCTTCTTAATCTTTTTTGTTCCATGGACCCCTTTGCAAGTCAGGTGAAAACCATGGACCCCTTACTAAGTCCAGACTATACTGTGTATTTAATAAATACATCACACCTGCACCAACACGTCCCCACAAGAATAATTTTTTTTTTTATTATTTAAATTCAAGCTAATTGACCCCTTGTTATGAACTCCAAGTCTACAGATAACTGGACCTATAGAGTGGTATGCCTGGCAAGCAAAGGCTGATAGAGCCTACATTCAAACCCAAGAGTAAAGAAAAAGATTTTTCTATTTTCATTTCAGTAGCCGTGTATGTCATTGGATATGGGTCAGCATGGTTTCTGTGATAAGTCATAAGCAGTATACTGACATCTTTTATTACTTCAAGAAACAACAAATTGGGAAGCGGCTGTGGCTCAATCAGTGGGGCTCCCGTTTACCATATGGGGGGCCCCGGGTTCGGTTCCCGGGGCCTCCTGGTGGGGGCGGGCCCGCCCGCGCGGCGTGGTTGGCTGACCCGGCGAGCACAAGCAGCAAGGGGGGGATAAATGAATAAATAAATAAAATCTTTAAAAAAAAAAAAAAAAAAAAAAGAAACAACAAATCATTCACTGGTAATTTAAGAGGACTACATAAACAACCTACATATTAGGCCAAAGCAATAAACCAGTTTTACAAATTAAATGTAACTCACACAATAGAATAGTGTCCGACTCATCAATTTGCTGCTTTATATCTTCATAACATCCTTGGGAAATTAGTTTCATTTTCACTTAGCTGGGCCAGGAATCATCCGATAACAAGTGTATTTTTTGCTGGATAATATATAACAAGGCAGGTCTGAATCTATCAAAACAGCAACCTGGCAGGTATCCTAAAATTTTTGGTTAAGAGCTTAGAAAATAGTTCTGATTCTAATTTTGTCAAGTTTGAAAGATGGTTTGCTCTTATTCTGTATTAAATATCCCAGTCTAGTTACTCTCATGAGCTTATGCTGCATCTGAAATGATTGTTAATAACAGTAACTGCAGGGTACATTTTAATGAGAATTTTAAAAATTACTTTGTCATTTAATTTGAAGTTTTTCAAGTTCTTTTGTAAACATTTATATCAATCTAAATTTGCTTTATCTAATTGTAATTTGAAGGAGAAAAGTCTATTCTAGAAAGATAACAAAATATTGGTTCTTTCTTTACCAAAATAGGGAGAAAAAATATAAATTACTTGCTTTCACACACACACACAAAATAATTTATCTTTTATATGTCTGACTCAAAAAAGCCCATTCAACCATCTATAAGAGAACAATCGCTAAAAGACCTTTCTAGTCCTAGCTCTGCATGGCTAAACCACTAAACTTTGAGCCTCCCCATTTCTCCTGAGATTTGTTCTTCTTAGCTTTGCCTCCCCAGCCACAGGGATTGGTCTAAAGGTGGACAGCTTCACAGTGCTGCCAGGGTCAGGGACAGTGCGATAATGACTAGCACATGCTTGATTTAGGCCATTCTTTCCTGGGATTTTTCTGTTAATATATGGGAGAACTTGAAGAGGGAGGCATTTCTTCTGTGACTCAAGTCAGGACGGTATTAGCCAGAAGCTGCCAGCAACCACGGTCCCCGAAGAAGCCTGTGTGAAAAAATGAAGCCAATGCTTGCCATAATGGGTGGGAGGGGAGCATTCCAGTTGTCCCATAATTTTTGCTCTTCAGTTATTTCAACCAAGGAATTCCTCTTTCTTATCTTAATTCCAGCTAGCTTTCTGTCACTTACAACCAAGAATTCAGGCCCACACAAAAGAGAGAAATGAAAAGATCTTCATTTGTTTTTTGTTTTTTTTTCCTTAAGAAATTTAACATTGGAATATAGCATATGATCTATATTCCAATAAAGCACAGGTCTATTCCAATAGTATCATTTGTCCCAATAATGTCTTTTTCCCTCCTGGGTTGGAAGATGTATATTTTTAAAATTTTATTTTAGTAACATATACAACCTAAACTTTCCCTCTTTAATCACATTCAGATATCTAATTCAGTGGTGTTAATTACATTCACAATGTTGTGCTACCATCACTGACATCCATTACTGAAACTTTCCCATCACCCCATTAATTTAGTTTTAAAAAGTCAGTTGAGGGAACAGGTGTAGCTCAGTGGTTGAGCACCTGCTTGCCACGTACAAGGTCCCAAGTTCAATCTCTGGTGCCTCCTAAAAAAAAAAGTCAGGTGTACAAGTACAAGACAGGGAAGGCCTGATGCTCACAGTCTGTCTAAATCGTGATTACAGATGTTAGCTGACCACAAGCTTGCCATGAGCTGCTTAGAATTGCTAAAATAAACACTTGAATGCAGTTTGGGGCTGTATTAATAAAAGTACAGGCCAGAAGGGAGATATCAGTTTGGTTTTCTGGTTTGGGGCAATGTTTTGTCATTTTACAGTTCTAGATTGTAAAGCACATTATAAAGGAGAATGAAAACTGACAGTTTGGAGGATAATCAAAAAAGTACAGAGGCCTAGAAAACAATGTAGTATTAGGAATAATAAAAAAATGCTAGCAATATTAGATTGGAGAAAAAAGACTAGGAGAGGGAAAAATGAATAAAAATAAAAACAAAAGCTACCAATTTTTAAACACCCAAGGGTCAGGCATTGTGCTTAATGCACTTTACATTATTATTTAATCCATTTTACAAATGAGAAAACAAGTATAATGACTTAAAGTAACTTGCTCAAGGCCACCCAGCTAAAAAGAAAGGGTCCACATTCAAATCCAAAGACCAAGCTTCAGGCCACTCAGCTATGTTGCCTCTTTGGACAACTTTCACCTACTGAGTATGTAAAGCTCTGACAGGTAGACAAGAGAAATTACAGTGTTAATCCAGACAACAGAGCTAGGACCAGTGGTTTCCCTTGGCCAGGCGTACTATCTCATCAGATCTCCCTCTGAGCTTCCACAAGTTTGGTTTATGTCTTTTTATAGCACTTTTAATCTCCTATGTTATAATTATTGCCTGAACTTTGCAAACAAGATATTTAGCTTCTTTAGGGCAAGGACTTAGATTTTTTTTTTTTTATTTCATAAGAACATTCAGTACAGTGTCCTGCACATAGACCTCTAAATTACTTCCTAACAGTGGAGTAACTGATGGTGCTGTGGAATATCTTAGCAGAAAACCATCTGATCACTGGATTTATTAGAGATACAGAGTGAATTTCTGCATAGAGGGAGGTTTGACCAGAAGGACCCCTTAGATACTTTCCTTTCTTAACAATATAGAGGTAAAGAATATTCATTACTCTTCATCACATATTTAAAGATCAAAATTTAGCATTCATTTTAACCCTAAATATGATGATTGCATATTTAATATAAAGAAATAATATTTCTTTTTATTCTTTGCTCATTCATCCTAAAATCGAGAATGTTATCTGTGATTGGCCATTTATTAATTTTCCTCATAGGGAAATCAATAGCCTGCAGTAGATTTTTTTTAAAAGCCTCCATCTGATTTGAGAGGAATGAATAGTATTATTTTTAATAAATTTTAAATTTTAGTAATGAAAGTGGGAATGAATTGCCAAACAAAACCTGGAGTGTTTCTAGTTTATTTTTATCCCTAATTATTAAGAAAAGAGTGTTTGCCATTCAAAGAAAGTGAATGGATAGAAAATGAGGGACATTATAAAAGTGTACCATCAAGAATGCTAAAATTAAAAAAAATTTCAGTTATTGTTATTTGTACACAAAGACAATGGTGCTTCCCAGTATATTGGTTCCTGAATCAAATTTCCAGTAGCAGCCCTTGAGTGGGACATGATTTAATAAGAGATGGGCTGTTATGTGGCTTGCCTCCTGCTTTCCAGGCACCTTAGTTCACTGGCAGACAGAGTTATGTAACTGCAGAGCATGTAAATCCAGCATATGGTTGCTAATACAAAATAAAATGATGAACCAAGCCTTTAAGTTGTTGGAAAACAAAGGTCAGAGTAGCCTAATCTATATTATTCCAAATATTATGAGCCGGCATTGCTGAGGGCCTCCCCGTGGCTACGTGTTCCTACCCTCTGGTTGCTTAGATCTTGGAGAGTCTGTTAGATTGGGACAAAGCCTGGGTGATCTAACAGCCTCCCAGAGTAGGCCAGATTTGCAGAGGAGTGTGAGACAGCATGTTTTTTCTACAGCGATGGCACTAGGCATGAAAAGAGAAGCCCGTGGAAAATCTACCTAATGTTCTGTCACTTTTGTCACTTTGGTAAACTTCCAAACCTACACATTTGAAGCTCAGCCACTCTTAATCCAAAATATCCAGAGCACCAAATCTATAGGTGAAGAAGGCAGGAAAGTACAAGAATGAGAGACAACTATTGGGGCCTATAAAGCTCACAGAATTAGTAAAATCAACAAAAAAATAAATTTCCACTTCATAGTAACAGCCTTGGAAATGGGAGAATACACTTTACATTTTTCCTAAGTACATTCTAAATTGTAATCTTAAAATTTCAGAACCATTTCATGCAAGTTTTTAGTTGATCAGCATGCTGATAAGATTATTTCTAGAAAACAGATGAAACTTGAGCGCTACTTTAGTAAAATGACTCTTAAGATCTGTTATACTATTAAGCTACTAGAATTTCTAAAGATAGATTTAAAATCAAATGACGAAATCCTATGAGTTGTTCAATACGTCACACATTACTAAGACTGGAAATTTTGCAGTTATGAAATATTTTCTTCATGCCTGATGTATTTCCATTCAGCCTTAAAATCAGTGCATAAGAACTCCATGATCCAAATTATAATCATTGGATAACCTTTTAACTTCCCCATCTTGTCCCTTGATAAATTTCTGTTTTTTCTTTTTTTTCAGTGAAAAAAATAAAAATCAGTGCAAACATACTTTCCCTCTCTGGAAATTTCTGTGAGTCTTCCCTCTAAGTAGAACTGTTTTTTTGCCTTCTTTGTGCCCCAACAGTTCCTGTGCCCAGCTCAGTGGATTCAATATTTATTGAATTGCCCTATTTAGGTGAACTAGTTACAAAAATTTTAAAAATGGGTGTCTAAGAATGTAGCCATCAGATATTGTGAAAGGCAGCCTCTAAAATGGCCCTGCCTCCTAGTAAGTATCACAGCTTCGTGTAATCCCGTCCCCCTGAATGTGGGCTGGATTTTTTTTTTTACTATGAATAATATTTGGCATATGCGATGGGATGTCACTTCTGAGATTATTGTACAAAGCCTGGGGCTTCATCACTCGCTCTTAGAAAAGCTAGCTGCCAAGTGAATAACCTGTAGGGTCCTACATGGCAAGCAAATGATGTCTCCAATCAACAATTAGCAAGGACCAGAGGGCACATGAGTGAGTTTAGAAGTGGATCCTCCTTCAGTCGAGCCTTGATAGGACTGCAGCCTGATTGTCAATAAATTGTCAAGTTCATGTAGCTAGCAAATAGCGGAGCCAGAATTCCTGTCTTTCTTCTGCCTTTTGATTCAATTCTCTGCTGTCTCATCTCAAGTCTTTTTTTTTTTTTTTAAGATTTTATTTATTTATTCATTTATCCCCCCCCCCCTTGCTGCTTGTGCTCACTGGGTCAGCTAACCACGCCGTGCGGGCGGGCTTGCCTTCACCAAGAGGCCTCGGGAACCGAACCCGGGGCCTCCCATATGGTAAACGGGAGCCCCACTGATTGAGCCACAGCCGCTTCCCATCTCAAGTCTTTGTTGTGTTTTTTTGGAGGTACCAAAGATTGAACCGAAGACCTCTACATGGGAAGCATTCACTCAACCACTTTAGCTACATCCGCTCACCAAGTCTTTGGGTCTTCTCTTCTCACTCTATAGTAGGGGTTCTTTTTGTTGTTGTTGTTGTTTAAGGATTTATTTATTCATTTATTTACTTTTATCCATTTTTACCCACTCACCCCGTTTGGGCTGTTTCTGTGTCCATTCGCTGGGCAACCCTCCATGTCCATTTCCTGTCCTCCCTTCTCAGCCTTCTCCTCCTGTCTTCACTGGGATTCGATCCTCAGAACCTTCGATGTGGGAGAGAGGCATCCTATCGCCTGTGCCACCTTAGTTCCTGGTTTTTCAGTGCCTCTCGTCTTGGCTCTCCCTTGTGTCACTCTCCTGTTACGTCATCATCTTGCTGCGGGGCTAGTGGGGCCTGATGGCGCACCCGCACACAGGGCCTGGTGGCTCACCTGCTCGCATGCGCCCCCTATATTTTTCTTTTTTTTTTTACCTTTACCAGGAGGTCCCAGGGATCGAACCCAGTTCCCTCCATACAGGAGACAGATGTCCAAGCACCCAAGCCACATCTGTCCCTCTGCTATATCTCTCAAGGTTGACCAAAAAATACCCAAACTTACAGTCTTTTCCCATACAGGATGGTCATATAATAAATCAGGCTTAGTTTATCACCAGCATTCTAAAAACCAGACCTAGGGAGAAAAACTAGGTCTGGGGACACATTCTAATATAGCGAATGTTTAGCCTACCCTGATTATCACAAAATCAGATCAGCGAGAATATTCACATTATAGCAGGGGTTCTTAACCTTTTTTTTTTTTGTCCCACGGACCTCTCTGCCAGTCAGGTGAAATGAATACTACTGTAATTTATTTGTTGCATACATTCATAAGTGAAGAAATGCTAAATTTCAGTTAGAGGTCAGAGAAAATAAAAATAAGTTGATTTTTTTTCAATTCAAGCTCACGGACCCCCTGAAATCTTTCCACGGACCCCCAGGGGACCCCTGGTTAAGAACCCTTGCTCTATAGTTTCTCTCTTTCAGATAATTCATCTGTTCTTACATCTGTAATCTTCATTTGACATGACTATCCCTGTGACTCCAAAATTGGTTTCACTAGTTGGTTTTTTTGGTTTTTCCTGTCATTAAAATGCAGCTGTGACATGGATGAACCTGGAGGACATTATGTTGAGCAAAGCAAGCCAGACACAAAAGGACAAATACTATATGAATGTGTTACTATGAACCAAATATATTGTGTAACATATTGTTTGATTCAAAAAAAAATTTTATATGTATCCATTACATTTAATTGAGAAATGTAAAAAAAAAAAAAAAAAAAAATGCAGCTGTGAAGAGCCAACTGTGCCTCTAGGACATCTCTACTAGATGTCCTGTCTCATCTCAAAGTCAAAATTTCTTCATCTGTAAAATGTAATAGCTGTCCCCATGTGGCCAGACAATCTCATTTAGCTGTAACATTCCAGAAATCTAGGTTCCAAACTAGATTCATAATTTCCACTCTTTCCCCCTTAATGGATTTAGCAGTCCCTCCACTGCTAAAAACCTATAATGAGCCCCTGTTTCTTAGAAATCATGTCTTGGGAAGCGGCTGTGGCTCAATCAGTAGGGCTCCCGTTTACCATATGGGAGGCCCCGGGTTCGGTTCCTGGGGCCTCCTGGTGAAGGCAAGCCTGCCCGCACGGCGTGGTTAGCTGACCCAGCGAGCACAAGCATCAAGGGGGGGATAAATGAATAAATAAATAAAATCTTAAAAAAAAAAAAGAAATCATGTCTTGACTCCTCATCTGGTTTATAAGGCTCTCCAGAACCCAGCCCCATCCTCAAGAGCCAGCCTTCTTTCTACTCCCTGACACAAACCTTCAACTTCAGTCTGTCTGGCTTGCTGGTAGGCCTAAGGTGTCCATGCTTGTGTCTGCCTCTGGGACTCTGTTGTTGGTCTACCCAAATCCACCATCCAATGTGTCCCAGCCCGAGTCCAATATCCTGCACAGATCTGTTGACCTGTTCCACTGATCCTAAACTTGCAATCACAAGTCTCTCTGGGCCCTTAAGTCCACCAGCCCATTGAGCCCCCCATTCCCAACCTATATAAGTACTTAAAATATAAGTGCCTCCATCTTATGCTTCACTGGTCCCTAGGCCATCCTGTGCCACAACTCTGCCCCCCAATCATTCTCCCACTACTTCTTTCCTTCTCACCCCTTTCTGTTGTACCCTCTGGAACTCCCATTTCATAGTAAGTGAACCATCCTACTTCCCCAGCCTCACTCCCACTCCTTACCTTAACTGAAACTTGACTGTCTTACAAGAACACAGATTTCCCGGTCACTGTCTTGAATTGAGGGGAGTTTACTCTACCAACTCTTGAAGACTGCAGGGTTCAGAGGCAGGGTTGTCCTTCTCCCAGCTCCACTGGCTACTGCCAGACCATTACTCTGAAAATAAATAAATGAGAGATGAAGCCAGTTGGCATGCTAACTCCCTATCTGTCGACCCCTGTCATCTAATACCTTTCTGTCACTCCCACAATAATTAAAAAAAAAAAAAAGTGCCTGTTCATAGTCTTTCTTTCCTAATTAAAGATCCTAAATTTCAGCTTTAAAAGCAATAAAACATGTTCTCCTGTATTCTTTCTCCTTAAAAAAGTACTATGATGCATACTCATATATGTTAAACATTATGGATACCTGTGTTATAGATAATAAAAACCCCTATATTCCTACCCCCACCCATTCTTCTGATGACCCCCATCACCAGCTTGTATTCCTTCTAAAGTGCAGGCTGGAGTCTCTTTGTGAATTCAGTGTGTTTGTGGGTTACCTTTCGAGCATCCTAGCTTCCCAGCTTTTTTCTCTGCTCAACACCAGACACCTTCACCTTCCTTGAATGTCACGTATCCACATCCAGGATTATAGCTGGGATCCTGTCATCTCCTAGAAGTGTTCTATATTAGCCACCTAAAATACCAACATTCTTCCCTCTGATCACAATCTCCTTTCCCTTCCAGCCTTCTCTTGCTTCCCTATACCTGCTCTTGCTGTATGATCACCCAGTCTTTTAATTCCCATTTTCTCCCAATCTTGCAAGGCACAGTTCTGGGGAGCAGATGTGGCTCAAGTGGTTGACCTCCTGCCTCCCACATGGGCGGCCCTGGGTTCGGTTTCCGGTGCCTCCTAAAAAGAAAAACAAATAACAACAAGCAGACAAATGAAAAAAAAAAAACCAACTCAGAGGAGCTGATGTGGTTCAATGGTTGAGCGCTGGCTTCCTGCATACAAGGTTCCAGTTTCAATCCCTGGCCCTGGTACCTCAAAACAAAACAAAACAAAAAAGAACCAGTGCACAGTTCAGCTATTGACCAGAGCATAAAGTTGTAATATGAAGTAATGTAATGATAGATTGTTTTGTTCCATGGCTAACATTGTGTTTTCAGGATACCAAGTGGTTAGAATGTGCACTCTGGAGCCAGCTTGCCTGGGTTTGGCTCCTGGCACTCCGACTCGCTGGCTCCATGGCCTTGGAAGAGTTATGCAGCCTCTCAGGTTCCTTGTCTCTAAAAGGCGATTGGAGACTAATAATATCTACTTCATTTGCAGTCGTTGTGAAGAGCAAATGAGTTCATGCCTGTAAAGCACTGAGATCATTGCCTTAGCACATTGTAAGTTCCCAAGAAATGTTAGCTCTTCTTTCTGTATTGCACTGAAAAGACGATCACCTCATGTCTTGGGCAGAGTATCCTGGGCATCTGGCAGATAGTCATCAAGAAGGTGCCAGTTTGCTGAAGCCTGTTTATCTAGTTATTTCCCTAAATGAAGAGGAAGGAGAAGAGAAAGACCTACTTTCCTCAGATTTTAGTGGTTGTGGTTGTTGTTTAATCAGGAGTAGGACAAAGGTTTGGATCTCTGCTTTCACTGTCTAAGAAAATTCCAGGATATATATAGAATCTCGTAAAAGAAACTGGCAACTCTACAGAGCATGAGTTTATAACCAGGCCCTAGCAACTTGGGCTTTCAGGTTTGTTCTCTGCGTCTCACTGTGTGTGTGTGTGTGTGTGTAATAAGAGGCTGGTTGACATAGTGGTTTTGCACCAGTTCCAGAACTTGGAAAAATAATGTACCTATCTTAAGAATATTCTAGATTGGTTTCCATAGCCTAGAGCAGTTTTTCCCAAGCTATGTTCTGTGGAAGCTAATTTTTAAGTTTTTAATGGGTTTGCTGCCATGATCTAATAAATGTTTGGAAACGTCATACTAAAAACTCCCCTCTTGGTGATTCATATTACGTAATAATACATTTAAGGCTCTGAGAAGCCCTGCAGTAAAGAAACCTGCTTAAATTTGCTGAGTGCAGCATTTCTCAAACGTATTTGATCAGGCGACCCTTATTCATGGAGCAACCACTGGTCCAGTGGTTCTCATCCAGAAGTGATTTTTGCCTCCCCCTGCCCAGGGGACATTTGGCAATGTCTGGAGACATATTTGGTTTTCACAACTGAGGAGATGCTACTTGCATCTCATGGGTAGCACCAGGTATGCTGCTAAATATCTTACTATGCACAGGACAGAAACCCCCCTGCAACAAAGAATTATCCATACCAAAATGTCAATAGTGCCAAGGTAGAGAACACCACCTTAGTCTATGGTACACAGTTTAGGAAATACTGACCTGGAGACAAGACTGTCTTTTCAGTCTCAATGAGAGGAACCTGGCCACGTACTCCCGTCCAGTATTTAATGTTTGTTTTGTTTAGTTTAGGTTTCTTCTTCTATTGAATCATCTTAATCATCTGAACTTTTTTTCATTGTATCTTCCCAACTTAAAAAAAAATATTGCTTTCTTTGCCTTTCTTCTACTGGAGAGCCAAAATCTCAGCTCAGTGATCCAAATGTGCAACTGCAAAATTGCAACAGCAGAGTTGAAATTCTTGCTATACCTTCTTCCACAAAGAATAACCAAGTGATCATTATAAACATGGTCACAATAGCTATACAGGCAATGGGACAACTTGTATTAAATACCTCTAATATTGGTTTCTTCTAAATTTTAATCAGTAATACCTGTATTACTTTTTAAAAAGAAAAAATCAGACATATCTTTTTTGTTGTTTTTTACTGGACATGTAACACATTCATTTTGAAAAGTAAATATAAGCAAAAAGAAGATAAAAATCACCCATAATCTCACCATCCAAATAGAATCATTTATATATATATATGTTAATCCTTTTAAAAAAATAAATTTTAATGAGATATAATTTACATTCCACCCATTTAAAGTATACAGTTTGATGACTTTGGATAATGTATCCATGTCCTTGAAACCACTACCACCATCACTCCTCAAATCCCCACCACCATCATGCTCCTTTGTAATCAATCCCTCCTATACCTAGAGCTCCCAGGTAACTATGGATCTGTTATTTTCACTATATAGGTAAATTTGCATTTTCTAGAATTTCATATAAGTGTATTCATACAGTACATGCTATATTGTATCTGCTTCTTTCACTCAGCATAATGTTTTTGAGATTCATTTATGTTGTGTGTATCAGTATTTCATTCCTTTTTATTGCTGCATTACACAATATTACAATATTTCATTTATGGGCGTGCCACAATTAGTTTATCCACTTACCTGTTAATGGACATTTGAGTTGTTTCTAGTTTTGGGCTATTATGCATAAAGTTGCTATGAACATTTGTGTACAAATCTAAATGTGAACACACGTTATCATTTCTCTTGGTTGGACCACCTGCAGTTATGAAAGAGTTCCAGGTACTCCACATCCTTGCCAACACTGAGTCTTTTTAATTTTTAGCTATTCTTTTTAATTTTAGCTATTTAATCAGTCTTTTTAATTTTAGCTATTCTTATGTGGTTTTAATTTGCATTTCCCTGATGGCTAACAATTTTAAGCACCTTTTCATGTGCTCATTGGCTAAAGAATCACTTTTAGGGAAGCGGCTGTGGCTCAATCAGTGGGCTCCCGTTTGCCTGGTGAAGGCAAGCCCGCCCGCACGGCGTGGTTAGCTGACCCAGCGAGCACAAGCAGCAAGGGGGGGATAAATGAATAAATAAATAAAATCTTTAAAAAAAAAAAAAAAAAAAGGGTCGGATGTGGCTCAACTGGTTGGGCGTCCGTCTCCCATATGGAGGGACCCGGGTTCGATCCCCGGGACCTCCCGGTTAAAAAAAAAAAAAAAAAAAAGAATCACTTTTAATGTTAAATTTCCTTGTACTTTATAGAAAGGTTTTTTAAGACAAAAATGTTATCATACTATATTTGTGAGCTAACAGACAAGTGAAATACCAAATATATGTTTGTGTTTATATATGCATATGTATATACATGTTTGCGTATATGTATATATTTGTGTTATATTTGAAAGAGGCATTATATGCACATACATAAAGACAGGCTGTAAGGTCATGAGATAAGGGGCCATCTCTGGTATGTACAGCATACTTTTCTCCCAGTGCCCAATACAAAGCCTTGGCCCAAAGTAAATTTTCAATATCTATTTTAAATTAAATGAATGAAGGAGAGAGAAAGAATGTTCTATTTAATCTCCCACATTACCATCAGCATCATGTGAAATAATGTGACTTCTAAGCAGGGGTAGCAGTGATGGTGGGGAAGCTCATAGCTGATTGGATCAATAGTGAATGCACACTTGGCCCAGGTGGAGCCAAACACTTGCTCAGAAATGACTCATGAAGCCCAGGTCCTCTCAGGGGGACCCAGGCTAGTCAATGGTTCCCTGAAAAATTTCAGTATGTGTTGCCATTTGGTGGGTGGTGGGTGATGGAGTTCAGTGGTCATGGTGTAGACATAGGGTAAACAGCCGTGTTTTAGCTCAGGCAGGATGAATAAGCAGAGGAAGGCGGGCAAAATGAGGGAGAGGACAAGGCTGGCTCAGAAGCAGACACAGGAGAGACTTGAGGGCCGAGCCGTTCCTGAGGGCTCCTCCCATGCTGTGGTCCACTTTTTGTTTTCTGTCCTTGGATTCTGTGAGCTCTCTGTATACTTCCAATAAGCACCCCTTTTTACCTCAGTGGACTAATGTGTCTTCCAGTCAATGCAGCCTGGCTAGCAAATTGTTTTGCTGAATCAACTCCAGCCTGGAACATATCCAGTCACCGGAAATTATATCTCATCTTTGACCCTTGCTTACACTGGCTAATTATGACTTTGGGCAAATCTTTTGTCCACTCTGTGTCTTAGCTTTAGTAGGTGAAAGACAATAATTTCATATGGTGCTTTACCATTTACCAAGCACTTTTCATACATTTTCTCCTGTGAATTAAAAAAAAAAGTTTTTCTTGGGATACAGGCTAAGAATTTTTATCTACTTTTTAGAAACAAAGGAACTTTCCCAAGACCTCACAATCAAGTACTGGTGAAACTGGTGTTCTGAACTTCTTTCTAGTCAGGTGGTCTCTACTCTACCTCTAAAAGTATAAATGATAATCAAAAGTATGATAAATATTTGCATATTGATTGACTAAATGAATAGATAAACAAACAAATGAAAAATCTCTAAGATCACTTCCCAGAGAATTTTGATCAAAGACTTTCAAGACATCAGAGGTAACAGTGCTTTTCATGTGAAATTTTTATGAGTCCTCTTTAAATATTTTGATACTGAGGTTGATAGTATGATCACTAGGCTGAAGATCTGTGGCTGTGATAAAGTGCTGTATTTCTTCTACAAATATGCATCACACTCCTAAGTGGAATAATGAAAGACTCCACTTATCATCTGGAAGTTTTATTTCATGGCTCTTGGCTCAAGTCTGTACCTAAACTCATAGGCAATACCTGGTACTTTCCCATTTTAAGGTATGTTAGCTCAGGCCACAAAGAACTTTCGGTGCTAGGCTGGGGCCACACAGTCCAGTTCCCCAGAACTTCTTCCTAATGTCCACAAGACCACGAGCAGCCTGCCCAGGTCCCACAGCGGGCAGCTTTCCTCTTCTCCTTCTTGGCCAAGGCTGCTTCTGCTCAGAGCATACAGCTCCCTCATGGCCCGGGAGTGGGGGAAGAGGAGGGGGTGGGATGGGGAGGTCCCTGCAGTTCCCCAGCACTGCCCTGCACTGATCCATGCAGAGCTCTGCTGAGTTACTGCTCTTCCTCCAGGGGTCGCTTCTGCCAGACCACGTGGCTTCTTTCTCAATTCACCCCCAAAGAGAAGTTCACTTACGCAAACTAGGTATGAACACAAGAACACAACCCCCTTCCTCCCTCATACCAGTACAGGCCCTCCTTTTGTATGTAATTTAGGATTAAGCAACACTGCATGCTGGAATGGTGCCTATGTGATAGAAGAAGAAACCAGGTTTGGGGCTGGTTCCCTGCTGAAAGGGCTGACCCTGTTAGTTCTGTTCAATAAGTCTCAGAGTGTGTGGGTTGGAAGAGGTCATAATGCTAAACTCTTTTATTATAATGATGATAGCTGCCATTATAGTGATATATGTTGATCATACTAGTAACACTGAAGTCTTGTTCTAAATCATTTACGTTCATTGCATATGTAAAATGATGCATGTAAATCCTTTAACATAGTACCAGGCACAAAAGAAGTGCTTGATAAATGACAAGTATTTTTCTTATTATTTTATTTATCCTTACAACCATCACAAAGTCTTTGCTAAGTCTTTGCTCTTTATCGACCTTCATTCCTTCAGGAAACATGTATTGAGCACCCACTGAGCACCATGTCAGGCCCTGGGCACACAGGGGAATAGGTCTGTGCTCTTTCTGACGTGGGTTCCCATCCTAGCTTAGCCACCATCTTGCTGGGTGAACCTGCATCTGCTTCTTAAGCTTTCAACAGACCGAGGGCAATAATTTCTATGTTACAGTTTTTTTTTTTTTTTTTTATTAACAATTTTTAAAAATAAAAGAACAGAAAAGGCAGCTCAATGAGTTATGGAAACATTACTCCTAAAAAGTTCTTTTTCAGGCACTTTCATCTCATCTAATTCCAACTTCTAACTCAATTGTTCCTCTAATCTTCAGAAAGATACACGGAAGAACACAGATTAGTTAAATGACATAGTCAAGTTCTCCTTATTAATGAAAAAAAAAAAAATGAAGAGAAAAAAATGCTTAATCTTATTCATATCTCATAAAACCAAACCCCATATTCTTTTTTTTTACCTTTAGAATTAATATAGTACCAACTTTGCTTTTGCTAGAAAACATTACAATGTTGTTGTTAACTACAATCCATACATTACATTAGTTATATTTTCCCATGTATCACCACATTCTTAACACTCTGTAGCAGAAAAACATTCCTGTATTTATATAATTAATCACAACCCTCATTTTCTTCCAAAATCATTGTTATACATTCCCAATATTATCCTCCAGCTGTTCTCCAACTAACATTAATCTTCCTAGACTACTCATTTCAGCCACCATCACATCCACAAATCAACAGTGTTGGTTACATTCATTGTAATGTGCTGCCATCAAGTCCAGCCATCACCACATATTTACATTTGACCTTATTAAACATTCTATATGCATCCTGCATCTTCTCCACCAGTTATAGGGCTGGTGATAGGATCAGAAACACATGGAAAGGCTTAGCCCAGTGCATTGTGCATCTAAGAAGCCTCTAATGTAAACTTAGTATCATTTAATATGGAATTTTTATATATAATTTGAAAAAGGATATGAAATGTCCCTTTCCAAAGTTACATTGTACTCAGCAATAGAACCTGGGATCAAATCCTTGTCTACCCACTGTCTTTCTGCTGCACCAAAGTGGCGATTGCCATATGGTTGGGCCACACAATTCAATGTGTGAAATTAGAATGTTTATGAAAACTCTGTTGACTCTGGATTCCACATCTGTCCTGGACAGATGCAGCATTGCCATACATGGAAGGAATATTAAAAAACAATAATAATATAAGAGGAATCTAACCTACGCATAATTTCTAATCCTTTAGAAATCATAAATTAATTAATTAATTAATTTAATTAAATTAAAAGAAGGGGAGTGGGTGTAGCTCAGTGGTTGAAAGCTTGCTTCCTATGTACAAGGTCCCGGGTTCAATTCCCAGTACCTCCTGAAAAAAAAAGGAAAAAAATCAGGTACTTGATATCACATGAGATAAAATACAACAGCTTCTCTGTTAGTTCCTTGATGTTTCTGATGAGAAAGTAAGAAATGTTAAGCCTCAGTGTACTAAACTGTAGAGCCAAACCAATCTCAAAAAATCCTCCTGAAAATAAATTTTTCTTTGTTGGTTATCTAGAGATAAAATTTTGGGGATGTTCTAACGGATTTCAGTTTGCAAGGATTAAATCATAGTTCCTCCTCTCACCCAACTTTCCATATCTTGTACTCTTGAGAACTTTGAAGTCTTCTTATCTGAATGATTTGCAGTCCCAACTAAGGATCTAAAATCAAAGTTGATTTGGGAAAAACAGTTAACTTTCTAACCTTTTGTACTCACTCTTCAGAGAATTTTTGTAAGCTTGTTTATTTTCTCAACATCTTAGTTATGTTTTCTCATTTTGGTTTCATATATGAAATGTTCCATCCATGTATTCATGTTCTAGATTTATTTCCTAGAATTTTAAGTAAGAGACAATTTAGAGGAGTGTTTCTCAAATTTTTTCTTTTTTTGACTCCAACCCCAGTAAAAATATATTTTACATTTTAGCTAAATACAAATATTTGCATATACATTTGAAACAAAAATTTCATGAAGTAATACCCTTATTATAAGAAATGCACTCAAATATTTTTTATTCTATTCTGTAGTATTTTTTTTTTTTACATTTCTCAATTAAATGTAATAGATACATGTAAATTTTTTTGTTGTTGTTTTGTCTTTTGTTTTTTTTTGTTTTTTTTGTGTGTGTGAATCAAACAATATATTACACAATATATTTGGTTCATAGTAATGCATTCATACAGTATTTGTCCTTTTGTGTCTGGCTTGCTTCGCTCAACATAATGTCCTCCAGATTCATCCATGTTGCTATATGCTTTATGACTTCATTTCTTCTTACAGCTGCTGTAGTATTTTTTAAAGTAGGCTATAACCTACTAAAATTATTTTTACTACCTGTAGCAGTTTGGCAGTTTGATGTAGTTATGAATTCCAAAAATAGATATTGGACTATGCTTGTAAACTGGTCTGCTAATCTGGACATGATTAAGTTATGATTAGGGCATTGACTGGGCCATATCAGTAGGGTATTGAGCCCAACCCCTTGGTGGGTGGGGTCTCAAAGATAAAAGACATGGCAAAGGACAGAGTTGGAGTAGTTTTTTTTTTCGAGTTGGAGTTCTCATGTTGGAGTTTTGATGCTGGAGCCCCGGGGGGGGGGGCAGATGGAGGAGCTTGATCATGAGGAAGGAGAGAAGGCCCTGGGATAGGGATGAACCATTCGCTTGATAGTCTGCAGCTGGCCTTGTGGAGGAACCAGAGGAGCTGAGCCTGGAGAGAAATGGAACCCCGGGAAGAGAGGAACCCAAGAAGCCTGAACCCTTGCAGACATCGGCAGACATCTCGCTCCAACACATGACAGTAAACTTTGGCAAGGGAAGTAACTTATGCTTTATGGCCTGGTAACTGTGGACTTATACCCCAAATAAATACCCTTTATGAAAACCAACCAATTTCTGGTATTTTTCATCAGCACCCTTTGGCTGACTAATATACTACCCATAAATGGTTCACTCTCCATAATTTTAATTTTAACATTTGCAAGCCTAAAGGGAGCACACTGAGTGAGCTTCTAATTGCCACTCCTTAGTGCCCTTCAGCAAACCACATAATATTATTGTCTCAACTTTCTCATCTGCAAAGAGAGGTGTTTGATCAGATGAATATTAAGATCCTTTCTAGCTTCATAATATTATACCTATAAGCATAAATTCTAATTTTAAAGCTTCTTAGAATGAAAGGAAAGTCATTAATCATGAATTGTAAATTATATATACTTCATTCAGGCCAACCCTAATTTTTTATGTATCTAATGGTCACTCTTATTTTCTTTCTCCTATTTAAGATAGATAAATGAAATTAAAAGTGAATTTTCTCAAGTAAAACATATAAATTGCATTTCTCTCTAGGTTTCTGATTCAAGATCCTATGGAAAAAGCAAAATAAAGAGCATCTGCAGATGATACAAATAAATACTTCCAGTTTGGGTACTTGTATGCCTTGCTGGCCTGGCCTGGCCAGAATCTACCTGAACTTAGTTCTCATTGACTCAGTTGGATGTTTGCTAGGAGCCTACCTACCGTGAGCCAGACATAAGTAGTAAATGGAAATCAGGTGACTGCATCCGGGATCTTTCTTTCCTTCCTGGTCCCAAGCTCTCTATGGGGAAGGCAGCACAGTAGGAAGATTGTGTGTAAGCTGGACCTGGATTCACCTAAAGTGAATCCAGCTCTGCTCCTCAACAACTGTTGGATCCAAGGTAAGTTATCTGACCATCCCCCCCAAATTTCAGTGTGCTTATCTGGAAATGGGGTAATAATACCCCACCTCTTAGCACTTTCTAGGATTAAATAGGGAATGTAGCTGTCATTTTGGTCCTGGGCAGTACTGTAAAGTAGATGAAAGTTGCCTTGGAATTTTCTTCCCATTTTTCACATTGCTCTGCCCCTCCTGACTGCCACCTCCTCCCCCAACCCCCCATTTCCTGCAGCCAACAACAATGTTACAGGCCCTTCTGAAATACTGAGTGCTTCTTCCCACCCATTGGGTTTATTTGCTTTATTTATTTTTTTTAATTTTTTTTTATAAATATATATGCATATATGTGTATTTGCTTACAAAAATGTTATTTATATATATATGTACATATATTTTAAGAGGTGCTTAGATTACCCAAAATATTACACGGAACCCACTGGGATTCCCACGTTGCCCACCTCCCACACCTCCCACCACATCCCACACAAACATCTCCCACAGTGTGGCCCACCACCCTCAATGAACTTACACATCCTGGAGCCTTGCCACCAACCATAGACCACAGTTCACACTGTAGACCACACTCTCTCCCACTCAGTTCTGAGTGGTGTGTGCTGATTTAAAATGGCCTACATCCGTTGCCACAACAGTACTCAGGACAACCTCCAACTCCCAAAGAAGCCCCTGTATTTCAACTGCTCATCCTCTCCCTACCCCAAAAGTGTCAAGTGGCCACTGGCTCCACCTCATTGTTATAATTTCTTGCATTGCTAGAATCAACTGGTGACCCTAAGGGAGTTGTGGGACACATCACCTTGCACTTACTCATCCCAACAAGTAAGTGCTGGCTAATGCAATCGCCATCAAGTGTCAGAGGCAGCCTACAGAGGGAAACATAAGTCACGCATTCTCTGGGGAGGGACATTTCAGTCCTCCGGGCTAGGTTATAGTGGAACTGCATTAAGGTTCACTGAATGACTAATAATAACAATAGGATCTAAATTATGATTTAATGAAAGTCTGTAATTTGCCAGCATGTGCTAAACAGTGTATAGAAATTACCTCTAAGCCTCACAACCCTGAAAAGTTTCCCTTTTACAGATGAAGAAATTGAGTTTCAGATGCATTTATCCATTCATTCAGGGGAAAAAGAATTTTAATGGGTACTTAACTATGTGACAAACACTGGATTAGACAATGAGACATAACACTGAGTAACGTATAATCCTTGCCCTTAGGAAATTTATGGTCTGGTGGGGAATCCAGCTGATTGACAAATGCAATCCTGGAGAAAACCCAAGTCGGTGAAGAAACAGGGAAGATGGGCTCCAGTTCAGGCTAGGGTTGGCAGGGCAAGTGAAGCTAGAAGCCCTAGGTTTTTTCTTAACTCCAAATTGACCTGAATTCTCTTCTGTCCCCTCCACCCTTAATCTGCATTCTGTGAACCCACCAATAGGACCTTTTGGAGATGCCATTGTTAGTTAAGGTGTGCCCCAAAGGAATCAGTGTGGGCCTTAATCCATATTAGTGGAGGACTTATAAAGAAAAGTGAGAGAAGGCCACAAGTGGAAACCAAGACATTGCCATGTGATAGAGGCAGCAATGCAAGCTGAGGACCCCAAGGATTGCAGCAGGCCACACCAGAATGCCACAGACTTTTGGGGAGAAAGCATTGCCTTGCTGATGCCTTGATTTTGGACTTCTAACTTCCAAAACCATGAGACAATTAATTCCTGTTGTTAAGCCAACCCACTGTGTGACATTCATCACAGAAGCCTGGCCAACCAAGATGTTAGGTATGTGCTAGCAACTTGGAACACATATTTAGGCTAAATATAGCCTAAAGGAATGCCTGCAATGATGAGACTCTTAGGCCACAAGGCTGTCCAGTGGGGAAGACATTTGAAGCAGTGGTGCCTTGGTGTCCCTTTTAAGCGGTATGGCCTACTTTCCCCAAGCTCTGGGAGACACTGCCCAACTGTAGAGGGAGGGGCAGTGATGAGTAATGAGCACAGAAGACCCTCGGGAATAGTTACCAGAGTGTGCCAGCCAAGAGAATACCGAGAAAAAGCAGCCCTCGGTGGGGCCAGAGTGCCACCCCCTCTGGGAACCGGAGTCCAGCAATCCCTCTGAGGGGGGTGGCGAGCCAAGCCCATGTCGTGCCTCTCTGATGCATGGCTGGGCTGAAGAAAGGGCCCATTGAATTGTTCATGGAAAAGTGTGGTGCCTGAGAGGCCAGAGCTTGAGAATGAGGCCGCCTCAAGCACAGTGCTTGGCAGGACACCAGGGCCGAAGGTACAGCAAACGCCTCCCGGAATCGGGTCTTGGAGCAGGGCTTTGCGTCACTAATTGGCCACTCCAGAGGCAGGTGGGAACTCACAGGTTTTGTGTGTTTGTCTGTGCGTTCGCTGGTGATGGATGAGTCAGAGGGTCTGAGCTGTGGCTGCTCAGCCTTCATGTGACTAGGAAACCCCGACCTGCACGACCAGGAGATGAGACGCCAGGCCACGCCCCCGCACTCTGTCAGTGACCCCTCGCTGCTGAGAATCTACCTGCATGACCTGAAGCCGGGCGCTTTGGGGGCCAGACGACTTGGGTCTAATCCTGACTCCAATGCCTCCCGGTTGAGTGAACAAAGTTATAAAGACCATTACTTCCTGATAACAAGGACTGTGTGCCTGGCACTGCCCTAAGTGTTTTGTGTTCACTTATTCTTCACAGCAGCTCTAAGTACTATTATTATCCCCAATTTACAGATGAGGAAACTGAGGCATGGCATAGTGAAGTAATTTTCCCCCTGTCACATGGCCAGCTAGTGGGGGAGCCAGAATTGAACCTGGCTGTTTGACTCTAGAAACTGAATTTGACCACTATCCTACACTGCTTTTGTTTCCTGAATTGTAAAAGGAGGATAAATATAGTACCTCCTGCCCAGGGTGCTGGGATGGTCAAGTGGGATAATCCGTTTACATCAGGGGCACTGTGCCTGCATCCAAAAAGTGTTAGCTACTTTCAGTATGATTAGTCACCGCCCCTCAGTGGCCTTGCTTCTCTTTCTGTTTCTTCCCAGCCTCCTTCAGACAATTTTCTGATTGAACGTCACAAAACTTTCAGCCTCATGGATTAGAACCTGTGTGTGCAGGGGTGCGGGCAGTGAAGATCAACAACGCTGTGGGAGAGGGGGGCATGAGGGAGATAGAAGGGGATTCTCTGCTCACTTAAATAGTACTCCAGGAATCTTGCAAGCACTGAAGTTCAGGTTTGATCCTCTGAGCAAAAAAGTTTAGAGAAGTTCCTCTTGGCCTTTAACTGTAAAATCAACATCTTTATAGCAATAACAAAGGCAAACCTTCCTGGTTTTGTTCTTTTTGTGTGGCTCCCATCCACACACAGGAAACAAAGAAAACAGACAAACTAAAACCACTTCTACTTCCAAGGCTCCCATATATAAGGTAGTAGAAGGGGATGAAAGACTTTCCTTCTTGGGGAGGGATAGACATGGGGAGGAGGCATGGTTATACCATCCTGGTACTTCCCCTCCAACTATAAAGCTGAGGCAAAACTGGGTCACCCAAGAGGAGCCAGGGAAAACTCCAACTCTCACTTCCCTGAGCACCAAGGGGATTCTCAAGTCTCCCCTCAAGGTGGGGAACCCAGCCTGTCTGTGGGAAGAAGTTCACACTTGCCCGCTTCACAAAGAAGGTACATGGGGGATTTCCTACCTAGACGCTTTTGGATGGGGAGGCTCTGGGATTCCTTTTTTCTTTCTTTTTTGTGACAATATATATACAACACAAATTTTCCCATTTTAACCACTTTGATATGTACGATTCAGTGACACAAATTACATTCACAATATTTTGCTATCACCACCATCCATTACAAAAACTTTTTCCTCACCCCTAACAGAAACTCTGTATCCACTAAGCAATAACTCCCCATTTCCCACCCCTTCAGCCTCAGGTAACCTGTAATTTATTTTCTGTCTCTATGAATTTGCTTATTATAGGAATTTCATGTGAGTGAAATCATACAATATTTGTCCTTTTTGTGTCTGGCTTATTTTACTCACCATGATGTCATCAAGGTTCATCCACATTGTAGCGTGTATCAGAACTGCATTCTCCTTTATGGTTAAATAATATTCTATTGTGCATGCCATTCCATTTTTTAAAATCCATTCATCTGTTGGTGGGCACTTGTGTTGCTTTCACCTCTTGGCTATGGTGAATAACGATGCCATGAACATTGGTATACAAATATCTGTTAATGTCCCTGCTTTCATTTCTTTCAGGTATATACCTAAAAGGAGAACTGCTGGGTCATGTGCAATCCTATGTTTAACTTTCTGAAGAACTGCCAAGCAGTTTAGCACAGTGGCTGTACTATTTTAGATTCCCACCAATGATGTACTAGGGTTCCTATTTCTCTATATCCTTAACACTTTTTTTTTTTTTTTTGGTTTAGCCATCCTAGTGTGAGGGATTCCTTTTTCTCCTCCTCTTCCAGACCTCCTTAGCTCAGCAGTGTGTTGCCTTGTTATCAAGTTGTTGCAGGCCCAAAGTGTTTTAATTGCCCCAGTCTTGAACTCCAGTGCTCCAAAACAGGCTGATGGACCACTGTGGGAAGAACACAGCAGGGAGGCTGGGTCAAGTGGGCTGCATTTGAGAACACCCAAGGGGCCTTGTGGAGAGCTAGTAGGCTGTGTGAGTGCCTGGACATAGTAGCCCTTCTAAACCACAGACCCCACCTTCCCTCCCTTTGGTAAAGTCTGGACTCTTAGGCTTGACGATGAAAGAGCAATGAAAACAGTCTACAAGCCAGTGGCTAAGACTTGGGGTTGAACCCAGGACCTTGTACATGGAAGCAGACGCTCCCTCAAGACTTCTCTTGATGTTTCTGGAATGCTCTGTTCAACATTAGCTGTTGGGAAGAATACCCTGGGGGATTTGAAGCTGTGGCACAGTTTGTATATTCAACCATTTTTACTCCCATATTGAAGCTCTGGATATTGATGCATAGAGCTGAATTACCTTTCTCAAAAAATGTCCATGCAAATAGAAAAGAAAAACAAAACAAACAAACAAACAAAAAAAAACATAAAATTAAGAAAAAAACAAAAAAAGAAAATAAAACAAAAATGAAAAAAAGGAATAATTTTAAAAATCTAAATAAATAAATAAATAAATAAATAATGTCCATGCAAAGGAAAGGAGAAGGAAATAGAAAAGATGAGAGGAAAGGAAAGAAAGAAACTAATTAAATTTTTCAGGGAAGCTTGATCTGAATGAAAAAAATCACAAGGTTCATTTTCAAGAAGGTAACATATCACTGTGTATATAATCACAACCCCACTTAGAAATGCAAATGGAATTTCCTTTATTTTAGCTCTCCAAGCTCCCTTTCCATTATGTTCCCCTCCCATTAAACAGAAAACTCAGGTTTAGATTCAACAAATGCAAGAAAGGAAGTATAATGCCATTCATCCTGCCATATTATAGCAACTCTCATGAAGCCAGGAGGATGGAACTTAATGTTTCTTGGTGGGAAGAACCTTCTTGAACTCTTGGGCACCACAGCAGCAGCACCAGGCAACTCCAGGAAAAATGGTCTGGTTTATCTGGACCAGTTGAAGAGCAGCCCATTCTAAAAGCTTGCTTTCAGCAAAGATCTGAATTTGACTAAGATAAACATGGGAATTTTTTACTCCCTTTGTGTCCTTTATTTGATGATAACAAAGACAAGAAGGGAGGAGGCTGACCTCAAAGAGATAGAGACTATTTTCCTTTGAGCTAAGGAAACTGAAAATCTTTTTTGTTATTTCTTCCTGGAAGACAATCAGAGCTGTGAGTCCTGTAAAAGGTCACCAAATACCCTGCACTCCTTGTTGTAGTAACTTTCTGTGAAGTCACTTCAGAGAAAAACATACTGCTTAATACCAGCCAAGGACACCATGCCATTTTTTCTCAAGAGCCAGTATATGATCAGTTTAGTGCCTGGCTTCCCTGGTGCCCCAAACAAATCCTCATACCCCCTGCTCCTGGCTTAGTTGTCCCTGGCCTTCAGAAATAAGCCACTAGGATCATTGGAGAACAGAAAGGGACTGGCTTCCTCCCGTCCTGTGAGTTCCACTAGAGTTCTTTCCCAGGGCAGCGCACTCCCAAGTGCAAAGGGCAGAGCCTAGCACCTGGTACCCTGCTGCAGAGTTCCCACTCCTCATTGATCCTCCCACTCCCACTTCAAATTACACCAGGAAACAACAATAATTAGTTACCTGGGGCAAGTGGAGCCTTCCAAGCTGCACGGCTAAAAGAGTTTATCGCTTAGTAGTCGGCAGTTTTAAATATACCCTGTGCACCTTCCAGGTTTTAGCACATTAGTAATTTACTAAAATTAAATTTGGTAACTGGGAGAAGGGAGGAAGGTTGGGGAGTCAAAACGCTAGTCGCATTATTCTATGCTTGCTAATTAATAATAGTAGGTGTGTGCTGAGCATTTATCCTTTATCTCATGTAATCCTCACAACACTGGAAGTGCAGGTTATTCCTATTTTGATGATGGGGACACTAAGGCTCTGAGATAGGGGTTCTTAACCTTTTTTGTTCCACCGGCCCCTTTTCCAGTCAGGTGAAAACCATGGACCCTTACTAACACCACACTATACTGTGTATTATTTAATAAATACATCACACCTGCACCAACATGCTCCCACAAGAATAAATGTTTTTTTTTTTTTTTTTTTTAATTTCAATTCAAGCTTGTTAAGAACCCCTGCTCTGAGAGATGGAGTAATTTGCCTAAGTTCTCAGCAAGTGCTGAGAACAGGTTTGAACTCTTTGATTCTAAAGCCCTGAGCTTTTAATCATCACACTGCACTGCTGTTTCAAGTGGATGAAAGAGTGGGTGCCAGGAAATGCCACTTGAGCCAGGAAGGGAGCCATTGCCAAAATGTCAAACCAAAGGGGGACTGAAACCTGAGAATTGGCAGTTGGCTTCCGTGAAACCCTGGGGCCCCGTGGGGTAACAGTGTGCCCCCCAGGCCTGTTTCGAAGCACAAAAGGCCAGCACCCTTGGCCACTGTCTGACAGTAACCCAGTTTGGAAGTTGCAGAGGTATAGCTGGCCCCAACAGGTTTATCTCAGAATTTATTTTCATGCTGTCATCTCTGGGCTAAAGGCTGGTGGAAAAGAATACTGATGTTTAAGTAATATGCAAATATAAAGTGGTCTTCCTCCAGGAGCTTTCAAATGAAACGAATGTCCCCCTACCCTGTACCTTGAGGCACTAGCCCTGAAAATGCCCCAGGGAGGCCTCCTTATCCTTCCTGTCAGCTTCCCTGTGTGTCTCCATGTGATAGGGAGGGCAAACACGCTGCTGCCTACGCCCCAGCTCAAGGCCTGGCACCCAGCCACCTCCTCCCTCAACCACACAGCCAGGCATGCTGCTTGCTGACCCTGGGGTCACCCTCCATCTGTCTCTCCTGATAGTTTCTCGTCATTGCAGTATGTTTAGTGACTGACAAGTCCAGGGGATGACATACATCGGTTAAAGATAAGTTATATTTTGAGCGCTTACTATGTTACGTACCAGACCTTGTTTCAAGTACTGTTCACGTATTAACTTTTTATCCTCATACAACAGCTTGAAGTGGTGAGGTGCAGAGAGGTCACGCTACTTTCCCGTGTTCCACAGCTGTTGAGTAGCAGAGTCAGGGTACGGATGGAGACCACCTGGGCCTGCGCCTACCCTCTTAGCTGCTCTACTAGGAATTCCAGCCAGAGGCCATGGGTGATGCAAACAGCTCTTCCTGAGCGTGCCAGCCCTATCCACCTTCAGGTCAGGTCCCTGCTGCCATGCTGGCTTTTTGGCTGTAATGCTGCAATTGATTCAAGTTCCCAGGTGAGCACAATGCTTTAGGTAGTCAAAAGAAATATCACACAGGGCTGTGATACCCTCTGCAGGATGGCTCTGGGTGAGTCCCCTGCCTCCACGGCACCCTCTTCTCTTGCTTAGTGTCTGGACACTGTGACTCAGTTTCTGATGTTATTGGATACGGCCTTGGTCAGCATCATTGCCCACACAGATCTCCGGGAAAGGCACAGAGGAGAGCACTGTAGGAGGAGCTGTGTCTGGGGTCACTCACCAGACTGTACCAATTCCAGGGCTTGAGAGGAACACTGGAGGGAGCTAAGATAATAATAGCTGAGGCTTATTAAGCCCTTCCTACGTGCCAGGCCAGGGCTAAGCACATACTAGGCACCATCTCATTTAATCCTCATGTCAACCTTCTGATGTTGGTCCTATTATTATACTCTTTTGGCAGGTGAAAAAAATGAGCCATGGAGAATTGGCATGATTTCCCAAGATCACAGGGCTCACAAACGGGGGTCCAGGATTCTAGCCCAGTCAACCAGCTTCATAGACTGAGCTCAAACACAGTGCCACACTGATTCCTGGGTCCATGTCCCTAACCATGGCTCTATTTTGGAAAGATGGGAACTCTTAGCCATCTTATTGCCAACTCCACAGTCATCCTTGGGATGAGGGCCTAGAAGCAAAGTGAAAAGAAACTCTGGCCTGAAACAACTGCATGCATCTGGACTTGGGAACAGGGTTGGGAGGGGAGAGGGTGAGGGTGGAATCTCACCAGATTGTAAGCTCAGTAACTGATGTTTCTGATTGGATCCTGGGAGGAAGAATCAGAACAGGCTTTCTTGGTCAACATCCATTAGAGGGGTTGAGGGGAGACAGGAGGGAAGAAGGTGGGTGGGTGGATGGGGGAATTTGGCATCTTTCCCTTGACCCTCTGAGTTCCAGAAACAAGACTCCATCTCTGCCCACCCCTCTCCTCCGCCCCAGACCCCCTGGGCACTCATCCTTGCCACCTGTTGCTGCTGGCTGCTTAAGCTCCATTACTGAGGTGCCAGAGAGGAAGGAAGCTGGGTCTCCCAGCTGGCAAAATAGGTAACGCATTAGGATTGCTGCGTCAGAGCCCTCTTACGGCTATTAATGATAACATTACTACTTTCGGGTGACGTTTAAAATGTTCTGTGGAGTTTAACCTTTCAGCTGTTTATAATTCCATTCACATTTACCCCACAGAGAGGAATACACCATGTGAAAAGCACACTTGGCTCTCCAACCTGGAATGAAAATTGCGATTGCCCCGCTCCTTGGAGTTTCCTCCAAGTGAAACGGCCCACGCATAGCTGCTTTTGAAGCCTGCCTGTTGCTGCAGCATCGCTGTGCTGTGTTGCTAAGATGGCATGTCCTGACTTTCAAAGCAGTCACACAGCACATAAAATCATTCTTGGGATCCTTGGTTAAAGGCCACATCTGCTTCAAATACACATTTTTTTAAAAAGTGAGCTAGGGATTTATCTGGCAAATTTTAACTTCAATCATTATTTAGACAGGGACAGAGCTAATCGTAGTGTTTAAACATCATCATTAATTAGTCAGGGATAGAGCCAAGTTTGTAGAATTCTGGAACGCAAGCTTAACCTCAAATTACCTTAGCAGTTGTTCTATGTGGCCAATCCTGAGAATTTAATTCAGAGCAAATCATTTATCTATTTATAACCCAAGTTGCTTCTGTATACTGGAAATATAAAGATGAACAAGACATAATTCCTGCTCTCATGAGGCTGAGAGACTAATAAAATATGGAAATGATGCTAAGGGACTATAAAGTGCTAATAGGCATGTGTTCAAAATGTCATGGGATATATACATAAAAAATTACATTTATGTAAGCAAATGCACATATATGCATATATATTTACATATCATTTTAGAAACATTGGTATGTATTGTGAAAAATTTGATTTTTACCCCCCCACACACAAAAAAATATATCATGGGAGTGAGTGGGGTCAGGGCTGAGGGGTAAGAAGAGGGGCCACAACGAGTCACAGAAATGAGATGGCATTTGGTCCAAATCCTGAAGGAAGAGTGTTCGCATACGCAAAGCCATGAAACATGGTGAGATGCGTTATCCCAGAAACCACAAGCAGCCCTGTGTGGGTAGAGCAAAGGTGAGTGAGAAAGTGACAAGACCTTGGAAGAATATAGAAGGAATTTAGATTTAGCATGTGGTCAATGGGCAACTGGGGAAGAATTTTAAGCATGAAGGGAGCTGGGAAGCACATGATCAGATTTTCATTTCAGAAAGGAAATTTAAGGTTTGGTGGATAGATTTGAGGGGTTAGAAATTTGGGGCAAGGAGGCCAATTGCAAGGTTATCAGAATAATCAAAGTGAGAGATGAAGAAAGCCCAAATTTAAGAGCTATTTCCGAGGCAGCAGAGCCAAGATAATCATTGTAACTATTTTACTAGATAGAGGTCCAAAATGAGGTCACATTTCTTCTCATCTACAATGAGATGCACCTGCAGAGCTGAACGGCAGCTGTGGCCCCTTCTCGTGACAAAGCTGTGAGAGCCCAGCCTAGAGATGGGAATGTGGTCTGTAGCTACTTCCTCCCTCCTTCATCTTCTCCTGGGCACCCTTGCTCAGACTTCCCAAATTACCTAAAGATATGGTCTTTCATGTTACTATAATTTAAACTAATTGATTTTATTTTTTGACTCAGTTTCACAGATGGTTCAAAAATCAGAGTATAAGATGATTTTTTATGAAGTGTTCCCCTCGCTCTTTCCAACCAATTCGCATCCCAACTTGCAATAGGTTTCTTTCACATCGTTTTATTTTTTTATTTTTATTTTTTTTTATTTATCCCCCCCTTGCTGCTTTTGCTTCCTGTGTCCATTTGCTGTGCGTTTTTCTGTGTCTGCCCATCTCCCTCTGTTGGGTTGTCCCGCTGCGTCAGCTCACCGCACTGCGTGGGCTGGCTCACCGCATTGCATGGGCCCAGGAATCGAACCCGGGGCCTCCCATATGGTAAACGGGAGCCCCATCAATTGAGCCACATCTGCCTCCCATCTTTCATATCCTTTTAGAGATTTTTTTTTTTTTTTAAGTATATTCAAGAAAGCATGCTTAAACATTCTTCCCCTCGCCTGCTTTTATTCTTTCCTTTTGGGAGTCGTCTTAGGATGAGTTGAGGAAGCCATAGGGGAGCTCATTTCAGTTCTAAGGACTGGCTACTGTTCTGTCTGTATCAGCTGATTGTATCAGAGCCTCAAACAGAGCCTGTCCAGCAGGGTCAAGGCCTCTTGTCCTCAGGAGGCCACCGAATGGCTGGTGTCCTGTGCACCCTCGGGACCTACTGTAGTAACTGAGGCACACAAGTTAGCCTGCACCAGACAGTCCAGGCGAGGCCCTGAACACAGGGGAAAGTGTAGGCACCACTGAGGCCCCCCAGGCTCAGGGCGAAGACAGAAAGGTCCTGATGTCCAGCTATGACTGCCCCCACCCATCAGGGCCTACATTCTTAGTAAGGAGCTTTTCTGTGCACAAGCAGCCATTTTCCCTGGGCCCACCCTGGGTCAGCGGGCTGGACCCCAGGAGACAGAACCTGCCCTAACACTGTCACTCCTCAGGGGCCCTGCTGTTCTTTTCTGCCAACTGACCTCAGCCCAAGCTACCTCAATCTGCGCCCCTGGGGTCCAGCAAAGATATTACATAAACTTTGAAATTGACAGGAGATGCTCTAGGTCTCATTGTTTCCTTCCAGAAAGTTCTTTGCAGGTTGCAAACATCAGTGCCTCACTTCACAACACCAGAAACACCTCAGGTCTTAGGGACACAGGTTTCGGTTTCATAGAGCTTTTTTGGTGGGTGAAGTGGATTGTGATAATAAAGGAGGACTGAGATTGGGGAGGGCCTGGGAGATGAATTCAGTTCTGGACATGTTGAGTTTATCTTTGTGACCCCTCAGTTTCCTATTGTAAACATAAATCCTGATTTTAATGGAATTTCAAAGCTATCATTGAATTCCCTCAGGTCTGTACTACCCTTCATGATTAACCTTAAGCTTCTCCTGGATTTTCTTAACTATTCTTAGCCAAATCTTGGTGGACTTTACACAGGATAATTGTTTAAAAAATATATATTGAGCCCTGAAATGTAAGTATAAAAAATATATATATATGAGATGATGCTCGGGATATAACTTAGTACCCACCAAATATAACTATAATAGTGTTTGGTAATTGAACACAGATATTCAAATGCCAAAAAGAAGATGGCTGTTCAAAGAGTGAACTTAGAACTACCAGAGGCTACTATCGTGTCATGCATACCATCGGCATTCAATAATTTTACTTTGGGAGACGGATGCCCAACCCTTTGAGCCACATCCGTCCCCCATGTGGAGGGACCCGGGTTCGATCCCTGGGACCTCCTGGTAAAAAAATAAATAAATAAAATAATTTTACTTTAATAATGGTAATAGCTAACGTGTACTCACTATGTGGCAGAAACTAATCATGTTATGTGCATTATCACTATGAGGAAGGTATCATCATCATCATCATCATCATCATTATCCACAGTTTACAAGTGAGAAAACTGAGGCCCATAGAGATTAGATAACTTGCTGTTAATCACATTTACTCTGTTAGGATATTGATTTGGCTATCAACAAGGCACAAATTAACAATGGCTTAACAAAGTAGAAGTTTAATTCTTTCTCAGGTCTCATCATGAGCAGTCCAGGGCTGAAAAATCAGCTCCCCCTTGTTGGGAGCCCAAGCTCATTCTTTCTTATCACTCTGCCCTCCCTAGGGGCAGCCCTATTCTGCCTCATTAAAGATGGAGAAATGCAACTCTGCATTCCAACCTTGAGAAGAATGTGGTCACATGGCAAAACCTCCTTGCAAAGGAGGCTAGGGAATGTAGTCCTTATTCTCGCAGTCCACATGCCAAGCTAAAAGTCAGGGAAGAAGGAAAGAATGAATACTGGGGGACAAATAGCAATCTCTGGGTTCAAACCCAGCAGTTTGCCTTCAGAGCCAGAATCCCTAACCATTACATTCATTGTACTATTGTCTAAGAATTAAATGAGGTTGGGAGTTGGTAGGGTCTTTCTGATCCTTCCCTACAGGGCTGAGGCTTTCCTTTCATATTCTACTTTGCCTACATGTACATGAGCATAGAGACACATACAAATACACATATCTAGCTTATAATTCTTCCAGTGAAAAAGCTTTTAGATATTGTTGCCCATTGATGGGGAATGAGATAATGTTTACTTTCATCTCCTTATAGACTTTCAATTTTTACTTCTCTTTCTCTATAAGTTGCCAACTGCCTCACACTTTATGATGCTTGGGAATGATGCCATCATTGGTTTAATGGTTTCTTCTGCCACCAGACTGTAGGGTTGGTTTTAGAAATAACTCCCCACAAATGAAAACTCCCAATCTTTCATTAGCAAATGAGGCAAGCTAGGGTAATCTTTAAGAATATTTAGCAAATATGAGAACACTTAAAATTAGAATACATCAAACATCGTGAATTTGACACAACTTGATAATTTTCATTAAAAGACAAATTGTATCTCATTCATTCCCAACAGCCAATTTTAAGGTTAGCTTAATAGAATCCTCTCAAAATGGAGAAACTCCATAATGACCTTATATGTGTAACTGCGCTTCTCATCTCTTCTCTCATCACTGTAAAATAATATTGTTTGAACTTCTCAAGACTCTTGAGACATTTTTTTTACAAAACTAATTTTAAGTAAGTATAAATTCAATGGCACATTCCTACTGTGGCACTTTCAGCTGTGCAGAATGCCACAGCAATGAGGAGATTGCTTGTTTCAGAGCTGGAGATGCCAATCCCATGACAGCCTTTTTTTAAGGCATGTAGCTGGTGACTGTTAAATCTGCATTTCCTGACACTCACAATGGTCCCTTAGCCACTGGATGTGAGCAGAGAGTTAGTTAACAATCAGGCCTTCTTTTTCATAGTCTGGTGAACAATGCAAAGTTCTTTTAAATTATGATTTCATCTAATCATAACAATAACCCTATGAGAAAAGTAGGGACATCCTGGCAATATAAGAATACCCTAAGCATCATTAGTACTAAGACAAGTTTAGGACCAGTGGACTCCCTAATATATAGAAAGCACACTTAAATGATATTATTTCCAACAAATGTTCATTGAGCCCCTCCTATGGGCCAGGGCACTGCAAGGTGTTAGGGACCACAGGTGAACAGGATGTAGACCCTTCCCTCAAGGTACTCTGCAGGGGAGAGCAGTGAACCCCAGGATCTATAAAAAGATGCTAAAGGATGTGTTCTGGGAAGTGGGGGAGGGGAGAGATGCTTTCAGAGAGTGGAAGGGGACATTTGTGCTGAGCCCTGAAATGTAAGTAGGATTTTTTTTTTTTAAGATTTATTTTATTTACTTTATTTTTCTATATTTATCCTCCCCCCCCCCCAGATGGTTCTCTCGTTTGTCTGCTTATTGTTAGTTTGCCTTATCCAGGAGGCACCAGGAACCGAACCCAGGACCTCCCACGTGAGAGGGGAGTGCCCAACGGCTGAGCCATATCCGCTCCCCACAGGCTGCAGCTTCTGCTGGCATGTGGCATCTGCTTTGTTGCAGCAGGGGTGGAGTCTAGCTTGTTGTGGCGGGAGGCAGTGTCTGCTTGTCTTCTTTTAGAAGGGACCTGACCCCAGGATCTCCCATGTGGTGAGTGGGTGCCCAAGGGGTTAAGCCACATCCGCTTCCCATAAGTGGATTCTGCTTGGCAGGGAAGTGAAGGGAGGACATTCCAGGAAGAGGCTGCAACATGGATGGGTGGGGGGGAGCTGAGGGTGGCTAGCATGGGTTGGGGAGGAGAAGTGCATTCGATTAGGCAGATGATGGAGGCCTTGGTTCCCATACTCAAGAATTTGGATTAATCCTGCAAACCAGAGAGGTTGTCAAGAGGAGATCTAGTTGGGTGTGAGTCCAGACTCCAGGGCTTAATGACTTAGGGAAGTTATTTCATCAATGCTTTGCAAAATGGAGGCAATAATCATACATATTGATTAGTTTTGAGTGTTAATAAACTAGTGGATGTAAAGTGCTTAGCACAGTGCCTGTCACACAGGGAGTGCCAAGTAACTATAATAACTAATAGTTATTAACTATTATCCAGCTAATATTTCTTTACCTTTTTTTTTTAATCCTACTCCTCTCCTTATACACAGTAGTTTTTGTATAATTTAATGGGCTTCACAGATACCCTGAAACTGGGTCCCAAGTTAAGAACACTGCTGAAAGATAGAGGGAGTCATCTAAAGTTTTAAAGTGGAAGTATTAAGCTCATATTTGATCATTGGATACTCGAGAAGGAAACCATTTGTGGTTCTCAGATCTGGCTGTACATTAGAATCATCTGTGGAGCTTTTAAAAAATACCCATGATCTAACCTCACCTCCAGAGATTCTGGTTTGATTAGCCTGGGGGGAGTCTGGGGAGGGGGATCTGGATTTTTAAAATCTTCCAGGTGATTCTAATATATAGCCAGCTTTGAGAACCACCGAATTATTTTGTTAGTTAGCTACAGAGAGGATACTAGCAGGAGCATAATAACGGGAAGGAGAAAAGAGGAAAGAGTCTAGAAACATTTGGGAGATGAATCAACAAGACTGGGTGACCATTTAGGAGTGAGAGAGGAAGGTGTGAGGTGACCCTACTAACCCAGACAGAAGGGGAGGAGATGTCCATGTTTTATTATTTACTGCTTTTTAAAAATATATATGGTGTGAAGCAGATGTGGCTCAATCAATTGGGCTCCCATCTACCATATGGGAGGCCCCAGGTTCGATTCCCAGGGCCTCTTGGTGACGGGGAGCTGGCCAGCGCCTGCGGAGAGCTGACGGCCCGTGCCCGCATATGGCGCAGCAAGATGGTGCAGGAAGATGGCGCAACAAAGGGAGACGAGTAGACACAGAAGAACACACAGCAAATGGACACAGAGAGCAGACAGCGAGTGCAAGTGGCAAGTGGGGGGAATAAAATAAATAAATAAATAAATAAATGGGGAGCAGATGTGGCTCAAGCAGTTGAGCACCCATCTCCCACGTGGGAGGTCCTAGGTTTGGTTCCCAGTGCCTCCTAAAGGAAAAAAAAAAAAATACAATGAGCAGACAACGAGCAGATGAGCACAAATAATGAGCAAACAGATGAGGGAGCCATGGGGATATATATATAGTAGGCAGGAATGGGCAAGAAAAAAGTTCATTCAACAAACATGTACTTAATATACATTCATGGAGTGTAAATGGTGGGGCTGGGGTTGCTTCTGGATATTTTTGACGTGCCTGCAGAGTATGAAAATGTTGTCTAGGCAGCTGAAAATGCCAGTGCAATTTGGAAGTCAGTTCATGACCAGGTGACCATGGATCATCTAGGAAGGAGCAAGGGGGAGACATGAAGGCCAGCTGTGGAACCTGGAGGAGCAGGGATCCCAAAGCCCCCCCTCATAAGGAGAGTTGGGAACGGTATTTGTGTGAGATGGCAAGGGCCCTGAGAGAAGGAAGCAAAAGTTTCCAGAGGTGGGGTTGGATGTGGCTCAACTGGTTGGGTGTCCGTCTCCCATATGGAGGGACCCGGGTTCGATCCCCGGGACCTCCCGGTAAAAAAAAATAAAATAAAATAAAAAAATAAATTAAAAAAAAAAAAAAAAAAAGTTTCCAGAGGGAGGGGGTACCACTCTGTGAAATGCAGCAGAGACATGCCCTGTGTTTGATAATTAGGAGGCGGTCATGGCTTTTGGGGCAGTGGCAGGGACAGAAGCCAAATTCCATTGGGTGCCAACGAGAAAGAAAGTGAGGAAGCACGAGCATCAGTGTAGGAAGTCTAGAGTAAAAGCAATGAAAGCAGTAGCTATAGCGGAGGAAGGGTGGAGGAGCAGAGTTTTATTTTAGGTTGGAGGGGCATTATTGTAGTCTGAGGGGAAGGAGCCAGGCTGGAGGAAGCCTTCAAAAACACTGAAGGGGAGGAGACAGTCCCTGGAGCCAGGGCTCAGCCTCGGCAGGCAGCCCGGGGCTTGCAAACACTGGGTGAGGAATTGCTCTTGGATAAGAGTCAGGATGCTTGTTTCTTTGAGACAAAAGCGAGAAGTTTCCCGAACTTTACAGGCCTTCTGTCAGAAAAGCTATCCAGGGTCATTTCTCAATACCAAAATAGCGTCCTACCTGTATTCTCCTTTGTCAGGCCCAAATCTCCAAACTCTGTTTCTCTCCTCAAATGCAGGACTTGAGACTGGCTGGGGTGTGAGATGTCATATCTGGGGTTTCCACTTTCTTCACTGTCCCAAAAGAAAAGCAGGGGAGCCCTTTCTGTTCTGAGTTGACTGGCTAATCACAATGGATGAAGAGACTAGCGGAAATGACAAAGGTTTATGGATTCTTACAAAACTCTTCAGTCACTTTATTTTTAAAAAAAGATTTATTTTCTTATTTCTCTCCACTCCCTCGTTTGCATTTGCTGTGTCTGCTTGTTGTGTGCTGGTCTTCTTTTTTTTTTTTAGGAGGCACTGGGAACCAAACGCAGGACCTCCTATGTGGGAGGAAGATGTCCTATCACTTGAGCCACCTCCACTACCTTCTTCAGTCACTTTTGCTGGCTCCCCTTTCCCCTTGCTCCCTGGAGCTCTCAGATTGCACCTTGCTTCCAGCTGCATTGCTGACCATTTGCTCCTTCTTGAAAGTCTTTTCTTCACTTGGCATCAGTGACATCAGAGTCTCCTGGTTGTCCTCCTACTTCACTGACCTCTAGATATTGAATGCCCAGTGCTCTGTCCCAGGCACCTTCTCTTCCCCAAATACATTCTTTTGCCCAGTCCCATAACTTTTATCTCACCCAGATAAATTTCATCTGTATGCTGAGATCTCCTCCATCCTGACCTCTCTCTCCAATACCTGAACTCCCCACCATGTGACTAACACATTCACTTGGACACCCTACAGGCATCTCAAACTCAACATGTCCAGAATAGAACTGATTTTCTTCCCTTCAACCTGCCTGTCTGTTTTCCTCTCTCAATATATGTCAGTAATCATTCCCTCATTTCTTAACCAAAAACCCAAAGCCAACCTTGATTCTTCTCTTTCCCTTTTCCCCCAATGCCATCCTTCAATAAATCCTGATGCTTCTACCTCAAAAATATATTGAAACCTGTGCATTCTTCCATTTACAGTCAAGCCCAAAGCTATTGGAATGTGATTTGCAGACCAGCAGCATCAACAGCACCCTGGAGCTGGTTAAAATGCAAAATCTTGGGATCCACCCCAGCCTAACATGATCTGAAACTCTGGGGATGAGGCCCAGCCATCCGTGTTTTAACAAGCCCTACAGGGGATTCTGAAACCCTCTAAAGTTTGACATTATGGACAACTGATTTTTGACAAGGGAGCAAAGACCACTCAATTGGGCAAAAATAGTCTCTTCAACAAATCGTGCTGGGAAAACTAGATCTCCATTTTCTAAAAAATAAAAAAATAAAAGAGGACCCCTACCTCATACCATATACAAAAATCAACTCAAAATGGACCAAAGAACTAAATATAAGAGCTAGAATTACCAAACTCCTAGAAGAAAATGTAGAAAAGCATCTTCAAGACATTGTGAGAAGCAATGGTTTCTTAGATTTTATGCCCAAAGCACAAGCAACAAAAGAAAAAATAGATAAATGGGACCTCATCAAAATTTAAAACTTTTGTGCCTCAAAGGACTTTATCATGAAAGTTAAATGACAACCTACACAATGAGAGAAAATATTTGGAAACTCCATAACTGATAAAGGTTTAATATCTAGAATATATAAAGAAATCCTTCAACTTACCAATGAAAAGACAACCCAATTTTAAAATGTGCAAAAGACTTGAATAGATATCTCTCCAAAGAAGATATACAAATGGTCAAAAAGTACATGAAAAGATGTTCAGCATCATTACCCATCAGGCAATGCAAATAAAAACCACAGTGAGATACCATTCCACACCCATTAGAATGGCTGCTATTAAAAAATGGAAAATAACAAATGTTGGAGAGGATGCAGAGAAATAGGAACACTCATTCATTGCTGGTGGCAATGTGAAATGGGGCAGCCACTATGGAAGACAGTTTGGTGGTTATTGAGAAAGCTAAGTATAGAACTACCTTTTGACCTGGCAATCCCACTACTAGACATATACTTAAAAGAATTAGGAGGCGGCTGTGGCTCAATCAGTGGGGCTCCCGTTTGCCATGTGGGAGGCCCCGGGTTCGGTTCCCGGGGCCTCCTGGTGAGGGCGGGCCCACCCGCACGGCGTGGTTGGCTGACCCGGCGAGCGCAAGCAGCAAGGGAGGGATAAATGAATGGATGAATAAAATCTTTAAAAAAAAAAAAAAAAAAAAAAAGAATTGAAACCCGGGTCTCAGACAAATATTTGCACACCGATGTTCATAGCAGCAGTATTCAAAATTGCAAAAAGATGGAAGCAACCCAAGTGTCCATCAACAAATGAATGGATAAATAAAATATGGTACACACACACAATGGAATATTATTCAGCTGTGAAAAGGAAAGAAGTACTGATACATGCCACAACACAGATGAACCTTGAAGACATCATGTTGAGTGCAATAAACCAGACACAAAAGGACAAATATCATATGATTTCCCTGATTTGAAACCATTAGAACAGGCAGACTTCTGGCAAGACTGTGGACTATGAAGATACAGGACTTTCTTCTCCTCCAGGAAAAATAACTAGAGGACACACTGAAACAGCCTAGAAAAAGATCTTCCTGGGTTAAGGACACCAGGGGAAAGCTGGACACCACCCAGAGGAGAAAGGGACAAAGGAGGGAAATCACGATGACAGAACTGTGAGTTGAGACCAGAGGCTGCTGCTGCCGGCACCATCCCCCACACTAAAGACATTTCATAATTCTCAGGCCTCTGGGCCTGCCACTACAGACAAAGGGCTCCAGAGTTCTACCACCCCAGGAAAGGGGAGAGAGAGGGACACAGCCTAAGGCTGACTCAGCTTCTGACCCACAAATTTGGTCTGCTGTGTCCCTCCTGCCCTTCCAGGCCTGGTGGGGCTGCACCATTGTTTGCCTTGGGAGCCAGCAAGGGGCTAAATATATACAACCCTCCCAATCTCCTTCTCTACTAACCGGTACTGACTGTTGAGGACTCAGAGCAGAGTGGAAATATTTCCTAGCCAGGAAAAGGGAGGGAGCTGCCGGAGAAGGCTGGAGAACTATCCAGAGAAAGTTTGAATTACAAGGCTCCTAGCCTCTAGACAGGAAGCTCTATCACATGGATCCAGTCTGTGTTACAACAAATACACCCTGACAAGGTTGAACTGAGAGTTGTCAAAGAGTGCCATCTGCTGGAAGACCAAGGAAGTGTCACAAAAAAACATAAGTAGGAGAGGCTTTTTCTGGCCTGTATAAACTCTCTCCCCAAGGCCCTAGGAAGAGTGTCTACAACCAACTACTGGGTCCAGTGCCCAGTTCTGAGCAACCAGCAGGGGCAATCCTAACAATCCAGATTGAGCCAAGAATCAAAGAGCAGTGGTAACGCTCAGCCTCCTGCCACTAAATCCCTACAAAAGAGAAAGAAATTGAGCATCTGAGTAAACTACATCCTAATCAGATGCCTGGACATCAGCAAAAAATTACAAGCCATACTAAGAAAATAGAAGACATGGCCCAAGAAAAGGACTATATCAAAGCCCCAGAAGGGACACAGGATTTGAGAGAACTAATCAGCAAGATGCACACAAATTTCCAAAATAAAATTAATGAGTTCAAAGACAAAATAGTTAAAGAGATAAATGACACCAAGAAGACAAAGAGTGAGTGAGAAGAAGAATTTGAAATCCTGAACAGAAAAGTAACAGAGCTCATGGGAATGAAAGACAAAATAGGTGAGATCAAATACACATTACAGGCATACATAGCAGACTCGAAATTATGAAGAAAGAATAACAACAGCATATCAAAAGACTTATACATCACACCCAGATGGGACTTATTCCTGGTATGCAAGGCTGGTTCAACATAAGAAAATCAATCAACATAATACACCACATTAACAAATTAAAGGAAAAGAAACACATGATCATCTCAATTGATGCAGAAAAGGCATTCGACCAAATCCAGCATCCTTTTTTGATATAACACTTCAAAAGTTAGGAATAGAAGAAAAATTCCCCAATGTGATAAAAGACATATATGGAAAATCCACAGCCAACATCCTACTCAATGGGGAAAGGTTGAAAGCTTTCCTTCTAAGATTGGGAACAAGACAAGGATGCCCACTGTCACCATTGTTACTCGATATTGTAATAGAAGTTCTAGCTAGGGCAATTAGACAAGGAAAAAAAAAAAAGGCATCCAGATAGGAAAAGAGAAAGTAAAACTTTCACTGTTTGTGGATGACATGATCCTATACTTAGAAAATTCTGAAGTATCCACGAAAAAGCTACTTGAGCTAATAAATGACTTCAGCAAAGTGGCAGGATACAAAAGCAACATGCAAAAATCAGTAATATTTTTGAACACTAGTACTGAACAACCTGAGGAGGAAATCAGGGGGAAAATTACATTTTCAACAGCGACAAAAAGACTCAAATACCTAGGAATTAATTTAACCAAAGAAGTACAGGACCTATATGCAGAAAACTACAAAACAATGCTAAAAGAAATTTTAAAGAGACCTGAACAAATGGAAAGACATTCTGTGTTCATGGATTGGAAGAATAAATATCATTAAGATGTCAATCTTACCCAAACTGATTTATAGATTCAATGCAATACCAATCAAAATCCCAACAGCTTACTTTACAGAATTAGAAAAGGCAATTACCAAATTCATTTGGAAGGGAAATTGCACCTGAATAGCCAAAAGCATTCTAAAGAAGAAAAGCGATGTGGAAGGAATATCACTGCCTGAAATTGAAGCATATTACAAAGCTACAGTGGTCAAAACAGCGTGGTACTGGCATAAAGATAGACTCATCAATCAGTGGAATAGAGTTGAGAAACCAAAAATAAACCCTCACCTATACAGTCAACTGGTTTTTGACAAACCTGTCCAGTTAATGTTAATGGGATGAAACAGTCTCTTCAACAAATGGTGCTGGGACAACTGGATATCTATAACCAAAAGAATGAAAGAGGACCCCTATCTCACTCCCTATACAAGAAATCAACTCAAAAAGGATCAAAGACCTAAATATAAAAGCCAGGACCATAAAACTACTAGAAGAAAATGTAGGGAAACATCTTCAAGACCTTGTAATAGGTGGTGGTTTCTTGGACCTTATGCCCAAAGCATGCGCAACAAAAGATTAAAAATTAAACACTTTTGCACCTCACAGTTCTTTGTCAAAAGGGTGAAATGGTAGCCAACTCAACAGGAGAAATTATTTGGAAATCACATATCTGATAAGGGTTTAATATCCAGGATATATAAATAGATGTTACAACTCAACAATAAAAAAACAAACGACCCAATTAAAAAATGGACAAAAAACTTGAATAGACATTTGTCCAAAGAAGAAATACAAATGGCAAAGAAACATATGAAGAAATGCTCAACATCACTCATGATTAGGGAAATGCAAATCAAAACTACAATGCAATATCATTTCACACCTATCAGAATGGCCACTATTAAAAAGACAGAGAGCTACAAGTGTTGGAGAGGATGTGGAAAGATAGGAACACTTCTTCACTGTTGGTGGGAATGCAGAATGGTACAGCCACTATGGAGGACTGTTTGGCAGTTCCTAAATAAGTTGAATATAGACTTGCCAAGGAGACCCTGCAACACCACTACTGGGTGTATACCCACAAGAACTGAGAGCTGTGACATGAACAGACATCTGCACACCGATGTTCATAGAGGCATTATTTTTTATTTTATTTATTTATTTTTTTTACCGGGAAGTCCCGGGGATCGAACCCGGGTCCCTCCATGTGGGAGACGGACGCCCAACCAGTTGAGCCACATCCGACCCCCGGTAGAGGCATTATTTACCATTGCCAAAAGTTGGAAAAACCCAGGTGTCCATCAACTGATGAGTGAATAAACGAACTGTGGTGTAGTCACACAATAGAATATTATGCAGCTGTAAAAAGAAATCAAGTCATAAAGCATATGACAACATGGATGAACCCGGAGGACATTGTGTTGAGCGAAGCAAGCCAGACACAAAAGTACAAATACTGTATGATTGCGTTACTATGAACCATATATATTGTGTAACATGCTATATGATTCCAAAAATAAATGTATATGTATCTAGTACATCTGATTGAGAAATGGTGTTTTTATTCAACTGTGTTTTCTTTTTAGTTTTTAATTGCTTATATTTTCAATTATGGTACAAAATAAAGTTTTTAAAAATGTTAAAAAAAAAACAAAAAAAAAAACATTAGAACAATCAAACCCATTGTCAGAATCTAGAATATAGGTTATCAGGAGATGGGGTGGGGATAAGGAATAGGAAGTTAAGGCTTAAAATGTACAGACTTCCTATTTGTAATGGTGAAAATGTTTTGGTAATAGATGGTTGTGATGGTTGTATAATATTGTGGGCATAATTAACAGCAGTGAAATATATATATGGATGTGATTAAAAGGGGAAATGTTAGATTGTATATATGGTAACAGAATAAATTTTTTTTAAAATCCATGAACTACAGTGTACCCTAAGTTAAATTCATGGACTATAGTTAATAGCACAATTATAAAAATGTGCTATCATCAATTGTAACAAATGTTCCACACCAATGCGAGGTATTAATAACAAGGTGGTATATGGTATAGCAGTTTGATATTATTGATGAATTCCAAAAAGAAATACTGATTATGTTTGTAAACTGGTCTGTTTTTCTGGGCATATTAGATTATTTTGGATTCAGAGGTTTCACTTTTACTTGATTAAATAATGATCAAGGCTTTGATTGGGCCATGTCAGTAGGACATTGAGTCCCTGCCCCCTTGGTAGGTGGGGGGGACTCACAGAGAAACTGCATTGCAGAGAAGGGAGGTTGGAGTTTTGGGCTGCAGTCCTAGAAAATAAACATGCAGGAGAAGAACAAGAGGAATAGAGACAGCTCCGTAGACACAGCAGAGGCCCCAGGAAGAGAGACAAGCTGTTAGCCTGATAGTCTACACCTGTCCTTGTGGAGCGAGCAGGGCAAATGAGCTGGTGAGAAATGAGCCCTAGGAAGAGAGGAACCCAGGAAGCCTGAACCCTTGCAGACATCAGCAGCCATCTTGCTCCAATATGTGGCAACAGACTTTGATGAGGGAAGTAACTTATGCTTTATGGCCTGGTAACTATGAGCTTCTGCCCCAAGTAAATACCTTTTATAAAAGAAAACAGATGGGAAGCGGCTGTGGCTCAATCAGTGGGGCTCCCGTTTACCATATGTGAGGCCCCGGGTTCGGTTCCTGGGGCCTCCTGGTGAGGGCAAGCCCGCCCGCACAGCGTGGTTGGCTGACCCAGCGAGCACAAGCAGCAAGGGGGGGATAAATGAATAAATAAATAAAATCTTTAAAAAAGAAAAAAAAAGACAACGGATTTTTGGCATTTTGCTTCAGCACCTCTTTGGCTGACTATTACATATGGGAATCCTGTATTTTACACATGATTGTTCTGTAAACCCACAACTTTCTCTAATAAAGAAAAAAATTAAAAACTACAAAAAAAAAAAAAAAAAAAAAAAAAAACTACACCCCACTGTAAATCAGATTATATTCCCGAGCTTAAAACCTTCTATATTTTCCCACTGGACATAATACATCCCAGGTTCTCTTTCCTGGTCCCCAGAACCCCTGAGGAGCTGGCTGTTCCCATCCACCACTCCATTTCCTGCCAGAACCTTTCTTCTTCCATCTGTGGGCCTCTCCCTTCCGCAGATGCACCGCCCTGTTCCCAACTTGAGGCCTCTGTACTAGCCACTCGCTCTACCTCGGCACCAGCTGGCCCCTCCTCTTACTTTGCACTTGTTGTACCCCAAACTTCAGTAGCTGGTTCCCTCATGTCATTTACGTCTCCATGTAACTGGCACCTCTTCAGAGAGGCCGTCACCAACAAGGAATCTAAAGTAGTCATTCTTTACTAAACTGTACAGTTTTAACCCTCTGTCTAGCACTCCATACTATAAAATATTTTCTTATCTTGTCTATTCATTGTCCACCGGAATGTAGGTTTTAGGAGAGCAGGGCCCTATCCTGTCTTGTTTACCACTGCATCCCCAGTGCCAGGAACAACGCCTAGTACATAGCAGATGCACAAAAAGATCAGCTGAGTGGATGAAGTTCCTTGCTTGTTTCCCAACTTGTCTTCCTTACTTGTAGGACTGAAGTTGCTACTAAGAAGGAACAGTTTGTGAACTAGTGTCTACTCAAATGCCCACTTACTCCTCTCATGTGGCGCGTTTCTGGGAGCCTCCGGTCAGTCAGGTGTGAGTCTCATTTCCCTGGGTGCCTTACCTCACATCTCAAAAGGAGGATGAAAAGACATTAACAAGCTACTTACTTGGAATTTCAGGGAGGGGATCTGAGAGATGATGCCCAAGGGCCTCTGCCTGTTGTTGTTTAGATGAAGCTGCCTAGTTTTTAAGAAAGGGGCTTTGTGGACAAAGAAACCTGGGTTCAAGCCCTCACTTTGCCATCTACTGCTCTGAAACCTTGGGCAAGCTACTTACACTCTCTAAGCCTTGGTGTCCCCACGTTAAGAGGCTGAAATGGGATGCCTGTAAAGTACCTGGCAAATGGTAAACCACTCCATAAATGCTATCTATCATTGTGGTTATGTTACTGTTTTGTGTGTGAGAGAGGAAAGCATGGAGTCCACTAAGGACTCAAAAAAAAAGAAAAGAAAAGAAAAGAAAAGAAAAAGGTACAGCCATACTGACAATAAGAAAAATGCAAGCTAGAACTACATTGAGATGCTATTCTTTACCTTCCAAATTGGCAAATCCTGAAAAGTCTGCTGACATTGTTGGAGATACAGGGAAGTTGGTAGGGAAAATAAACTGGTAGAACCTCCAAGGAGAGAACTTTGGCAATAACTAACAAAAAAAATGACAAATGACAAATCATTGGGATTTATAATACCGATATTTTGGCACATGTGCAAAATGATGCATGTAAAGTTTATTCATTACAGCAGTGTTTGAGTAGTAAGGTGCTGGAAATAAAAGTCCATGAGTAGGGAACTTGTTAAATAAATCATGGTATATCTATACATTGTAAAAAACGAAATGAGAACGTTCCTGTCGGGTTTGCCAGGCTGTTATGATAAATACCACACAATGGGTTGGCTTAAATGATGGGAATTTATTGGCTCATGGTTTCAGAAGCTAGAAGTCCAAAATCAAGACATCAGTGTTCTGGTGCTGGCTGCTGGCACTCCCTGGAGTTCCTTGGCTTCTACCTGCCTCCAGCCATATGGCAATGTCCTCTCCTTTCTCCCTTCTGTGACTTCTGGGATCCTCTTTATAAATCCTACCGTAATCCAGATTAAGGCCCATCTGGTTCAGTTGGCCACACATTAACTAGAAGTCACATTTTCAAAAGGTCTATATACAATGGGTTCACACCCATTGGGGCACAGATTAAGATGAAGAGCATGTATTTGTTGGAGTACATAAATCAACCTACCACAATTCCTTTATGTACTGATATGGAACACTTTCCAAAATTAGGTTAACTGAAAATAGAAAATCCAAAAATAGATTGTTAGGTGAAAAAAAGCAAGGTGCAGAATTGTAGTAGAATATTGAAAAAAGCGGGCAGTGGAAAAATATAAAAATGGATATGTATATATGCTTTTTTTTTTTTTTTGTATGACCAGAACATCTCTGAAAGGACAGAGTAGAAGAAAAGCTTTTTATTGTACACTGTTTTGTATCTTGAATTTTTAACCATGTGAGTGTACTATCTGTTAAAAAAAAAAAAAAAAGCCGAAGATTCTGATTTTTTAAAGCTTAATTGTTAGTACTCTTGCTCAATTTTTCTTACTTGTTAGGCAGTGATTGGAATGGTGAATGACGAATTTCTCTTAACAATTACTAATGTTAAAGGTAAAAACAATGATAACAAAAGTCCTAAACATCCAGACATTCTTTGGGTTCTGTGCATGATGGCGTGATAGTTGGCTTGCAGAGGAGATGCCCACAAGAAGAGAATAGATTCAGCCTGTAGAGAATTTTCTGAATTTCTCCAAGTTTGTGAAAACAAATTTTTTTCTTTCTCATTTTTTCTTGCAACAAAATACATTGTGAGCATGTATTTTGAAGAACATTTTCAAGCAATATGGTTTTAACTGCTTTTTTTTTTTTTTTTTTTTCCTTTAAAAGAAGTAAGAGGGATTTCTGTATACCTAAAGATCTTGTGAGCTGAAGGAAACCTGGAGCTAGAAGTCCAGGCACTGTCTCTCCATTTTGAGAGTTTCTCTGCATGATAGCCTCCTCTCTACTCCTGCCAAACCCTGCCAGTCTTCTCCAACTTCCTTGCTAAACGTCATCAAACCTTATGCAGGTGTTTGTTTTTCTTGCCTCTAATTTTTTTCTAACCCCCCAACTCCCTGAGAGTCTAGTAGCTCCATATCTTATTATCTAAGAGCAAGGGAATGGGAATGGGTATGGATATCATTAATTAATTTCATAACACTTACTGAGTACCTACTATACAATTGGTACTATGTCAAGGGTTAGAAATTCAAAGAATAAGATTGATACTAATCTTGAGGCACTCAAAGTCATTTTGGGCAGACAGAGACCAAATTATACTACAGTGTGGTAAGTATATAAGGGTGCAACATTTGCACTTCCAAAGAGGCACCTAACCCAACTTTGGTGGGAGAAAGGCGGTAAGGAGGGATTCCTGGGGAAATGAATTCTGAGCTGAGCCTTAAAAGGGAAGTGGAAGTCAACCAGGGAAGGTGATGGGGAAAGGAGGACTTGAAGGGTGAGGAAGGAAGGAGGAGTTGAGCTTTGGAGGTGAGGAATAGAGTGAGGACGGGCCTTCTGTGGTGATGGGGATGGTGCTATTTCAGCAAGAGCAAAGGCTTAGGCAAGGGGAAAAAAAAACAAACCTAGGGGTAAATGTGTGTGTGTATATACATAGACGCACACGTTCATTCAGTTTAACTAGGGTATGGTGTGTGCAGCAGGACGTGGCAATCAATGAGGGAATGGAGAGTTTCAGGAAGGAGGAAGTAACCCATAATGTCAAATGTGACAGAAGTCAGAAATGCAGGGCTGAAAATATCAAGCAGGAGGTCATTGGTGACCTTTACAAAGCAGTCGCTCAGCAGTGGTAAGGAACTGAGCCAGGTTCTGGTATACTGAGGATTGAAAGGAAGGTGAGGAAGTAGATTCAAATAATAGCTAGTATTTATTGACTTGCTTCTATATGGCAGGGTTATCTGTTAATGCATTTAGTTTTCATAACCACCTAAGAGGTAGATACTATCCATAGCCTCATTTTACAAATGAGGAAACTGAGGAACAGAGAGGTTTAGCATGCCAAATGTCACATGGTTAGAAGTGTGAGAACTGAAATCTAAAGGTTCCAAAATTCAAATTTTTGACACTAAGAAGCTGGGATTCCAGAAATGTGACAGTCATTAGAGAGGTATGAGACCAAGGTTGTTCATTTTGTATTATTTTCAAGACTACAGGAGATTGGAGCATGTTTATAGACAGAAGGAAAGCACCTGGAGACGTGGAGAAAGTGGATGACTAATCAAGGAGGAGTGAGGAAAGCAAGGGCTTAAGAGGAGCCACCAGCCACGAGATGGGGATGACCAAGGTAGGATGGAGACAGCTGGACCTCAGAGACAGCAAAAAGGGAGATAAGGTCTGGCGTGGCTGCAGATAAATCAATACTTTGTAAAAGAGAAACTTCAGAAGATCATAGACCAGGGCTTAGGGCGATTGCCTCTCCTGGGTAATATATATGCTGGAAATGCCTTAAACCAACTTCAGCTGGATACCTGGGAGTAAATTACTTGCAATCTTTATTATCAGAAGAAAAAAATGCAGGTTTTGTTATTAGCATTTAACAACTTTGCATTACATTCAGCACTCTCCAGATGAGTGAGTCCGAGGACCAGGCAAGTTTACAAACCATTGGTCTAGAACACTGGACAGAGTTGGATGGTGGGTGAGGCTGGAAAGATTCAGAACAGCCCACTCAGACAAAGAGGTCCTTTGTAAGTAGCAAAGCTCGGGTAATGTGATATTTAAAACTGGAACTTTTTCAGCTGAGAATCAGTTAAGATAAAGAGGACCAAAGCAATGAGAGTTTTAGAAGAAATCAGCAGATAAAGATTTCTTTCTGAAGTTAATCACTACTTTTGGAAAGGATTTTTGTCCCCCTCATTTTGTACCATTTGGTTTTGTTATTTGCTTATTTCTAAAAGCATTCAGAGATTCATTTTTCCCCTTCTTATGATAAACAGCTAATATTTATTGAGTGTGTGTCAAACCCTGTGCTAGCACTTTTTAGGTTTATTTCACATAACCTTCAGGACAGGTATATGAGATATGTACTATGGTTCCCATTTTACAAATGAAAACAACTGAACTTTGGAGAAGTTAACTTGCACAAGGTGCAATATCCATCTTCCCTTTCCTTTTAGTAACAACAAATGCCAATTTAATTTGAGCTGGCAATGAACCCAGTGAAAAGACCACATTTCCCAATGTCCCTTGTAAGTACAGCCAAGTGACTAAGATTTAGCCAATGAGATGTAAATGCAGGCTTTACATAGGCCTTCTGGGAAGGTTCCTTAAGAGTTTTTTTTTTTTTTTTTTTTAGTTTTATACAAATTTATTAAAATGAGGCTATTTAATCTTGTATCATGAGTCATTACATATAATTGAAGCAGACTCCAGATGGGTTTTTTTTTTTTTTTTTTTTTACCAGTAGGTACCGGGGATCGAACCCCGGTCTCTCCATATGGTAGACGGACGCCGAACCTCTTGAGCCACATCCGTTTCCCCCTTGCTCTTTCTTACATTTACTTTTCTTTTTTTCTTTTTGCTTGGGTTTAGAGCAATTAAAATTCAAAGGGTTTCATCTTGTGAGTATCCATCCAGCTGTCTCTCATGCTTAAGAGCTACATGGATGGCTGTCATGAATATCCTTGAAGCCTTCAGGTAAATGAAGTCTACCTGTGTACTCAAAGGTGAATTCTTAATCCTTGTGCTTTCTAAGCTGTCCCATGCATTGCAACCAAGCTTGTCTCTAGACCCAGACATGCCATGCCGTAAGTGGATAAACATGGATTTAAATGGGTATCACGGACCAAATACAAAGCTTGTCTAGACAGGTCAGACTCAGGACCACCTAACATCAGGCTAACTTAGTGCCTGTCCGCTCATGCGTAGGCTTGAATGAGGCTTGTTTAGGACCTCAGCAGCTGCTCATCCATCTTCGGCACATAACTGACCAAAATATTTCAGGAGAAGCAACTTTCCATTCATGCCCAGAGCCATTCCTTGCACGGGTAGACTCCCAACCTGGGAAAAAAAAAACCCTTAAAGAGTTTTGACTCTGATATGAGGTGTTGTCCCTATTTGCCTTTCCCACTTCTTCCTGGTGCCTGGAATGCAGACATGGTGACAGGAGCTTCGGTAGCTGCCTCATCTTGGACTTTGAGGATATAAACCATGGCTTAGAAATGGTGGTTGAGAAAGACAGAAGGAACCTCGGTCCCCAATACTTACAGAACTGCTCTGTCAGCCCTGGGCTATCTCAGACTCCCTTTACATGACAGATAAACAAAACAGAACAGACAAACAAAACTTCTGTCTTATTGAAGTTCCTCTTATCAACAGACAAACCAGATTCTAACTGATAACAGTAGTTCATGCTTAGATAATTGTTTATCAGTGCTCCTTACGTTAGGCACTGCTCCAAATGGTTTCTATATATTAACTTATTTAATCCTCACAACAACCCCACATGTAGGTGCTGTTATTATTCCCATTTTGCAAACGAAGAAATTGAAACACAGAGAGGTTTAAGTGACTTACCCAAAGACACACAGCTAAAAGTAGCAAGCCAGAAACACACAGCTAAGAATAAGATGTGGAAGTAGAACTCAGGTCTGTCTGACACCCAGATCCATGCTTGTAACCATTATGTGTATGACCTCTTACATACTCAGGAGGACTGTAGAGTGCTTTGTGGGTCTCCTTACCTAAACTTTAGCTTCTGCCTTAATTCACAAAATGGAGGGACCGCTATGTGGTGGCATAAGATGGAAATCCACGGTTTGTCTAGAAGATTGAAACAAGCTCATTTAGGATCCATCTTAAAGTATTAACTCCTTAATAAAACATCCGAAAAAATGTTTTTCATAGATAAATTCCAAAAAGTTAATTGTTTTAAAAAGCATTAAGAGAATCGCATTTGCTGTTGTTTCCATTATAAAATTGTTTCTCCTCCTTTTATCAAGTAGAAATCTATAATAAAGGAATTGAGCCATTCATTCATTCATTTAACAAAAATTAGCTCCTGCTTTGTGTCAGACACTTTCCCAGGTGCTGGGATACTGCAGCCATGGGCAAGGCAGACTCGGCAAAGGCCTCCTGGAATTCTCACTCTGGAGCGAGTAGGAAAATTAACAAATAAACCAACAATAAAACATTAGGTGCAAACAGTGCTACAAAGGAAAGAAGCTTATGTTGGGGGGTCCTTTATGAACATTCCACTGAAGAGGCGATAATTCAGCTGAGACTTGAAAAGTGAGGCAGTTCCTTGAGGAAAGCAGAGAAGGGTCTTCCAGGCTGAGGGGCCCGCATTCCCCGGGGTCAGAATGAGTGTGGCGTGTTGAGGGACCATGAATTGAGGTCAGATAATTGGGGGGTGGGGGCAGGTCATGCCAACAGTGAAGGCCAGGTTTGGGGATTTCACTCTTAGAGGGATGCTATTGAAGGGTGTTTAGCAATGTCGTGGACACTAGTCACTATGACTGGTCAGCATTCAAAAACCCTTCTTTTTTTTTGGGGGGGGGGAATCACAAATTTAGTAGGAGACAGTGCTCCCAGTTCTCACTATGGAAGCAAAGGCTTAGGAGGGAAGAGAGGATTTATTTTCTACCCCCTCTTCTTGGCAGTTAGAACAAGGCCAATCAGATGCTCCTGCCTGGAGCTTTGAAGCCCGAGTGAGTGCCTCAGAGATGCAAGACCACTTAGAAACCATTAGCCTGGCTGGGGTGGAGTCCCGAGGGGAGAGGGAGGGGTATGCAGGGCAGCAAACCAGTGCATGGGGACCAACGTCCTCTGGCACGTGGCTGCCCATTAGTGTCCTGTGAGATGGCATCAGGACAGCATCCTAAGAAAACTATTCCAGAGTTAGCCAAGCAAGCCTTCATGCACACCTTGGTACAGCCTTCCAGCTGCTTCTCCGAGTTCCCCCGTCACCTTTCAATAAGTTCCTCTTCTGTTGACACTAACTAGTGCTGTTTTCCATGGCCTGAAACCAAGTACCTTGACTAGTCCAGCAGGGAAACAGTGCGATCTGATTCATGTTTTAAAGATGTGCTCTGTGGAAAATGGATTAAAAGGGGATATCAGCCAGGGGCCAGTCAGAAAACAGAAACCACACTGGTATTTCTTTTTTTAAAGATTTATTTTTATTTATTTATCCCATCCTTACTGCTTGTGCTTTCTGTGTGCATTTACTTTGCATTTTTCGGTGTCTACTTGTCTCCCTTTGTTGTGTCATATTGCTGCACCAGCTCACCTGCGGGCCGGCTTGCTGAATCGAACCTGGGACCTCCCATATGGTAAACGGGAGCCCAACTAATTGAGCCACAGCCGCTTCCCCACACTGGTATTTCAAATAGAGGGGCATTCATATAAAGAATTGGCCAGAGGTGTTAAAAGGCTAGAAAAGTAAAAGGAAGAGTAAAAGGAAAAAAGGAAGAGGCTGCAGTAACCCAGGGATTAATAACTGCAAGAAGGCTGGGGAACAAGAGAGAACAGATGGTTTCAGCAGAACCTAGGAGCTTGGCGAAAGGGTGCCATAGGCTGTGCTTGGCTCCCTCGGGGAAGGCTCTGTCCCACCCAGACCTCTGAGGAGGGATTTGCTGGCTGGCAGGTGTTTCAACCATGGGTGTGGCTTTTCGGGTGCTCAGACTTTCCAGGGTGTGCAGCCCAGTAGGGGACCGGGTATGACCTGGCTGCTGCTGGAACCTGTGGGGTGGGGGAGGCAACAGGGGTGGGGGAGGGGAGGAAGCACAGCCATGTTGCTGCCTGGAAGTATTCAGGGGACCTGAAGCCATTATCTGCTGCTATTGGAGCAACATTGGAAATCAGAAAGTGAAAAACAGGAAAGAGCCCTTCCTCTCTTCACCCCACCTTCCAATCTCCTAATGCCTCAGGTACAGAACCTTCTAACAGGAAGTCAGCAGGCACAGTGGTAGGGAGATATAGTGTGCATAATCCTATCTCCAATATTACATACAGTGAAGTGCATGGAAGGGCATCTTGGAGAACAGAGATAAATAATCAGGACAGAGGGGGTTGGATGTGGCTCAACTGGTTGGGCGTCCGTCTCCCATATGGAGGGACCCGGGTTCAATCCCCGGGACCTCCCGGTAACAAAAAAAAAAAAAAAAAAATCAGGACAGAGAGAATATCAAGTCCAGTAGGGGGCCATTGCAGTAACCTAGGAGAAAGAACATGGGGGCACAGACTCTGGTGCTGGCAGTGGACATAGCAAGAAATAGATTAGAGATTAGACATAGAATTGATAAACATTTCCTCTGAGAGCTTAGATATTAATTTAATATCAGTATTATCAATGTAGCTACTAGATAGCAGATATCACAGATATCATACTTTACTGCTGGCTGGCAGGGTAAAAAGTCCAACAAGAGATGGTGAAGCACCTGGGGACACAGAGGGATGCTATTAGCACTCCTAGGCCTGGAGGGGAAGGAGCTGGAGCTGCAGTCAAGGAAGAGGGGCCATGACAGGAGCTGAATTTAAGTAGAGGAACCCAGCCACTGCCACAGCATAGCTGGGCGAGGAGGGACTGCGGAATACATACCCTGTCTGGCCTCTCTCTCCTGGACCCTCGATCTTCTGCTGTGCCTCCCAACCAGAAGCCAGAGGGCAGGGAGTCCAGGTACTGTGGTCAGTGGAGACCAGCCTCCAGGGTATAGAAGAGCATACAGAGTGGACCTTGAGGAGTAAACAGAACATCAGACTTAGCCATTAGAGACATTAATGACTTTTCTCTACTTATATTTGTATAGTCTTTAAACAATCTAAGGTAGTTTCAAATCAATTATTTCATTTTATACTCAAAGTGACTTGGGAGATAGGCAGGGCAAGTATTATCTCAAGAAAGAAGAAGCAAGCTTGTATACGACCATTTGAAAGCCTCAGTAACAGAACAAAATTAAAGTATCGGTATTAGCTCTCATTCTTTTGTGCCATCTCTTTAAACCATGCTCAATCTGTTTATGTAACTTTCAATAGTAGCAAAATTCCTCGAGATCATTTTTAATGTGTCTTTCTACAACATCTATCCACTCATCCAGTGTTCCAGTTTGCCAAGCTGCTCAAAACTGATGCCATAAAATGGGCTGGCTTTTAACAGTGGCAATTTATTAGCTTACAAGCTTACAGTTTCGAGACTGAGAAAAATGTTCAAATCACGGCATCATTGGATAATGCTCTCCCCAAAGACCAGCTGCCAGCTATCCTGGGCTCCTCTGTCACATGGCAAGGCACATGGTGGCATCTGCTGGGCTCCATTCTCTTCTGGGTTTTGGTGCTTTCAGCTTCTTGCTTCTGTGGCTTTCTCTCTTTATCTGAATTTCATTGTCTTATAAAGGACTAGAGTAAGAGGATTAAGACCCACCCTGAATGAGGTGGGTCACATCTTAAGTTAAGATCCTACTCTTCAAAAGATCCTACTTATTTCTTACACTGGGTGGGTCCACACCCACAGGAATGGATTAACTTGTTTTTCTTTCTTTTTTTTTTTTTTAGGAGGTACTGGGAATTGAACCCAGGATCTCATACATGGGAGGCAGGCACTCAACCACTGAGCTACATCCACTCCCCAATGAGAGCATGTTTTTGCATTTGTTTGTTTGTCTTATTTTTAGGAAGTACCGAGGATCAAACCCAGGACCTTGTACATGGGAAGCATGCACTCAACTACTTGAGCTAAAGGATTAACTTTAGGAAAATACTTTTCTGATGGCCATACAATTTCAAACCATCACATCCAATAAGACCTTGGAACTCCCTCATTCTTTTCTCCCCAATTTAAATTGTTACCAAACCTCCTAAATCTCTCTCTCTCTCTTTTTTAGGTACCTGGGCTGGAGATTGAATCTGGAATCTAGTATATGAGAAGCCGGTGCTCAACCACTGAGCCACATCGACTCCCCTGAGTTGGTTTTTTCATTTGTTTGCTTGTTGTTTGTCTTTTGGGTTATTTTTTTTTTAAGATTTATTTTATTTATTTATTTTTCCCTGCCCCCTTCCCCCCATTGTTTTGCACTCACTGTCTGCTTTTTGTGTGTTCTTCTGTGTCTACTTGTCTTCTCTTTAGGCAGCACTGGGAACCGATCCTGGGATCTTCCAGAGTGGGAGAGAGGTGCTCAATATCTTGTGCCATCTCAGCTCCCTGGTCTCTGCTGAATCTCTTATTGTCTCTCCTGTGTGTCTCTTTTTGTTGCATCATCTTGCTGCGCCAGCTTTCTGCATAGACCAGCACTCCTGCACGGGCCAGCACTCTGCGTTGGCCAGCTTGCCTTTCACCAGGAGGCCCCAGGGAATCGAACCCTGGACCTTCTATATGGTAGATGGGAGTCCGATTGCTTGAGCCACATCCGTTTCTCTGTCTTTTTGTTTTTAGCAGGCACAAGGGAAACAGAACCCAGGATTTCCCATGTAGGAAGCAGGTACTCAACAGCTTGAGCTACATCCATTCCCCAAATATCTCCCTTTTTTATTTTTCAACTTTATTTTGTACATTTAATAATTGAAAATATAAACAATTAAAAACTAAAAAGAAAACACAGATGAATAAATACATTTCTAAATTAAATGTAATGGATACATATAAAATTTTTTTTAAATCAAACAATATGTTACACAATATCTTTGGTTCACAGTAACGCATTCATACAGTATTTGTCCTTTTGTGTCTGGCTTGCTTCACTCAACATAATGTCCTCCAGGTTCATCCATGTTATCATATGCTTTATGACTTCATTTCTTCTTACGGCTGCATAATATTCCATCGTGTGAATAGACCACAGTTTGTTTATCCATTCATCTGTTGATAGACACCTGAGTTGTTTCCAACTTTTGGCAATGGTGAATAATGTTGCTATGAACATCGGTGTGCAGGTGTCTGTTTGTGTCACTGCTCTCAGTTCTGGGTATATACCCACTGGTGGTATTGCCCTAAATATCTGTTTAATCTGTTATTTCCCCATAACTTGGGTCCTCTGCTTTTCTTCCCTGGAATATACTCACTTTCTGTAATTACACATTTATGTGATCCTTAATTAAATTGTCTCCCACACCAGGCTTTCGGTTCCCTGAGACCTTGTTTGTCTGGCTCACCATTGGCAGCTCTTATCACAGTGCCCGGTACACAGAAGTCACAAAAATATTTATTTTTGTTACTGGGAATTCCTGCCTCTAGTCTCTTATTTTCTCTAAGTACACTGCCAAAAGAGTGAATTTTTAATGTGCAAATCATCTGATCTTTCCACTTCTCTGCCCCCACATTCCCTTCAGTCTAGGAGAGGTTGTGAACTAGAGGCCCATGGCCAGGTCTAACGATGTTTTAATTAGCTCTCACAATGATTTTTCAAAACTTTGGAATAATTGCCAACTTAAAAAATCTGTGTCTGTCTTATAAAAATCAGGAATTCTAGCTTTTCTTGAGAAATCTGAAGATTTGGTTACCCTGGGCCTGCATCATGGCCACAGCTGGCCAGAGCAGATGGGTGCAGGCTCAACATACTCCACTGGGCCCTCTTCAGTCCCTTACTTTATCCTGGGCCCAGGGGATCTGGATTTGAGATCTCAGGGTCAAGGGAATTAAGTTTAAATGTCTTATCGTGGCTTTTAGAAACTTCTGTGACCTTATCCACCTACATCTACTTTAGTGTATCCTGGGTTCCAGATTCATAGGGATGGTTTATAGTGTTTGGTGTTCCTTCCCACCTCTGTGCTTTTGTCCAGGGGCAGCCCGGGATGCTCTTCTGATGCCCTGCCATCTCCCCATCATCCACCTGAAGACTCCTACTCAGCCTGCAAGACCTAACTTGGCTCACCTCCTCTGGGAAGCCTTCCTCCCTGGCAGTCACTCATCTTCCTCATGTACTGCTCACATCGTTTTGTAATTATTTTGTAACCTGTATGACCCTCTTTACTAGATCAAAGTACCAATAAAATCACATATATTCTGAGTATTAAATAAGTTACTAACACCTCTTTTCACCAATTAGTGGGAACTCTAATATTTTGTTTTTGTGTTCACCCCTTCTTCCCCTACTAAATTTTTAAGAACCCCGGAGGTTTACTCAGTCCTCATGCTAGTTCTGCTTCCAAACATATTCCAGAAAGAGGTCTGGAAAAACTCATCAGCCCCCTAGTTGGCCCCTATTTCCTATTGCTCTATAGTGTTGATATTGAAAGTCCAGTATGTTTGTTTACTACTAAAATGATGGTAGTTAATATGCCTCACCATGTTAATATGCCTCACTTACCCAAGAAGATGACTCCATCTCCTTCAGTGTTGTAGCTAATTAAAAATGTTTCCCTTTTTTGGCTTTTTAGCTTCCACTCTTAAATTCATCCTTTCTCCCCAAAACCATCCTTCATACAAGGTGGCTGGGACACGAGGGGCTTCCCAGGGACTCCCCCTTTGCTCCTGATAAGTTCCTCTCTAGAACAGTTGAGACAATCCCAATGATCAGAGGGGTTATAATAACATTGAACCTCAAAGGGCAGAAAGTTTCAGGTCTCCATTCCATTCCTCCCAGGAAGCTCCTGATCCCGTATGTAAAATAGTCCACCTTCCTCAGCAGACTAGCTCTGTACATTGGGACAATTTAGAAGGGCAGGATTTCTTATAAAAATAATTCTCTTCCTTTTTCTCCAGGGTTTCAGGTGACTTCTTGTCCTATATTTACCCCATGTGGAAGGTTTATCTGGGTGAATCTTCTTTAAAGACACACTCAGGGGAACCAGGCTCTGGAAACTTGTGAAAAGGACAGCTTTTCCTGATAAGAATTTAAGTTGCACCTTGTCTTAGAGAGGGTTCCCTGTAAAACAGACTCAGAGATGGAGATTTGCATGCAGTCAAAAGAAGGGCAAAAGAAGAGGTTGAACTGCGATGCAATTGCAGCAGAAGACTTAGCTGATCCCACAAGGTGCTCTTGAGCTGGATGACCCTTTAGAATTGTATCCAGTTGAGGCAAAGGGGCTGAGTGAACAATCACTGACCAGTCATTGGCTAAAACTTTCCCTGCCCCTAGGAGTCATAACCTTGGGGGAAGCAGTTCCCTTTCAGCAGGGGCAATTCCTGGGGATGGACTCATCTGTGAGCCTTTAACAAGCGAGACTCCTCATGGGTAGCAGAAAGAGTGACACTCTTGAAGGGAAATCTGGGCAGGACACCACAAGGTCTACTATACAGCTATCCAGCCACAATTTATTTATAGTTCTTGGACCCCTGTAGAAAATAGTTCACCTTCTCCCCAGCAGACCCACTCTTGCGGGCAGAAACCAGGTACATCCAACAGAGAGTGCCTGGCATGGAGGACACACTCAATAGAGAGCAGATAAATGAATAAATGTATGCATGAAAGAGTAAATATCAGCCCAATGACTCTATTATAAATTATAATATGTTGCATTTATGCAGAACTTTGCATATGCAAATTATTCTGCTAAAAATATATGTTATAAATATGTAAGTGCTGCAAACATTAATTTCTAATAAAACTGGTTATCAAAATGAATTAATATTTAGGGGCACAGACTAAATACTAATTTAACTAATAAACACAGGTCATACTAATGTATGACCCTACATTAGTCAACTTTCCCAGAATGTATCTACCTTAATAATAGAACTATTTAAAGGTTTCAGAGTTGACATCCTATTTCATCTGTTAAATTGCTTTTTAGACCCTCAACTTTTAAAGATAAATCTCCTCACCTCACTCCTAAATCCTGTTTTCATTATATAGTATTTCCAAAGTTTATTGAGTCTTTTATCCCTGTTTTCAAACTGTTCTAATATTGGTTGTTTTTGCATCTTTTCTGATGTTTACACATTTTTTCACCAGTAGTCCTATTTTTCAAGGGTATTTATTATATTGGCTGTCTAAAGCAGCAGCTCCCTTCTGGGAAGGCTTCTTAAGCCATTTGAACTTAGTGGATGGAGGCAGACAATCTTTGTACCTGCCTCCAGGGCTACAGTGATTGGCTCATGGCTGGGCACATGACCAAAGCTGGACCAATCACAATTCTTCCTTGGGAATTTTTTTTTACCCTGAGATGGGAAAGAAGAGATCTTTTTTTCTTTCCCCTCTGTGCTTGTGGAGTTGCTTATTAGGTTGGTAACCCAGAGCTGTGAGAGAAACCAAGTGAGAGGCAAGAAAGTTCTGAGAGCTTTTTTTTTTTTAATTGGCTATAAGAGACTTTTTTTTTTTTTTTTTAAGATATTATGTTGAGTGAAATAAGCCAGACACAAAAGGACAAATATTGTATGATCTCACTGATATAACTAAATATGATTAGTAAACTTATGGAGAATGTAGGTTATTAGGAGACAGAATGTGGGTTGAGAAGGGGGAAGCTGATACTGAGTGTATGTAAAATGTTTAATAAGGTTGATTATAAATATGTAGTGCTAGACAGAGTTGATGGTAGCACATTATTATGTGTATAATGAACACTGCTGATTTATAAATGTGATTGTGGCTGAAAGGGATAGTCTAGGGAGGCTAATGTTAATTGAAAGACAGGTAGAGGATAATCTAGGGTCTGTATAATATAGTTATTTTGTCTGAGAGCTTTTGATCCCTGGTTCCAGGACCTAAAATCTCAGAGATGCTGTGTTTCCTTACCCCCCAAGGTGTGGCTGTCACATCCTTCATTCTGGGAACTGCGTCAGTCTGCCACCAAAAATCTCCATCTTAGCTTAAGATAGTTTAAGTTGTGCTGCTCTCACTTCCAGAGAATCCTCCCACACACACATTTGCTAAGATCACTTTGTAGAATTCATAGGATTTAAATATTAATCTGAACGCTAACATTGTAACTTTTGGGTAATCAACGCAGGCCACCCTACATGAGATGAATGAGCATACGGTTTAAGAGCAAGGGCCCAGGAACCTGGAGTTCAAATTCTGCCTTCATCACCAACTAGCTAAGTGACCTTGAGAAGGTAGTTAAATTGTGCCTTAGCTTCTCATCTGTACAATTTGCACAATGATAAGAGGGTTATTATGAGCATCAAATGAGATTATATCTTTAAAGCCATAGGATAGCACCTGGCACATTGCAAGAACTCAATAAATTTAGCTATTATAAGCTCTTTCTTCTCTTGTCATTGATGTCTCTCATGGGAGCCAATGCACATTAAGTCAATAAACAGAATCTCAAATTTCTTTCCTTTTTACTGTGGAATTGTTAGATAAATGTTTGTTTGTTTGTTTGTTTGTTTGTTTTTGACATCTCATGGTCTTTCTCTTGGACCACATTCTGCTTTTTCTTTTTGCCAATGGCTCTGTATTAGTCAGGGTTCTCTAGGGAAACAGAATCAACAGGAGATATCTGTCAATAATATGAGATTTTAAAAGAGTCTCTCATGCGACGGTGGGGATGCACAAGTCCAGGTTCTTCAGGCAGGCTGCAAACCAGGGGCTCCGATGAAAGTCCGATGGTCCTTGATGAGTTTCTGGGAGAAGCTGGCTGTCCAACAACGAGCTGGGAAATTCTCTCTGAATGTTGAAATCACTTCCCCTTTTAAGGCATTCAACTGATTGGATAAAAGCGTCACCCATTGATGATGCAATCTCCCTGACTGATGCAGATGTAATCAGCCATCCACGCAGTAAACCCACTGGTGATCAAAGTCCATAAATGCTCTTGTATTACAATTAGCCCAGTGCTTGCTGGACCAAACACCTGGACACAATTACCTGGCCGAGTTTACACATTAGCCTAACTATCACAGGCTCCATCCTGATTATTGCTATTTCTGTATTTCTTCCCAATTATTTTTCACAATACTATCTATTCCTATTCCCCAACATCAATCTCTTCCTTCCTCACAAAATGTTTTGTATTATGCCCACACACTGAAACACTCCTATTACAAGGAGGAGTTGGCTGTATGCTTATTTTCTTTGGAATCACCTCTCTTTTAAGGAAGCAAGATTATTTATCCTGGTTTTGTTAGGGAAAGTGGCAAAGTGCCCCTGTAATTACAAATCTCTGTAATAATCCATTTTTGTTTTTTTTGTTGTTGTTGCTGTTAGGGTTTTTGTTTGTTTGTTTGTTTTTTCTTGGCCAGGATGCAAACCACAGTCAAAAAGGTTTTCCTGAGTCCTGAAGATCAAACAATTAGAACTTTCTCAGGCTTTTTAAAGAACGGAATTCTAGAGACAGGGCCTCTCCCCAGTGGAGCGTTGTCTGGTGGTAGTTCCTTAGGGGAGTCCTGCACTTGCAATTCGGGTACCTGGGGTCTAGTCATGGCTCTGCTACTTCCTGTCACGGTACCTGTCAGGCTAGTCACTTTACCTCTCTAAGCCTCAATTGCCTCATCTGTAACATTGGGTTTACAGTAGTACTACCTCAATTTTGTGTGAAAATTAAAGTGAAACAATACAGTAAGCTATAAATTGTAAAGTGCTGCATTAATGGGACATCTATTAGTGCAAACTTTAATATGAACCCAGTGACAGATGTAAATATATCAGGACACAATTTGTGGTAAGACTTCTAAAAAGTCAGCTCAGATTGGCCTGATAAAGATGGCAGAGTGAAACTCTTCAGGGCGGCATTCTTCCATAGAAGCTTTGAACAACCAGCAAGAACTGGCAGAAATATCTTTCTCAAAGCTTCAGAAAACAGTTAAAGGGGAGCAGATGTGGATCAAGCAGTTGAGCACCTGCTTCCCACGTGGGAGGTCCAGGTTCGGTTCCCAGTGCCTCCTAGAAAAAACAAGCAAAACAAATGAAAAAACCAACTCGGGAGCCAATATAGTTGAGTGCCAGCTTCCCACCTATGAGGACCTGGGTTCAATCCCTGGCTTCCAGTACCTAAAAAAAAAAAAAATAATAATAAAATAAATAAATAAATAAATAATAAAACATTTTAAAAAAAGGAAAGAAACAGCTTAGGACTGCAGTAACAGGATGAATGCCAAATCAAGAAAGAGACTGCCCCAAAGCAGTAGGATTTCGTGTTGGCCGGGCTGCCCCCGCCCAACCCTCAGTGGTTCAATACGAAGCCAGCCCACACCCCCAGTGCAGAGCCCTGGTCCCAGTTCCGGAGGGAACAGAGTCACCTTTGTGCACATGCTGGGAGCATGTATGCCTGGCCCAGTCTGTCTGGTGGCCTGAGGGACTTGCTGTCCCAGAACCACTCTATGTGCAGAAGGTGGCTCAGAGATCTCTGTGGGAGAGCAGTCAAGTGGTGCTGCCTGAGGAAAGGGATTTCTGGTTGGAGAACATACCTTGCAGTGCCTGGAATTGTGAGAAAATTGTTTCCTAGGGAAGAGGGGACATTCATATGCTTGTAAGTGGCTGAATTCCTAGGGCCACATGGAATGGCCAAGACATGATGCATATTCAGAAAGGATCAGGGAGGCCTGGAGCTATTCTCCAAAGGCTTGGAGCTTATTCTCCAAACTCTTTGGATAAGCCCTGAAGAAGGACACTTCCACAAATCAATCTACAAAGACTGGGAAAGGTGTTTTCTTTTCTAACTTCTTTTTCTTTTTTGTTAGCTCGTGACATCCAAGGAAATCTCTAGTTGGATACAGTCTTAAGGAACAGATGACTCAGAGTTTAAAATCCAGTGATAACACTGAAATATCAAAATTTCCAGGTTTCAACAAAACATTACAAAACATACAAAGAAACAGGAAGTAATGGCCAGGCAAAGGAGAAGATTAAACTGTCAATGAGGAGCATCAAACATGTGATATCCCAAAGACTTTTTTAAAAAAGTATGCTCAAAGAGCTAAAAGAAAACATGGACAAAGAACTAAAGGAAATCAGGAAAACAATAGATGAATACAAAGAGAATATCAATAGAGATGAAAATCATGAAAAGGAACTAAAAAGAGCTGAAGACCAAAGTAACAGAAATTAGAAATTCCCTAGTAGAGTTCAACAGCAGATTGGAGCTTGAAGAAGAAAGAATCAGAGAACTTGAAGATAAGAAATTGAAATCATTCCATCTGATGAGCAGAATGAAGAAAGAATGAGGAAAAATAAACAGAGCCTGAGGAACCTATGAGACACATCAGGCATACTAATATATGCCTTGCGGGAATCCCAGAAACTGAAGAAAGAGAGAAAGGGGCAGAGAGAATAGTCAAAGAAATAATGGATGACAACTTTCCAAATTTAATGAAAAACATGAATATACACATCCAAAACACTCAGCCAACTCCAAACAGTGGATCTAACCTCAAACTGGAGGATCTAGACAAAGAAGAGCAAACTAAACCCAAAGAGAGCAGAAGGAAAGAAATCAAGATTAGAGCAGAGATAAATGAAATAGCAATTAAAACAAAACAAGAGAGAATCAAAGAAACCAAAAGTCAGTTCTTTGAAAAGATCAATAAAAACTGACAACATTTATTTAGACTTACAAAGAAAAGAGGAAAGAAGATGCATTTAACTAAAACCAGATATGTAATGGAGGACATTACTATCAATACTCCAGACATAAAAATAATTATTAGAGGATACTGTGAATAACTAACTGTACACCCACAAATTAGATAACCTAGATGAAACGGGCAAGTCCTAAAAATACACAAACTACTTCCACTGACTCAAGAAGAAACAGAAAAATCTCAACAGACCAATAACAAGTAAAGAGATTTAATCAGTAACCATAAGCTTCCTAACAAAAGAAAAGCCCAAGACCAGATGGCTTCACAAGTGAATTTTACCAAACCTTTTAAGAAGAATTAACACCAATCCTGCTAAAGCTCTTCCAAAATTTGAAGAGGAGGGAACACTCCCTAACACATTCTATGAGGCCATCACCCAAATACCAAAGCCAAATAAAGGTACTACAAAAAAAGTACAGACCAACATCCCTTATGAATATATCTGTTTAAAAATTCCTCAACAATACTAGCAAACTGAATCCAACAGCACATCAAAAGAATTATACACCATGATCACATGGAATTTGTCCCAGGTATGCAAGGATGGTTCAACATTAAAAAATCAATTAAGGAGTGGATGTGGCTCAAGCAATTGGGTGCCCGCCTCACACATGGGAGGTCTCGGGTTCAGTTCCCGGTGCCTCCTAAAGAAGACAAGCAGATGCTGCAACGAGCAGATGCCGCAACCGCCTCAACCAGCAGTCACCACAATCAGCAGACTCTGCAACTGCTATGTATTAGTCATCCAAAGGCATGCTGAATCAAAGTACCAGAAACCTGTGGCTTTTATAAAGGGTATTTATTTGGGGAAGAAGCTTACAGTTACCAGGAAGGCCCTAAAGAGTCCAACTCAAGGTACCATAAGAGGCACTTTCTCTCCCCAAGTCTGTTGCCACCTCTTGATATAAGATGGTGGGTGATGTCTGCGAGGGTTCAGCCTTCCTCGTCCCTCTTAAGGCTCTGTGGGTCCAACTTCTTCCTATCTCAACTGTAGACTGGCATAGGGCTCGCCTCTCTTCCTGGGGTTCATTTCTTTCCAGGCTCAGCTGCTCTGTTCTCTTCACAAGGTCAGCTGTAAACCATCAGGTGAATGGCTCATTTCTCTTCCCCGGGCTGCAGGATCCTCTTCCATGTCTATGGAGCTCCCTTCCTCTTTCCTCATGTATCTGCTTCCGTGTTCTTGATTGAGCATCCATTTATATAGCCCACCAAGGGGGCAGGGACTCAACCCTGCACAACCTAATGATATGGTCGAAGCAAATCCCTAATCTTGATTTAATTTAGTCAAAGACATCTCAGCTGAATCTAATACAATCAAAGGGTATCACACACACAGAGGAACAGACCAGTTTACAAAGATAAACAAATATCTTTTTGGAATTCATAAATATCAAACTGCTACATGCCACAACAAGCTGATGCCACAATGAGCAGATGCTGTAGCCAGCACATGATGCAACCAGCAGATGACACAACCAGCAGAGAGCAGAAGTGGCTCAAGCGGTTGGGCACCCACCTCCCACATGAGAGGTCCCAGGTTTGGTTCCCGGTGCCTCCTAAAGAAGATGAGCAGACAGATGAGGTAGCCATCTTGAGAGGTATGGGACATTTTTTTAAAAAATCAATTAATGTAATACATCACATTAACATAATGAAACCAGAAAAAAAAAAACATATGATCATCTCCATTGATGCAGAACAGGCATTTGACGAAATCTAGCACTGCTTCTTTTTTAAAAGAAAAAAAAAAAGATTTATTTTATTTATTTATTCCCCTCCCCTCATTGTTTGCACTCGCTGTCTGCTCTCTGTGTCCACTTGCTGTGTGCTCTCTGTGTCTGTTCAACTTCTCTTTAGGAGGCACTGGGAACCAAACCTGGGACCTCCCATGTGGGAGAGAGGAGCTCAATCGCTTGGACCACCTCAGCTCCCTGCTTTGTTTTGTCTCTCGTCTTTCCTCTTTGTGTCTACTTGTTGCATCATTTGTTGTGTCAGCTCGCCACACCTGCCCATCATATCAGCTCACTGTCTTTCTCGTCTTCTCCAGGAGGCACTGGGAACCGAACCTGGGACCTCCCATGTGGTAGGTGGGAGCTCAATCACTCGAGCCACATCTGTTTCCCTAGTACTGCTTCTTGATAAAAATAAATACACTTAGGAAGCGGATATGGCTCAAGCGATTGAGCACCCACCTCCCACATGGGAGGTCCTGGGTTCGCTTCCTGGTGCCTCCTGAAAAAACAAAAACAAACGACAAGCAAAACAAACAAATAAACCAACTCAGGGAAGCTGATGTGGCTCAGTGCATGGGTGCTGGCTTCCCATATAGGAGGTCACACGTTCAATCCCTCGCCCCTGGTAACTAAACAAAACAAAACTAAACTAAACAAAAAAAAAAAAAAACACTTGGAAAAATAGGAATAGAAGGAAACTTCCTAAACACGAGAATGGGCATATATGAAAACCCCACATCTAACATCAGACGCAATAGTGAAAGACTGAGAACTTTCCCTCTAATATCAGGAACAAGACAAAGAGGCCACTGTCACCATTATTATTCAACATTGTACTGGAAGTTTCAGCCAGAGTAGTTAGAAATAAAAGGCAGCCAAATTGGAAAGAAAGAAGGAAGTAAAATTTTCTCTATGTGCACGTAACATGATCCTATATATAGAAAATCCTGAAAAGTTCACAACAAAACTCCTAGAACTAATAAATGAATTCAGCAAAATGGTAGGGTACAACATCAACATGCACAAACCAGTAGTGTTTCCATATAGTAGTAATGAACAATCTGAAGAGGAAATCAAGAAAAAATTCCATTTAAAATAGCAACTAAAAGAATAAAATATTATTAGGCATTAAGGAGGTGAGAATCAAAACCACAATGAGACATCGTTTCACACCCACCAGAATGTCTACTATTCAAAAATGGAAAATAACAAGTGTTGGAGAGGATGTGGAAAAATAGGAACACTCATTCATTGTTGGTGGAAATGTAGAATCATGCAGCCTGTATGGAAAACATTTTGGTGGTTCCTCAGAAAGTTAAGTATAGAATTACCATATGACCCTGCAATCCCACTTCGGGGTATATACCCAAAACAACTGAACGCAGGACTCTAACAGATATTTACATATCAATATCCATGGTGGCATTATTCACAATTGTCAAAAGCAGAAACAACCCAAGTGTCCATCAACAGATGAATGGCTAAAGAAAATGCTATATATACATACAATGGAATAGCATTCAGCCATGAGAAGGAAGGAAGTTCTAATACATGAGACAACATGGATGAACCCGGAAGCCATCACGTTGAGAGAAATAAGCCAGACACAAAATGACAAATATTGTATGATCTCACTAATATGAAATAATTAGAATAAAAGCAAATTCAGAGTCAGAAACTAGAATACAGGTTACCATGCGCTGGGCTGGGGCTAAGGAATGGGGAGTTAATGCTTAATTGGAAGAGAGTTTCTGTTTGGGGTGATGGAAGAGTTTTGGTAATGGATGGGGGTGATGGTAGCACAGCATTGTGATTGTAATTAACATCACTGGATTATATACTTGAAAGCAGTTAAAAGGAAATTTTTGGTTGTTTATATGTTACTAGAATAAAAATTTAAAAAACAAAACAAAACTGGGGAGCAGATGTGGCTCAAGCAGTTGAGTACCTGCTTCCCACATGGGAGGTTCTGGGTTCTATTACCGATGCCTCCTAAAGAAACAAAATAACAAACAACAAGCAAACAAATGAAAAAGACAACTCAGGGGAGCCAATGTGGCTCGTGGTTGAGGGCCAGCTTCCCACATATGAGGTCTGGGGTTCAATCCCCTGCCCTGGTACCTTAAAAAACAACAACAACAACAAAAACCATAACTATAGGACAATATAGCACAAATAGCGAACCCCAATTAAAGTATGGATTATAGTTAGTATACAATTATAGTAATATTCTTTCATCAATTGTAACGAAGGTACCACACTAATGCAAGAGTGTTGATAATGGGGAAAACTGTATGTGTGAAGGAGATATATGGGAAATCTGTATTTTCTGCATGATTTTTCTAAAATCCTACAATTTATGTAATGAAAAAAAAAATTATGAAAAGTAGCACACTCCCTGCTGATTATACCACTAGTAGCACCCTGCATTTCTTTTTTTTTTTTTTTTTTAAGATTTTATTTATTTATTCATTTATCCCCCCTTGCTGCTTGTGCTCGCTGGGTCAGCTAACCACGCCGTGCGGGCAGGCTTGGAGGCCCCAGGAACCGAACCCGGGGCCTCCCATATGGTAAACGGGAGCCCTACTGATTGAGCCACAGCCGCTTCCCTAATTTTAAAACTGTAAGTTCCCATCACCCTGCATTTCTAACCAAACAGTTGCTCAGTTTGGTGGTTAAAATTATATGGCAGATTACAACCTCCTAGAAGGCAGGGGCTACGTCTCTTTAATGTGCTTTGTGCAGTGCCGTGTTCAGACAGAAGATGAATTTGGTGAAAAGCTCCTTAGGATCTTCCTGAGTAAGGCAAACAACTGGAGTCAGGTGTTCACTGCCACAGGGCCTCTTGGAAGTCCCAGAGAAAAGACACATCAAGGAATAATTTCTATTGTGAACCTCAGTAGGAAAAAAACTGCAGAAGTAGAATAAAGTGACCCAAGGTCTTGCCTCTCAAACGGCCCTTCCCTTATTCTCACTTCACTACCACCAGGCCTGGGTCCCCTGTCTTTGCCCAGCCAGGCCTGGAAACTCTCTTGCTCCACCTAGGTCATAGGACACAACATTTTCTTGTGCCCACCACCAGCCCCACACTTCCCCGTGCCCACCCCGCCCCTATTCAGTTGTAGAGGCCCGGATTTTCCCTGCCGGAAGGATAGGGATAGTAAGTCCAGGACACAGGTCTCAACAGAACATTCTGGGAAGACAGAGAAATGACTAACCTGGGAAAGTGGGGAACACTTCATAAAAGAGCTAATTTTAGAGCTAAGTCCTAAAGGCTGAGAAGGTGTTGCCAGAAGTTAAAGGGCTGGGAAGGAAGGTGCTCCCTGTTCCCCCCAGAGGGAACAGCGTGTGCCTTTGACAAAGGCATGAAAGAGCTTGTTGTGTTAAGGAAACAGCAGGTAGTTGAGTTTGGCTGGATGAGATAGGGGAGGGGCCCAGAAGTGCTAAAGCTGAAAAGGAAAGGGGAGAAGGGTCTGCTGGAGCCCAGGCCATGGCCCCTCTGCTGTCCCTGCCCTACCGTATCCCCCTGTGCTACTTTTCTGTCCCAGTAAGGTGATTTTGTTCCATGCTCTTTCGGCCAAACTTTGAAAAGAGTTTAACTTTCCAGATGAGCTCCTTGCCTTCCTTGATGAATCTCCTGAAGGGCTGGGGTAGCTTCATCTCCCTCTTTCAATTTCAGCATCTATTAGCAGCCCTCGCTTGGTCTTTCTCCTTGGGGACTGGTGGCCGCTCTGACAGCCCCCAGTAACCAGATCAGGGCTTCAATTCCCCATCTCTTGTGTACTACCTGTAAACTGGAGCAAGCTACTTAGCTTCTCCTGCCTCAGTTTCCTCATTGGTTAATGGGCTTTTGCAAAAATTACATTATATAATGTATGAGCTTCTCTGCCCCCAAATCCTCATTCTTTTCTAGTCATCCCTATCTTGGGGCATCAACATTTACCCAGTTACTAAAAGCAGAAACCTGTGAGCCATTCTTAACTCTTTCCTTTTCCCAATTCCCATCAGCAAGTCCTGACAATTCTATCTCCAAAATATACCTTTTACCTCTACACTTTTGCATCCTTAGTCCCAGAAAACACTGTCCCTCATCAGACTATCAGACCATCACCATAGTCTCCCAAACTGCTTTTCCTCCTTCAACTCATAACCTCCAAATCTTGGCCAGACTGACTATTTATGTTAATCAAACCATATCATACTCCATATTTACTGATAGTAAATCCCAAACTCCTTATGGCCTACAAGGCCTTATATGAGTTGGCCTCTGTCTTCCTTGTGCCCCTCTCCTCAACACTAGTAGTTATCCATCCACATTAGTCTTCAGACAATTCCAAGAACATGCCAACCTCTTTCATCCTTCAAGAACTTTGCCCTTTATCTTCCCTCTGCTTGAAATATTCTCCTGACTTTTTATATAGCTGGCTCCTTCTCAGCTAAATTGTCCCTCCTTGGCTGCCTTTCCTGTCCTATCTAAAGAACCCCCCCCCAATTCTGTCATAATACCCCTTTCCTCATAGACTCATCACAGCTTATAATTATTTCTTTTCTTATTTGCTGTCTGTATTAGTCAGCCAAAGGTGTGCTGGTGCAAAATACCAGAAATCTCTTGGCTCTTATAAAGGGTATTTATTTGGGGTAGAAGCTTACAGTTACCAGGCCATAAAGCCTAAGTTACTTCCCTCACCAAAGCCTGTTGCCTGGGGCAAAATGGCTGCCGATGTCTGCCAAGAGTTCAGGTTTTTTGGGTTCCTCTCTGGGTTGAGCTGCTGTGCTCTCCCCAAGGCCAGCTGTAGACTATGAGGCGAATGGCTCTGTCTCTCTCCGCAGGGCTTCTGCTGTGTCTAAGAAGCCATCTCTATTCCTCTGTGTTCTTCTCCTATGTGTTCACTTCCCAGGCTCCAGGTCAAAACTCAGCATCATTGAAAGGTGAGGAATCTTCTTGTTTGTCTGTATTTTGTTTAAAATTATTGAAATAATGAAAATGCTGTAATGATGATAGAAGTGATGAATGCACAACTATGTGATTATACTAAATACCATTGATTGTACACTTTGGATAAATTGTATGCTTTATTAATATGCATCAATGAAATAGATTTGTTTATAAAAAATTAAAAATTAAAAAAAAAAAAAACACCAAAAACTCTGCATGAGAACTCCAACTCACTCCTCTGCTCTGATTGGGCCAATCAGAGCCCTAATCGTAATTTAATCATGCCCAGGTACAGACCAGTTGACAAATATAATCTAATATCTATTTTTGGAGTTCATAAACAATGCCAAACTGCTATACTGTCTTAGGTCAGGCTCCCCAGGAATAGACCCTGAGATGATGATTCACGTGCAAGTGTTTATTAGGGAAATGGCCCCAGGGGAGGTCAATAATGGGGTGGGGAAAGGGGAAGAAGGCAAAAGAGGGGGGGATTTCAGATAGAGTCCCAGCCTCAACTTGATCCCACAAGAGACCTCTAGGGGGTAAATTCTACCTTTGAGTTTATTACAACTTGTAGCAAATGAGCTCCATTTTTATATTCCTGTACCAGTCAGTTATTGGTAAGGGCCACAGGGGGTGGGGATAGGTGTGGTAAACTTCCACACACTTTCAACTCTCTGCAACTTCAGGGCAGGCTCTGGAAAGGGTAGGGTGAGGCCGCCCCAGCCAATGCACACAGGAGCCAATAAAAGGGATCTCAGGGAGCAAGGATAGGTCAGAGCTGGCTACACTTGCTATTGCCCGCCTCCTACACTAGAATGCAAGCTCCTCCAGGGCAGGCACTTTATTTTCTTGTTCACTGTTATATTCCTAATGTTGTTTGCATAGTACCTGCCACATAGCTGGCCATCAATAAATTTTCTGAATGAATGAATGAATGAATGAAGCTCCTAGTGGAGTGTGTGGCTTATTGAGGGGTTCAATTAAAGTTTTTGGAAACAATATGAGTCTATAAACTTTTTCACTCTTTTCATTGATTTCCAATCATAACAGAGGGATGCTCAGGTACATGGTCTCAGAAACATAGATATTGAGAAAGAGAAAAGGTCAGCTCTAGAAAAAGAGAGACAGGCCCCAGAGAAGATACCTGAGTTATTAATAAACAGAAATCTTAATTGCAGTTGGGGACAAGTGATGGGGGTAGGGGTTGGAAGATGGATAGACAAATCCCACAGCTAGAACAGGATTATCTAGCCATTAGGCAGTTGTTCAAGTTAGGAAGTAATGACTTCAGAGTTCCAGGCAGCACAGGATCTGACCTCACTGGGGAGAAAGCAGGATCCCAAGGCCCAGTGCAAAGGCTGGGATTCAGGACAAAGATTTGGTCATGGCAAGGCCTGGAAGTACCGGGCACTGACAATTATGCAAAAACTGTTTAGCCTTGTGTTTGTATTAGGCACATCCAAAGGCAAGAAACAGTGACACTTTCTGATTACTCAAGCTATTGAGAATTATACCTGCTAGCATTTGTGGTTGCAAGGTACAGTGACTAACTTGTCTCAAGAACCTCCTCAGTCCTGGGCAGTCTAGGACAGTTGCTCAATCTATTGCAAGGAAAAGAAACTGTTAGAGGTTGGGTTGCCTGGGAAGCAGACTTTGAAATGGAGATCTGCTTGCATCAGGTATATTAGGCAGAGCTCTTGGGATTACCACTAAGGAAAGGAAATGTAGGAAGCAGGAGTGGGCAGAGGGAGGAGCTGGGCCACAATGCAGTCTCAGAGTAGTTCTCAGTCAACCTCAGGGGAAGCTGTGAAATTGGATGGCCCTCCAGAGTTACCGTGAGTTTAGAGTTGCCATATTTAGCAAATAAAAATATACAATACCCAATTAGATTTGAATTTCAGATAAACAGCTTTTTAATGTAAGTATGTCCCATGCAATATTTGGAATATACTTATACTAAAAAGAAAATTCATGTTCGCTTATTTGAAATTCAAGTTTAGCAGGGCATATTATTTTTTATCTGACAACCCTACTTGACCAGTCTTTGGATTCATGTTGCCCCAGGAAGGGGGCAGGACCTTGGATGAAGAGATTCTCTTCAGCTGAGGCAATTCTGAAGCGGGCTGACAGTTGAGGGCTGCCTGCCAGCAACCCTCTCAACAGCTGGGGGAATAAATCCTGCGGGGGAATTTGTGTGGCCCATCACAGCATCTAATCGGTAACAGTCTTTAGATAATATTGAGTAAAAGAATTTCCTGGAAGGGTGTTATACAGAACCGAAGGGAAGGCTGGAAAACCAAGCGCAGAAAAGAAATATGGTTGAAAGGAGGCTGAGCAGCAGAAAACATGAGGTCATAGCATAAGGACAGTGTGCTGAGTTGCTGATGCAGGTACAACCACCACTGGACACCTACTCTCACTATTCAATGGACTCAACCACGTTGCAGTCATATTGAATAACTTCCCAGCAGTCCCTGCATTATTGTGCACTTTGGGTCACATGTCCACCCTCCATCTAGGCTTTCACAAATGGGGATACTCCTAAATAATAAAAAGGTATAGCAGGGCCTGGTACTAGGGACAACATTAAGAACTGGTACCTCGCTGACCTCTGAATCATGGTCAGGATTAATTTTCTTTGGGCCCAATGTGATCATGAAACATGGGAGAAAAAAGTCATGTTTGATCACAGAACACCTGATTTTCTCAATATGCAATGCAAATAACAGTGAGTAACCCTGAAACTCCAAGAGCAGTAATGGATCTAATTATGTAGGTATTTTACCCAAACTCAAATGTGACTTGCCAATGCAGAGAAAAGTGATTTTCTTTTGTGGAATTTACTTTCCATGGCTATAGTAGCCACAGAAGATGGAGTAGACAGACCCTGTCTATGATGTCTATGGGTACAACATAGACAGTACCCAGCCCATGCTTGAGAATGTTCCTAGCTTTGTAGGCTGATATCAAGAAGGCGTATGGCTTTTTAATATATGGGACATATTTCATGAATAAGTGAATTTTTAAATACATCACAGCAACAGTGCAGAGGAGCCCCTGGCTGTTTTGGAGTAGGTCTCAACTGATAATGGGGGTGGGGGGACGGGGATGGACGGTGCAGTCATCAGGCTTTGCAGGTCCTCAGTTCTGCAGATTCAGAAATTTTATTTTTGTGTCTCTTCCATCCATTTGTCCATCCATCCACCCTTTCATTCCTGTTTTCATCATCCATGCATCCATCCAACCATCTACTCAACACATATTTATTGAGCATCTTCTCTGTGTCATGCACTATGGTGGATATTGGGGATAGAATGGTGAACATGAGACTCATGGTTGGTATCTTGTGTACCTTATGTTCTTTGGCAGCAGATTGACAAAAAACAAAAAAACAGACAAAATAATTGAAAGTTTTCATGTGCTAGGAAGGAAACAAGGGGCTGAAGTAGAAAATAAAGGGTGGAGAGAGAAGATAACCTCTTTTAGATGGGGTAATAGAAACTAGTTCTTGCTAAATGAAACCAGTTTGTAAACTAAAATATATCCCTCCAAGGATAGAGGGGCCTAACTTTAAAAAATAATCTTTCAGAAAGGTAAGCCTTATTGTATGCTTGGTTGATATGTATTAATAAAATTGATTTTGTTTAAAAAAAAAAAAGAAAGGTAAGCCTTCTGTTTGCTATGTCCCAATGATCTTATGCACATTTATGCTATACCTGTTCCCAAAAGGCATTTGCATTTTTAATACTGGACTAGAGTCTCTACCCAGGCTGCCCTGTTCCCAAATTAGTAATCAGAAGGTTGTGTGATTGCCTTGGAATTAGAATATAAACTGGACATTCCTGTAGGACAGCATTCTTCAAATTCTCAGCATATTATGGGCTGTGAAGACAATCCCAACTTGTGATTTATCATTATTATTATTTTAACTACAAGGGAATAGAAGAAAAATATCAGTACATGGCACATAGACTGGATGGTACAGCTTTGTGAAATTTTTGCTTGGTATATTTATATGAAATATTATAGAAATATTATAATAGAAAGTTTTGTCTTCCAAAAAGATGATGGAAATATGCAAGAAATATATGAGTAAGTGTGATAGTATAAGCACAGCATGTTGGGAAGCAGATGTGGCTCAAGCGATTGGGCTCCCGTCTACCATGTGGGGGGGTCCCACGTTCGATTCCCAGGGCCTTCTGTTGAAGGCAAGCTGGCCAACGTGGAAAGCTGGTCCACGTGGAGACCTGGTACAACAAAAAAGAGACACAGAGAAAAAGACAATGAGAGACACAAAAAGCCAGGGAGCTGAGGTGGCTCAAAGGATTGAGTTCCTTTTTCCCACGTCAGAAGGTCCCAGGATCGATTCCTGGTGCCTCCTAAAGAGAAGATGAAAAGACAAACAGACACAGAATAACATGCAGCAAATGGACACAGAGCAGACAGCTAGCACAAGTGGCAAGGGGGGAAGAGGGCGGGATAAAAAATATAAATCTTAGAAAAAAAAAAGCACAGCATGTCTGTGCTTCAGAAATATACATAATTCTGAGAGGCAGAGTGGCACAGAGAACAAAGACATAGAAGCCAAATGGACCCAGCTTTAAAACCCAGCTCTGCCTTTGTCAGCTGAATGCTCTGTCCATTTCCCCTTTCCATCAGCCACCTCTTTCCCCTAGCTAACACCTATTCACCCTTAAAGATTCAGTTCAAATGTCACCATCTCCAGCAAGCCTCTGCATTCTCCCATCCTCGTTCCCATGTCCTCCAGCCTGGCCCAGAGCCACCAAGCACCGGGACAGATCTCTGCCACGGCATTGGCTGCATGATGGCCAATCCATCTGTTGCCCTATCAGACTCCCCTTCCAAGGTCTAAGGAGATCCACAAGGATGGGGCCATGTGTTTTTCTCTATAGTCCCAGCCTTAGTACAGGCAGATCCTGGCATACAGCAGGAGCTCAATAAGGGTTTGTCATGTTAAACTGAACTGAACTGACCTGAATTTAATCAGAATCGTGCGTGCCTCTGTGGGTTTGTGTGTGTGTGTGTGTGTATGTATGCCCGTAGAATCACTCTGAAACACCTTAAGTTTCCCTATAGAAAAGAACTTCTTTATAGAAAGCAGCAGAAAAAGTCTGTCCCCCAATAAGTGGAATCATTTATTCTTTTAATATCTTGTTATCAGATGTGTACTATGTCCCGAACAATTATAGGCATTAAAACAAAAACGGGGGGGGAAAAAGCCATACCCTTGTGGAGCTTACATTTTCAGTATAGAGGGAGACAGATATTAAACAAAATAAATAAGTAAAATATACAGTGTGTTAGTATAGTTGACATTAACAAGTGATATGGAGAAAATAAATGAAGGAAAGGGGATAGAATACCTTAGGGGAATTTTCAGTTGTTTAACAGTGGTCTGAGAATATGGTATTTAAACAAACACCTGAAAAAGGTGAAGCAGCCACATAGAGAGCTTGGGAAAGACAGCAGCTTGGAGCTTGTCCAGCAGATGAAACAGCAGGCAGAAAGGTCCTGAGGTGGGAGAGAGCCGGTCATCCTCAGGGGACAGCCCAGAGGCCACTTGGACGAATAGAAAAGAGTGATGGTGATCAGGTTAAAGAGGTAATGAGGGCAAGTACAAACTGAGGACGGCCTTGTAGGCCTTTGAGGACTTCAGTTTCCAGACTGAACAGACTGAAAGATTAGGAAAAGGTTAATATTACTTCAGATTTAAGATGAAAAGTTTAGGCATCTAGTCCTAAAAGACTGTTGCCATTATTTTTACAAAATCAAATAAGAAAACCAGATCCACTATTTAAAAGGTAAGTAGAGTTGTCTATCTAGTTTTAATATCAAATCTGTTAAAGGATATTTCAGAATGTTTTCCCAATGAACAGCCCCTACTTGTGTTCCTCTGCTGTTCTTAAGAAAATGATCAAGCCCAGCTGTATCAGCATATCAAATAGTGGTGGGTGTTCGTGCACACAGCACGCTTGGCACTATATGAAATAAATTAAACACACACAGTCTCTGACCTCATCCGCCACCATGTCCAATTTAGATTCTAATACAGAAAATTCTGGTACGGAGCTCGTAATGGTGAAACTCAAAGCACAACTATGGTACCCGAACACCACAGACCACTCCTGTTGAAACTTCCCACTTCTTCTCAATGCAAACTAATACTCCTAGTCATGCATTTCTAGGGTTTCCATCAGTTGGGCCAGCTTTCTATTTCCTCCTGCCCTAATCTTCCATTAAAACCAGGCTTGCTCTCTGCTTCCAGTCAAGGAACCTACTCATCCCTCGACCTCTTAGTCGCAGGTTTTTGAGTGGCTTTTCATGAAACACGAGATACTTTCACTCTTGTCTTCTGACCTCCCTTTAATATATATTCTGTCCTAGAAGAATCCATCCATTCCTTCAGCCTTTTATGAATAACTTCAAAATCTATACCTTAGCGATGACCTCTATCTTGAGTTCCAACCCCTCATTTCCAATGGTCTGATAAACACTTTTAAGTAGAAGTGGGGCTATTAAACTTTATTTTTTATTTATTTATTTATTTTTTTAAAGATTTTATTTAGGGGGACAGATGTGGCTCAAATGGTTGGGCGTCCGTCTCCCATATGGAGGGACCTGGGTTCGATACCCGGGACCTCCCAGTGAAAAAAAAACAAAAAAAAGATTTTATTTATTTATTCATCCACACACCCCCGCTGCCCGCGCTCGCTGGGCCAGCCAACCACGCCATGCGGGCGGGCCCGCCCCAACCAGGAGGCCCCGGGAACCGAACCCGGGGCCTCCCATATGGCAAACGGGAGCCCCACTGACTGAGCCACAGCCGCCTCCCAGGCTATTAAACTTTATATCTAAAACTAAGAGTACTCCCCTCAGGCTACTCTCCTTTCTACTGTTCCTATGTCTATTAATGGGATCATCTTCTTCTAGTCAACAAAGCACCAGAATATAAATATCCTTGCTTCCTCCTTATCCTCATATTTTTCCCTACCATCATAGTTAATCATAAATTATTACGTGAAATTACCTCTATTTATTTTTCAACAATCCCCAGATCTTTATCCCCATATGCTTGCAGGAACCCAGTTGTCCCTGGTCTCTTCCTCCTCCAATCCAGTTGAAGAAACCATTCTAAAATGGCCCTTTGTTTATGACACAGTCTTTTAGGGAATAGTCAAATTTGGGATATTGCCCCTTTCTGGGTCATCCCACACTTTAGTCAGTTCATCGGGAGACAGCAGCAGATCCAAGTTACACAATACTTTTATTCCCTGGTAAATGCTATGGCTAAAACATATTTAGATTTTTGCTGAAGTGGTTTTCAGTGCTCTTTCAGGAGGAAGGAAACTTTCACTGTCTGAGCAGCTCTGAGTTCTATTTCCTTGTGATTTGCATTTAGTAGCTGGTCCTGGCAGCCCCTGCAGCAAAATTTCTGGCTACTCCTTCAGCAAGGGGCAAGAGGTGTTTTGACACTTTTCTTTCCCCAGAGCTAAGGGCCTTGGAAAATTTAATTATAACCTTTGCCTGATGCAGGTATAATCTCCACACTTAAAATTCCATTATAAATCTCTTGTGCAGAAGAGTTCCAAATAATCTATGTAGGTCCTCTGCCCTAAGGAAGGAGGGGTGGATAAGTGTGGGTTTCATAGTGACTTCCTTCCAGGACAGAAATGGGGGAAAAAGAAAATTTCAGTAGAGAAAACTGGCAAACACATTATCTCAGCTAGATGGCCAAGGTCAACATCAACAGTGATTATGTTGATAGTGTGTACACTGGATATGATGTGATGGAAATGCTACTTTACCTCTGTGGTCTTCCTCCCCCAAACCCATAACCCCAGTCTAATCATGAAGAAACATCAGACAAATTCCAATAGAGGGGGTCGGATGTGGCTCAACTGGTTGGGCGTCCGTCTCCCATATGGAGGGACCCGGGTTCGATCCCCGGTACCTCCCGGTAAAAAAAAAAAAAAAAAAAAAAAATTCCAATAGAGGGGCATCCTACAATATATCTGACCAGTACTCCCCCAAACTGGAAGGTTATCAAAAACAAGGAAACTCTGAGAAACTGTCACAGCCAAGAGGAGCCTAAGGAGATATGCCAACTAAATGTAATGCATCCTGCACAGGATCATGGAACAAAAAGAGGATATTAGGTAAAAACTAAGAAAGTCCAAACAAACTAGGGAATTTAGTTAATAATAACATATCAATATTGGTTCATTAATTGTAAGAAATGTAGCATACTAATGTAAGATGTTATTAATTGGGGATACTGGGTGTAGGAGGGGGTAGGGTTTATGGGAACTCAGTATTATCTGCTCAATTTTTCTGTAAATCTAAAACTGTTCTAAAAAATAAAGTCTATTTTTAAATCCCATTAAGACTATTGCTTCATTTTCAATACAGAGATCAAGTTTACCTCAATCTATTTAGAGAGACATACATTTCAAACAAGCAGGGTTCTAACACAAGGGACTGCAACAGGGAAATTTATATATGTCATTTATTCACTGTTACCACAGAAATCTTACAAAGAAAGATGGAATAGATTTAGTAGTAACAATAACTACATATTATTAATAACGTGTCCCTTTAAAAAGGAAAAGTCACTAAATATTAGACACTGGGAGGAGAGGGCCTCATGCGGGAAAATTCCCTAAAGATTTCCCATAATATACACCCAAGCTCAGAAATCTCGAGTGGTTTTCCCTTGTTCTAGTCTCCAAGAGGTTCTCTAATATGAGGCTCAATCTTTATCACCAGTCTTATTTCTTCCCCCAACAAACCCACTGTTTCAGTCAAGGAGTTCAGACCTAGTTTTATGGCCACCATAAAGTAACATCATAAAAAATTAATTAAGCCAAACCTGAGTGTCCACATAATTTTCTAAATAGTTGTTTAACTCAAGTTTGAGAAATGCTGCCCTAAATACCTTTTTGCTTTCACATCCCTGCGTTTTGCCTACTAATTTGCCCAGCCTGACATGTCCTCGCTATACGCAAAATCATACCCGGTCTTAGATTCTTGCAACCAGGAAAGCTTCTCATGCTAACAAACCTTCAGGATATCTTGTTGCTATGAAGGCTTTATTATTTTTTTTAATTTTTTAATTTCATTTTTTATTTTTTTTATTGTGGGTAAAAATCAAATTTTTCACAATACATACCAATATTTGTAAAATGATATATAAATTTATATGCATATATGTACATTTGCTTACATAAATGTTATTTATATATATATATATATATATTTTTTTTAAAGGTGCTTAGATTACCTAGATATTACACAGAAATTACACGGATTCCCATGTTCCCCACCTCCCACACCTCTCACAACATCCCACATAAACATCCTTCATCAATGTGGCACATCACCCATAATGGATATACACATCCTGGGGCCTTGCCACCAAGCATAGACCACAGTTCACATCGTAGACCACACTCTCTCCCACACAGTTCTGCATGGTATATGCTGATGTAAAATGATCTACATCTGCTCTGAAGGCTTTATTGATTTAACACACCATTCTTTTAGATGATAATGTTGGAATCCTTTCTTCCTCTTCCTTCCAGATGGAAGGAACTCCACTCATGTGACACTGTTGGGCGCTCTCTGGCTTGGGGGAGGTGGAGTGAGGTATCTGATTGGTAGATTAAGGGAGAGTAACTGGACATGCTCCACCTCTCCTTTTTGGAGATTGCCTCCTAGCAAAGAACAAGTTGACCCTGTCCCTTTCCAAGCCTGTGGGGAGGCTTGCCCACCCCATCCAGCACAAGCATGACAAGATGGTGAGTCTGCTGGATTCTGGTGAACTTGTCTTAGTGTACTTGTCTGCAGATGTAAGTCACACCTTCCAACCTGGCCTCTATCAGAAAAGAGATAATAATACTTGACCTCCAAATCCACTCTTTTTTGCCCCTTTCAAATTGCTCAGAACTTGGGCAGAGAAGAGGGATGCTATTTTTCAGAGGCTTCTCAAAACCCCCAAATATATTTTTTGCATGAAAATATTTTTAATTATAAAAATGGTTAATGCTTACTATAAATAATTCAAACAGTACATAATAGTATAAAGAACATAAAACTTCATGAAATACCAGTGAGAAGGAATAACCACCACTGACATTCTAGTAATGCCTTGCTTCTTTCATCTCTCCAGGCAGGTACACACACAATTGACGTGGTGGAGATCATGTTATACAGACTGTTTCATTGAGAGCTATTTCCTTTTGTTCTCTAAGGTCTTCTTTGCCCTACAAACAATGTCTATAGCTTCATCTGTACCTATCAATCATTTCTCAATGCTCATAAAATCTGATATAGATACTTATATATTCATGCTGGGGAATCACCTATGTTATTTTTCAATGAAATTACATACACTTCTCTGGATTTCATTTAACAAGAAGAAAACATGGAAATCTCTCCTAGTCAATATTATTCTTTTAAATGCATGAATACTAGTCCTTGTATGGATGGATGTACCATAGTTACTATATTGATGGACAGTCACACTGTTTCCAAAATTTTTTTATTAAATAAAATTTTATTGAAGTATATCATTCATACATGAAGATACATGAACAATAAGTGTATAGTGAAAGTTGTGAACTTACAAACCAAACATGCATATTCTGAATTTTTGTCACTACAAAAAATGCAATAAATATCCTATTCCTGTGAAAGAGTCCTTGGAAGAGGACTCCCAGGTCAAAGGAGATATGTATTTAACTTTTTATTTAAACACTGTACACATGCAGAAATAATACACCTTAAAATAGATTATACTTAAGGGTACAGCTTGATGAAATTTTATAAACTGAACAGCCCTGGGTAAAAAACACTCGCATCAAAAAACAGAACATTGCCAGCACCCTGGAAGCTCCCCTTGTGTCCAAGGGATCTGTGGCAGTTTGATATATTTATGAATCCCAAAAAAGGGAAAGATTGTGTTTGTAAACTGGTCTGTTCCTCTGGGTGTGAAACCCCTTGACTGTATTAAATTCAACGGTTCTAAGTTTACTTGATAAAATCAATTTAGGGCTTTTGATTCGATAACATCAGTAAGGCATGACTCAGGTTAAATCCACACTCACTTGGTGGGCCTGTATAAATGGACACTCACTCAAGAAGATAAACAGAAGTGATTTCAGCATTCAGAGAGAACTTGGTCATTTCAGTCCTGCCATGTCACAGAAAGGAGAAGGCTCAAACAGCTAAAGCCTGGGGTAGAGAGATGAGACATTTGCCTGATAGTTTGCAGCCGAAGAGAACAGAGCAACTGAGCATCTGAGCGGGCCTGAGAGACCTGGCAGAGATCGTCTGTCATCTTGCTTCAACATGAGGCAGCTGACTTTGGTGAGAAAGCGGCCTTGAGTTGGACTCTTTAGGGCCTTGTAACTGTAAGCTTTTACCCCAAATAAATACCCTTTATAAAAGCCAACAGATTTCTGGTACTTTGCATCAGCACTCCTTTGGCTGATGAATACAGAATTTATATATTTTAATTCTTAATGGAATTGTGAGATTGTTTCCTAAAAGACTGCACAGTTCACATCAGAGATTGATCTTCCCCCTCCTTGCACTGGGCTACTGTGGATAGTGTGCCAACTCTGCATTGAATGACATAAGGTGCAGGGACTGGACACCTAGAAATCCTGGGACTCTATCACTTTTAACTTTTTTTGTAGTTATGAAACTGCATCATACTTTGTATATTCTTCATAGCAACTGGAACATAAAGCTCTTAAGAAATATTTGCTGATTGTTAAAAATGTCCCTTCCTCTTCTCAAAACACTTCTAAAATGTTACCTTTGGGTCCGGTAATGGGGATGTTGTGTTGTATGGAGAACAAAAAGGTGGAATTTGGAACTAGAATTCAAGCTTCAGCTGTGTGATATTGGGAAATAAACATAAACTCTCTGGGTCACAATTGCTGAATCTGTAACAGAGGAAAAAAGAGAACCACAAACAATTGTTCCTACCTCACAATTATAAAAGTGAACTTAAAGAATGTATGTTAAAAGTTTTTTGTAAACTGACAAATGCTATTTAAATGTTGGTTAATATTAATAGCTATTAATCCCTTAGTATATTTTTTTTTATAAAAATACAATTTTTATTCTTAACTCCACATTTAAATATCATTTCTTCCTTGAACATATATCTCCTTCCTTTTACTGATTTGAAAATAAAATAAAATATATTTTTCTCTATATATTTTTTCTCTTTTGAAACAGCAACTACCAGAAGAGGCTCCTAAATGCTGAATAGTTTTTGTGGGCAATTAAAGAGTTAAATTTTGGTGGCCATCCAGTTGCGTTGGACAAAAGAGACCATCAGAGCTGAGCTCTCACCCCTGCTCCACTCACCTTTGCTCCCTCTTCATCCTCCTCCTCTAGGCTCCCCAGGTTCTTTTTGCTCTTTGACCTGGGGCTGCAAAAGCTGCCGGCTCCTTCTTCCCCAGGATGATTTCCTGCTACACCAGGTATTCCCATAGCACATCACAGCTTGTGATATGTACCTTCTGTACATAAACATAGAATATTTACATAATCTTTTTATTTAAAAAGATTATTAATATCAATATAAAATACATTTATTTTTAAAAGGCAACTGTGCCATCATTCTAAATGGGTAATAGTTACAGCTAGCTCTAAAGATAAATACAATAAAAACAAAATGTCAGATAAAATCCCAGATGGGTACCACTGCCGATTGAAAACCCTGAGCCCCAAGACTGTTTTTTATTTAAAAGGTGAGTAGCAAGAGTTAGAGAACTATTAAAGGCAAACATGTATGTAATTGAGGCTTTCCTTCTTGAAGTGATCAGAAAAGGGTTAAAAGAGAATTTAAAAAGTAGCTGCTGAGGCTATTACAGAATGGGGAGACGAATAGCGCCCCTAGTGGTGCGGCGGGCAGGGCAGCTGATCCGCAAGTGTGCAGTAGATAGGAACAATGCGGGGCCAGTCCAAATCATAAAGGAAAAGGAAAAGCTAAACAATACATACCAGGTTTAAATCATTTGCAAATCACAACCGCGCGCGCGCGCACACACACACACACACACACAGAATACCAAGGCTGAAGGAGAAAATTTAAACGATCGTTATTCCCATTGACCGCTGTTGTGTAACCCTGTGAATCACTTTAGAACATTGGGCATGAAAATATTCAATTAAAACGCGTTGCTAATCTGGTGGAGGACAATCATCTAGATGCTCACGTAACTATTTTCCTATTTAGAGTGAAAATATCAGCAAGAAAAAATGGGCAAGCCTTACTAATTACAATATACCTCCAGCTTCCTTAAGTTACGTTTCGCCTGTCACCCCTTAACCTTTCAAAACGCCTCGGGCAGGAATTTAGCTTTTTTCTAAATCCTTTGAAACTCCTCAAAGCGAACAATCAAATGTCCTGCAGGCAAGGAGTAGCAGGTAATACTGAGCTGTGTTAACCAAAAGCTTCAAAGCTAAGTGGAAAGTGTATTTGAGTGGGAAGACCCTCGATTTAGGTTCTCTTTGTTTATTTGGAATCATCCGGAGGAGTCTTGCCGGAAGCAGTAACGCTGTCCTGGTCAGAGCGAGCTCCCCAATCTAGCTCGCTGTGTCAGAATGCTAATTGGTATTTGGTGACTGGCACGGAGTAAATCGTATGCATCAGCCTAAGTCTAAAGTGGAAATCTTGAGGACCTTTTTATCCCCCTTTGGTAAGAAAATAACCTAGTCACGGCCTACAACGTGTTTTTGTATGACCTTGGACCTAAGAATGGTTTTTACATTTTTAAGTGGTTGAAACAATCAGAAGAAGAATGTTTTTGTGACACGTGAAATTCTACGAAATTCAAATTTCAGTGCCCGGTGTCAGTTTTATTTGAATACAGCCACACTCATTCTTCTCATATTGTCTTTTTTTTTTTTTTTTTTTATTCATTTATCCCCCCCTTGCTGCTTGTGCTCGCTGGGCCAGCTAACCACGCCGCGCGGGCGGGCTTGCCTTCACCAGGAGGCCCCGGGAACCGAACCCGGGGCCTCCCATATGGTAAACGGGAGCCCTACTGATTGAGCCACAGCCGCTTCCCTCTCATATTGTCTTTGAATGCTCTCCCACTACCTTAACAGAGTTGAGTAGCTGGGAGACAGATGGTATGGCTCATGAAACCGAAACGTTATAGAAATAGTTGCTTTACAGAAAAAGTTTGAAACCTGGGCCATTGATTTCAGACTTGGCGACGTATTGGAATCGCTTGGGAAATTAAGTAATATTGATGTAACTGATGCCTGGGTCCCATCTTAGGTTATTAATTAGTCTAAGCAGTTGGACTTTAAAAAGCCATCCACATGATTTGAAAATGCAGTCAAGTTCCTCCCTCCCTCCCTCTCCCTCCCTCTCCCTCCCCACCACCGGGGATTGAGGCAGTAGCTCAAGCACAGAGCTACATCTGCTCCCCCACCTGTGTTTTATTAAAATGCAAGTTCTGATTTTTTTTTTCTTTTCTTTTCTTTTTAAGGTAGGCAAGAGAGTAGAGAGTTTACTGAGAAACAAGAAAAAAAGTACACAGTGGGAGGCATGGACAGCGGAGCCGGCTGGACAGTGAGAAGGGCCCAAATTCTGGTTTTGTAGCTGTGGGGAGGAGCCTGAGATTATGCATTTCTAACAAGCTCCCAGGTGGTACCCAAGGCTGCAGGTCCGTGGACCACATTTTGAGTAACAAGAGCCTATTCTAGGCTGTCCCAGAAACTGAGAGGAAAAACCTTTCCATGCACCTTTCAACTTATATTAAAGGTAGGTTAAATGATGCCATGGAACAATTTCAATTGTTAAGCAATTTCAGTGCACTGGAAATCCACTCTAGACTCTGAACGGGATTTTGATCCTTTCCCAGAAAACAAATGGTTTGGAATACCTACCCTAACATCAGTACAATACTTCCCAGGTTCGCTGAAGTGATGAAAGAATAATTACAGCTTTCTCCTTTCTCCCTCCCATTCGTTGGAGAAAGTTTTTAAGGAGTGTGTACAAAGAAATCCTCTGTTGGTTAATGGCCTTGAAAGTGCAGATTAACAATTAGGCTCGGTCCAGTGGCTGGGGTGGGGCGGGGCACCTCTCTGACCCGCCATGGTTGCACTTTAGGAATTAACTGGGAGGAATAGAATGTCCTTCCGGGCATGGAATGCCCTTGAATCTAAGTCAGCCAGGAGTCATTTGAAACCCCTTTGGGGTAAAATTGGGAAACGGGAAACACTACCAGATCCCATGCAGACATTTTATCCCTAACTTCTCTACCCTTTGCTATGAAGAAGATTCAGAAAGTGATATTTCAGAATCTCTTTCCCTTATCTCATTGTTAGGTTGGTGGACTAAAAACATACCATTTAAAAAATACTTTTGCCTGCCAATTAACTACAGATTAGGGTTTATCACCATAAATTTATTTATTATTGGAGTCTACTTAATCTTCTAAAATATAAATATGCATGAACCTTAAATATATTTAAATGATACTGATAGGTTCTATGGATAAAGTCTCACTTCCTATTTCCTTGTTTCTGAAATTAAAAGCCATTTCAAGGAATTTTATCTTATTGTAACACCAATTTGCATAAGAGAGAAGTCTTCCTTCCCTAAATGGAAGGGGTCTGCCTTTGAAATGCATGTAATGCATCATTCTGACAATGATGAGAAACTTTGATGATTCAACCCCCAATTTCACCCTTCAACCCAAAGCCCACACAGGATGGAGACTCCAGAATGCCACAAAACTGTGGTAGTAACTGGGGTTTGGGGAGGGGTCTTTTCGGGGCTAAGAGAGTTCAGCTGGAAACACCCCAGGATTAACCTGCACCCAATCAGGCGTCAGCCTCTATATACACACCTGTCTCCCACTCCCTTCTCCACCCCATCCACTGCTCTTCCTAGAATTTCTTTAATCAGATGGAGGAACAGCAGTAGAGCAAGAAAGAGACATAAGAGTTTTTATTAATAAAAGATTTATTGAGACATAATTCACGTGCCATAAAATTTACCCTTTTAAAGTACAATTCAGTGGATTTTAGTATATTCAGAGTTGTTCAACCTTTACCCCAATTTAAATTTAGAACATTTTCATCATCCCCAAAGAAACCAGTTCCCATTAGCAGTCACTCCCCACCCCCACCCTCCATCCCCTAGCTGATCCCCTAGAGATCCCCTAATCGGCTTTCTGACTATGGAATTGAGGAAGAAGGGTTTCATAGTCAGAAGCCTGGCTGCTGATTTCAAAATGTGGACCCCACCCCTGCCCCAGCTAGCTCTTAAATTCCTTCACTTTTTTGGGGCCTCAGTTTCCTCATCAGCCAAATTGGCAGTTCATTCTTGGCCTCACATTAGAATCAGTCAGAGAATTTGATAAAAAGGTTAATGCTCAGACCCCACCCTCAGAGGTGCTAATTTGATTGCTCTGAGGTAGAGTTCAGGCATTGGAATTCTTAAAAAGTTCTGTAAACCAAATGTGCTCCAAGTCCTTGTTATCAAAATGTGGTCCGGGGCCAGTAGAATTGGCACCACCTGGGAGCCTGTTAGACCTGCAGCCGCTCAGTCCCACTTCAGACATGCTGACTCAGCAGCTGCATTTAACAAGAAACACATGTACCCTCCGGAGAATTTGTGCGCAACTCTGCCCCGAGGTTCCCTCCACCACCTCTAACAGCCTGTGATTTTTTGAGTCCTGCTCCTTCCTTTATGGGCCACCAAGTGATTTTAGTTTGTGGTTTCCACAAACTACAGTTTACTCCCATCTCCGAGCCCCCCTGGAAAATTGACCCTCGGTTTGCTCACTGAACAGGATATGGGACAATACCACTGGCAAAGCCTTACAAGGAGTTTGTTCAGTGATAGTTAATTACACAGTAATTTGGAAGAACATCAAGTCATTTTAGAGTTGTTTTATCTACTCTTCAGAAGTGGGAGGGGGCGGGGTATTAGGTCTCAACCTGTAGCCACTTTTTTTTTTTTTTTTAATTTATTTATTTATTTTTTTATTATGGGTAAAAATCAAAATTCTCACAATACATACAAACATTTGCAAAATGATATGTAAATATATATGCATATATGTGTATTTGCTTACAAAAATGTTATTTATATATATATATACACATATATTTTAAGAGGTGCTTAGATTACCTAAAATATTACACGGAACCCACTGGGATTCCCATGTTGCCCACCTCCCACACCTCCCACCACATCCAACACATTCTGTGCTTTGCAAAAATCACGTCAGGCAGGCCATTCAGTTTGCATTTAAAGCAGTATGAGTAGAACTTCTCTGCTTTGGTTGCCCATTAGAAACACTTGAGGAACTTTTAAACTCCTCCCCTGTCCAGGTCCCTACCCAGCCAATTAAATCAGAATCATAGTATTTTTAAAGCTCCCCAGGTGATTCTAATATTCAGCCAAAGTTGAGAATCACTGGTAGAGAGCAGGGGTTCTCAACAAGGTCCATGAGCTTGAATTGAAGTTCAAGAAAACATTATTTTTGCGGGGACATGTTGGTGTGGGTGGGATATATTTATTAAATAACACACAGTATAGTTGGACTTAGAAAGGGGTCTGTAGTTTTCACCTGACTGGCAAAGGGGTCCGTGGAACAAAAAAGGTTAAGAATTCCTAGAATGGGGGTTTTATTATTCTCACCCTGTTTTGCATGCTCAGAAAAATCCTGTTTTTGTACCTTGTTAAAGTCTAAGACTATATTTCCAATGCATTAGCACTGGCACAGTTCAGTAGTCCTGTGTGAACAACATCTCAATGTCTCCGGCACCTACAGCAGGATTTGGCAGAAGGAGCCTACTAGGGAAGGAAATCTAGACAGGCCCTTGGAGAAGGCAGACAACTTCACTCTGCTTGAGCATGCTCAGGACATTGGCAGCCCTGACTTTTTGTGTCATTTCTCCAGGGTTCCACAGAAAAGCCGGTGTTGAGATTTTAAGGCCCTTCCCTTGCCTGTAGATGTCAGGAAGTAGGTTATCGGACCTGCAGGTTTCTCTCTTTCTTGTGGCTCTCAAATCCATGGTGGCGCTAAAAAGTTCATCAATCAATAGATATGTCCTGAAAATCATGCCCGGCACCAACGGGAGGGTTTGGGAAAGAAGCTTGAGGCATCAGAAACTGACCAATACAATAAGGTAGCCATAAATGGAAGAGTTAGCCAATAGTGCTTGGCAGAATATAAGCCAGGGCTCAGTTGGTGGCAAAATCAGCAAAGACTGCAGGAATTTGGAAGAAGATAAATCAGTGCCCACTGGAACAGGATGAAGACACATCATAACAAAGATGGCTTGTGGAAATCGTAAAGAGGACTTTGGAGAAGGTGAATTTATATGATATTCTTATGACCATTTTTTACATAGAATACTATTTTTACTATGAGCCAGGCACGTGGTCATTATTTATTCCTCAACATTATAAGGTAAGAACTCTAATTAACCTTGTTCTATCAATGATGAGGCTGAGGCACAGTGAAGTTCAATAACTTGCCCAAGGCCACAGTGCAGGTGACAGAGGAAGGTTTTGAACCAGGTCTGCTTGACTCCTGAGCCTATGCTCTCCATCCTACTATTTTGAATATCCACTTAACATTTATTTAGTGCTTACGGTGTGTCAGGAGGCACGCTCTTAAATTTTACCTGGGGGGGTGGATGTGGCTCAAATGGTTGGGCATCCGTCTGCCATATGGAGAGACCTGAGTTCGATCCCCAGGACCTCCCGGTAAAATAAAAAATATATACATATAGAAGGCTCATGGGTTGCCAGACTCTGTGTGCCGGTGAGCCGCCAGGCCCCGGGAGCCATGCAGCAAGATGACGTTTCAGGAGAGAGACGCAGGGGAGAGACAAGACAAGATGCTCCAAAAGCTCTGAAAATCGGGAACTGAAGTGGCGCAGGTGGCAAAACACCTCTCTCCTACACTGGAGGTCTCCAGGATCAAATCCTGGTGAAGACTGAAGGAGGAGGATGAGAAGACATGGCAGGAAAACAGACACAGAGAATTGCCTACCAAATGGACACAAAACAGCAAATGGGGAGGGGGGGCTTTAAAATGGATAAAGTAAATAAATAAATCTTTAAAAAAAATTTTTTTTTTTACCTATATTCTTTAATCCTCAAGAACAACCCTTTTAGGTAGGCAGTACTATTATTCTCAAGTTCTGGATATAAGGAAATTGGAGCATAGAGAGATTAAGTAACTTGCCCAAGGTCTCGGTAGCTAGGACACCCAGTTAAATTTTATAATAATGAGTAATTTGTTAGTATTAATGTTGCATGGGACATGCTTATACTAAAAGTTATTTCTCCTTTATCTGAAGTTCAAATTTGACTGAGCATCTTGTCTGGGTTGGTTGGTTGGTTTTTGCTAAATCTGGCAATCCCACCCAGGTCACCGTGCTGTTGGGTGATAAGGTTGAATCCAGGCTTTCTGGCTCTACCCACTGCATTCCAGTTTGGATGGAGGCTGTGAGTCAGGAATAGTACCAGCAAATTTGGGAGAAAGTGAGTGGTCTTGCCTTGCTGGCTCCAAAGTTAAGTTGAGGAGTAGTGAGAGGGAGCAGAGGACTTTTTCTGCTCCTCTCCTCCCTCCCACGTCCACCTGCTTTTACTGCTACCTCCACCTGCTGATAGTAAAAGAGTTAAAGACCTTGGGCTGTGTGGTCCCAGCATTTGGTAAGAAATGCTCAGGAGGAAAAGGAGAAAGACAGAGTTGTATGGGATTCTGCAGACAGTGTCACATTTAAGCCTCCCTGTATAAAATTGCAGGAACTCCCCACAGTAGATGTGTGTATCTGGAAAGCAATCAGAGAAACCTTTGGCAAAACCACAGAACCTGCAGCTATGTGACCATCTTGGGAACTAGAATTTGTCAGGGAGCCTCCAGACCAGTCAGCCAGTATAGATCCAGGGGCCATCAGGCCTGTGCCATGTGGCTGGGCCTGAGAAAGTGTGATATCTCCAAGGGAGACACGGACTTCAGCTCCAACACTTAACACCATGGAAATCTGGTTTAGCCTAATGAGTAGCAGGGACCCCCAGCTGCAGAAACAAACTTGCCTGTAGTTAAAGGGAGTGAACATCAAGCAAATATAGAACAAACCCAAGAGCTTAATAGGATCAGTGTGATATTCAGAAAGGGGTAATAAGAATTAGCAATAAGAAGGGAAGCAGAAGCAGATAAACTATTCCCTGTTGTGGAGGAACAGGGATTCATAAAAGAATTCACCATATATAAAAACATGCACATGCACATTTAGGTTTGTTAAAGCTATACAGTACATTATGCATAGTGTATTTTTAATATTATTTTTAATAATTTTAAAATTATTTCCTTTGGTTCTTTTCTAAAGACCTGAGTTAGAAAATCCCTTGAGGTAGGATATAGATGAGTAGTAACTAAAATGGCTGAGTTGTAGCTCAATGATGCCAAGCAGTGGCAGTTTAGATCTCTTTCCAAGCTAATTTGAAAGTTTAACTGCCTCCCTACTCCCAGCCTCTCTACCCTCGAGTCATTCCTGCCACAAGAGTTATTTCTCTAAAACACAGATGGCTTAGATAACTACCGATTGCATAAAAGATAAAATTCACACTCCCTAGGGTGGGACCAGGACCTTTTGCAATCTTGTTCTAAACTCTTCCAAATTCTTTCAGCATCTGCTGCTTCGGCAGTTCCCAGGCTACACCTGTTTTCTTTTCCAGACTTACCTGGTTCAGATGGTTCTCCAGTCCCAACTCTTAGCGTCCCCAGAACAGCAGCCAGCTAACTATCAGGCACTTTCAGAACCCGGCCCTGGAGTTCCTTTCCTATGGCCCCTCCAGGGGTGTGCTAGAGCCAGCTCCTACTCGCTCCTGCACTTCTAGTCCCAACTCCATGTTCAGTGACATCACTGAATTTCAGTAGCCTGAAATTTGCTGTAGTGGGAGAATTTACACCATGGAAAGTAGCGACTGCTACAAATCAGGGATTTTTTTTTCCTTCCTAGAGTGCCGGTTGTCAAACATTTACCAGCACACGGCTGCCTTCTCCCGCTCTTTGCCTGGAAAACTCCTACTTATTCTCCAAGACATAGGGCTTCTCTCTGAAGCATTCTTGGACTCCCACAGAGGAACGAGGGAAGAAAGCAGCTCCCCTGTGCTGGGTATGGGGTCTGGGAGCTTCGCACACATCATTCTCCTGCCTCCGTTAAAGCAGTTGCATCACACTGTGATTATTGGTGATAGTCTCTCTGATAAGTGTGAAAGGCAAAAATTGTAACCTATATTGATCTCTGAAACCCAGTTATCTTGGAAGTATCATGTAGATATTGGGTTCTTAGTCAAGGCCAAAGGATTCAATTAAGAACTAGAAGGAAAAACCAGTGCTTTGTTTCATCTGTCTCTGCTCTCCCAGGACCACCCCTTTACACCACAAGCACTGAAGAACATTTCCCCCTTTTTTTTTTTAAAGATTTTATTTATTCATTCATTTACCCCCCCCCCCCCTTGCTGCTTGTGCTCGCTGTGTCCATTTGCTGTGCGTTTTTCTGTGTCTGCTTGTCTCCCATTGCTGGGTCGTCCTGCTGCCACGTGGCGGGCTTGCCCTCACAGGAGGCCCCGGGAACCGAACCCGGGGCCTCCCATATGGTAAACGGGAGCCCTACTGATTGAGCCACAGCTGCTTCCCCATTTCCCCATTTTTGGAAAAAAAAAAAAAAAAAAAAAACTACAATAAACAAAATGATACAATGGTATTACTGGGTTAATACTTGTAGGGTGTTTACTGATGTAAAAGTAGGAACTGATGGATAAAGGTGGAAATTTTAGGTCTGTGGCAAGCAGTTGGGGGAGGCATTTTGGTCAGAGGATCATCTTAATGGCTGCTGTTAGACCTGTGAGGGTTGGGAGTCCCTGACCCGGGGTACGGACTTCATAAGCATAGCTACCACCAGCCCACCTCCGTTTTCGTCATTACCGTCACCATCTTCAGCCTAGAATAATGGTGAAGAGCAGGGCTAGGCTCAGTGAAGAAAACATTTAACTGACTTTGAAGCTATGTTTGGAAGCTTGTCATTTTCCTTGTTTCACTCTCTCACGTTCCTTAAATTTATTAAAGCATCTAACATTACGGAAGAGCTAGGGAGGGGGAGGGAATGGGGAGAAGAAACAATTGGTACAGAATTTCTGTTTGGAGTGATGGAAAATATTTGCTCATGGATGATGGTGATGGTAGCACAACATTCTGAATGTAATTAACACCACTGAAATATATCTGAATGTGGTTAAAAAGGGAAATTTTAGGTTGTATATATGTCACTAAAATAAAAAAAAATACATTATATAAGAAAGCTTTTTTTTCTGAGGCTGTTGGGATGTTTAGTAAATATGACTCATCTACCCTCACATCCCTGTGGGAGAGGCAAGCAGTAAATATTACTTTAACCTGATTTGAATAGGTGCTGTGAGGTGATTGGCTGAAGGGACCTTTCCCATAATTTAATAAAGTCAATATAACCAAAAGTTAGGGTATGGAAACATGATGTCACACTCACCCGTAAGAAAGCAACAGCACACACAGAAGCAATAGTGAAGCATACCTTTAAAGGCCTGAGAATTGCAGCAATAAAATCCGAATGGGATTATTGTGGACTGCAGAGGGGCTTCATGGCAGAGTTGTGTCCAGAAGGACAGGTAGGAATGGAGATTGAAGGATGTCCAGAGGGAAGGAAGTAACAGGGTTGAATGTTTAAAGGAGCATTTCCTGCTCTGTGTTCTACAAAAAGATATTTGGTTCCATGGCCCAAGAAGTTTGGGAAATACTGCGTATACCCTTCTTGGATTAGACTGCTCTAGGCTATTTAGCTTTGTTTAATACGAGTTTCCTAAATATGCTCGACACTAGAATCTGCTTTTTAGGAACACCCACTAACATCTTTTAGGATACTCATGTTCCATGGAACACTGTTGGGAAGCATGATATTTTTTAATACTATTGTGCATTTTTGGAGGCTTTAAAAAGAGTTCATCTTATTCTTCAGTTCATATTACTTCATTATTTATTATTTATTTATTTTAAAAATCAATTTTATTGATTCATTTTAATGAAGCATACATCCATGAAAAGTATACAATCAATGGTATTTGTTATAATCACATATTGTGCATTCATCACTTCAATCATTATTAGAGCATTTTCATTATTCAAGTAATAATAATGAAAAAGAAAAAAGACAAAAAAATTCATCACCCCTCAATCTTTCTATGCTTCCTTGCCATACATGGCTGCTATTCTGTTTTCCTCTCTCTCGTTTATTTGTATTTCCTTTGATTTATTTCATTCTCCCCCTTCATCCCCAATCCCACTCCCTATCTCAAGTATCCACTTTCATGTGTTTAATAATTATCCTTAAATATGCCTATATCTTATAAAATAAAGTGGATTGTTTTGTGTGTATGTACTATACATTTTATTCTTTCTATTTTTTTTTCATTCAATAGGCTTGTTGCTGTATATTCACCTAGATTGCTGTTTTGAACTGCTGCGTAGTATTCTACAGTATGCCAGCCACATGTGTTATACATGTATTCCTCATGTAACAGACTCCAAGGTTATATCAGAGGTTCTTCAGATTGGATCACTGGAACAGAGAATAGTGATGCCTATTGGGTCAATAGTTTGAATATTTTTCTTCTATTAAAAATACATACATGACCCCACAGAAATAAAAAGGATCATATGAGAAACTGTATACCAACAAACTAGACAACCTAGATGAAATGGACAAATTCCTAGAAATACACAAACAACCTACACTGATGCTACAAGAAATACAAGAACTTAACAAACCAATCACATTTAAAGAGATTGAATCTGTCATCAAAAATCTCCCAGCAAATAAAATTCCAGGACCAGATGGTTTCACAGGTGAATTCTACCAAGCATTTAGAGAAGAATTAACACCAATCCTGTTTAAACTCTTCCAAAATTACTCAACACATTTTATTAAGCCAACATCACCCTATACCAAAGCCAGATAAAGACACTACAAGAAAAGAAAATTATAGACCAATCTCTCTAATGAACATAGATGCAAAATTTCTCAATAAAATACTTGCAAATCAAATCTAACAGCATATCAAAAGACTTATACATCACGACCAAGTGAGATTTATTCCTGGTATGCAAGGCTGGTTCAACATAAAATCAATCAACATAATACACCACAGTAACAATTTGAAGGAAAAAAAAAAACATGATTATTTCAATCGACGCAGAAAAGGCATTTGACAAAATCTAGCATTCTTTTTTGATAAAAACACTTCAAAAGTTAGGAATAGAAGAAAAATTCCCCAATATGATAAAAAAAAACGTATATGAAAACCCACAGCCAACATCCTACTCAATGGGGAAAGGTTGAAAGCTTTCCCTCTAAGATCGGGAACAAGACAAGGATATCCACCGTCACCATTGTTATTCAACATTGTACTAGAAGTTCTAGCTAGGGCAATTAGACAAGTTAAAAAAAAAAAAAAATTAAAGGCATCCAAATAGGAGAAGAGTAAGTAAAACTCTCACTGTTTGCAGATGACATGATCTTGTATTTAGAAAATTTGAAGTAGCCATGAAAAAGCTACTTAGCTCATAAATGAGTTCAGCAAAGTGACAGGATAAAAAATCAACACACAAAAATCAGTAATGTTTTTGTACACTAGTACTAAACAACCTGAGGAGGAAATCAGGGGAAAAATTCCATTTTCAATAGCAACAAAAAGACTTAAATACCTAGAAATTAATTTAACCAAACAAGTACAGGACTTATATGCAGAAAACTACAAAACAATGCTAAAAGAAATAAAAAAAGACTTAAACAAATGGAAAGACATTCCATGTTTATGGATTGGAAGAATAAATATCATGAAGATGTCAATCTTACCCAAACTGATTTATAGATCCAATGCAATACCAATCAAAATTCCAACTGCCTACTTTACAGAATTAGAAAAGGCAATTACCAAATTCATTTGGAAGAGAAATTGCACCCAAATAGCCAAAAGCATTCTAAAAAAGAAGAGCGACATGGGAATAATTTCACTGCCTGACCTTGAAACATATTACAAGTCTACAGCAGTCAAAACAGTATGGTACTGGCATAAAGATAGACACATTGATCAGTGGAATAGAATTGAGAACCCAGAAATAAACCCTCACCTATACAATCAACTGGTTTTTGACAAACCTGCCAAGTCTATGTAATGGGACAAAACAGTCTCTTCAACAAATAGTGCTAGGAGAATTGAATATCTATAACCAAAAGAATGAAGGAGGACCCCTATCTCACTCCCTATACAAGAATCAACTCAAAATGGATCAAAGATCTAAATATAAAAGCCAGGACCATAAATTACTAGAAGAAAATGTAGGGAAACATCTTCAAGACCTTGTAGTAAGTAGGTGGTGGTTTCTTGGACCTCACACCGAAAGCACGTGCAACAAAAGAAAAAAACAGATAAATGGGACCTCCTCAAAATTAAACACTTTTGCACCTCACAGGACTTTGTCAAAAGGGTGAAAGGGCAACTGACTCAATGGGAGAAAATATTTGGAAACCACATCTCCGATAAGGGTTTAATATCTATGATATATAAAGAGTTGTTACAACTCAACAATAAAAAGACCAACAAAAAGAAAAAACGAAACAAAACAAAAAGACCAACGACCCAATTAAAAATAATTTGCATACTTCATTTTATTCATATACATAGCAGACACTGAAGTGACAAAACAGAAGAATGCATGGCTTTTTATACATTTAATGCTACAACATAACCAGTGCCACCCATCCCTCATTATGCTGGTTCTAAGAAGCAGAGGAGCCACTGACTCGGAAGGTTTTCACCTCTAGCATCATGACAATTCCTGGGGAAATTTGGGATGGGTGCTTATGGCATTCTGGGTGTTTAGGGACAGGAATTTGATGAGGGAGCTCAAAATGTTTCAAGTAATTATTAGTCCGTGGTGACCCTACATAAAGAGAAGGCTAAGAGGTAGGAAAGGAATGCCTACTCCTCTTTCTCTACACAAAGGCCTAATTTAGATTTGTGAACCAGCTGGGGAGCGGCTAGCCTGTCACCCACGCACCCTGCCAAATACACAGCAGGTTGGACACTCACCACCCCAAAGGGCTTTTTCCCACATGGCCTTCTCTCTAGTTGGCAGTGCCCCACTGAGTATACCGTGGAGATGGGACGTCTTCTAGAGAGGCTTTTCCACAGGACAGCAGTTGTTTCTGCCCATGCTTTACTGGCTGGCTGGGCTCAAGGCTCCTACTCGGTACAAAAAGCTTTACAGTCTTCCTTTCCTTTTTTCCGAGGTACCAGGGCTGGGGATTGAACCCGGAACCATGTATGTGGGAAGCCATGCTCAACCACTGAGTTATACTGGCTTCCCTGAGTTAGTTTATTTCATTTGTTTGCTTTTTTGTTTTGTTTTTTTTAGGAGGTACTGGGGATCAAACCCAGTACCTCGTACATGGGAAGCAGGCACTCAATCACTTGAACTACATCTGCTCGCTCTTCCTTTCCTTTCTTGCATTAAGCTCTTCAAAGACTCCCATGCTTGCCAACTGGCTAGAACCTGAGCTTCAGTGTTTACTCTTGCACAGCCCCCAAACCCCTGCAAACCCCAGTTTCCGTCCATTTGTAACTTTATCCACTGTGGCCCAGGAAACACAAAGCCTTAAAATTCAAGGCTTACCCTCAGTAAGAATACCCCGTTTTGAAAGGGCATGAGATAGGTCTACCAGGCTACCACTTATTTTTTTGACAGCTAAGAATGAATCTAGTGCACTGAGTGAGAATGGCCACTATTAAAAAGACAGAGAACTACAAGTGTTGGAGAGGATGTGGAGAGATAGGAACACTTCTTCACTGTTGGTTGGAATGCAGAATGGTACAGCCACTGTGGAGGACTGTCTGGCAGTTCCTAAAGAAGTTGAATATAGAATTGCCACATGACCTGACAATACCACTCCTGGGTATATACCCAGAAGAACTGAGAACTGTGACATGAACAGACATCTGCACATCGATATTCATAGCGGCATTATTCATGATTGCCAAAAGTTGGAAACAACCCAGGTATCCAGCAACCGATGAATGGATAAACAAACTGTGGTCTATTCACACGATGGAATATTATGCAGCTATAGGAAGAAATGAAGTCGTAGAGCATATGACAACATGGATAAACCTGGAGGACATTATGTTGAGTGAAGCAAGCCAGACACAAAAGAACAAAAACCATATGATTGCATTACAATGAACCAAATATATTGGGTAACATATTGTACTATTCAAAAAAAAAAAATTTATATGTATCCAGTACATTTAATTGAGAAATGTATGTCTTTATTCACCTGTGTTTTCTTTTTCTTTTTAAATTATTGTTTATATTTTCAATCATTAAATGTACAAAAAAAAAAAAGAAATGAACCTAAAATCAATAAAGCTCTTATCAGAAAAATAAAAAAAAATACATACTTGGGGAGCACATGTAGCTCAAGTGGTTGAGGGCCTGCTTCCCATGTACGAGGTCCCAGATTCGATCCCCGATACCTTCTAAATACAAAACAAACAAACAAAAAACCCCAATTCTCATTGCGGACAGATGTAGCTCAGTGGTTGAGCACCTGCTTCCCATGTATGAGGTCCTGGGTTCAATCCTTGGTACCTCCTAAAAAATATATATATATATACACATACAAACGTACCTGGCCAGTTTTGGCTAGATGGCTTGAACAGTCTACTCAGTTGAGCAGGTCAGAGGAGCAGGGGGGTTTGGTATAAGGTTCTGATGATTTCATGTGAAGCTCATATTGCCCTCTTCTCCACCCCCAGGACCAAAGATGCCCTTTTTAGTGGTCTACTCAAAGTGTTCAATATGAGGGACCCCCCACCTCAGGTGATAATTATGGAGAGAATCGTGGCAATTTGGAGGCATTAAGAAGGATCGGCAACCTCACGGTGTGAGGGAATGGCGAGTACTGCAGCGCTGCTCACAGGTAGCACCTAATGGTGTTGAGCAGGAAGTATCACAGAGTTCAAGAACTTCTGAGCAACAGAGGAAACACTTCCACGTAATTAAAGTACCTGGAACTTGTTCTCAACTTGGAAGTTGTTCATTTCCTTCAAAGAGTGAGTGATTGTGAAACTCCTCTCAATACAGCACTGTGGTTCAGAGGGACAGTGAGGAGCTGCAGTTCCAGGCAAAGGGGGTGACCAGACAGGTGGCTTCAGCTTGAACTGTGAAATATATATATATATACAAATAAATTTCTTAAATTCCAGCATTACATGATTCCCACCATAGCCAACATTCTTGAATATTATTGACAAAGAGGTGGCTAAAGTTAGAGAACGAATTTTGTGTGTCTACAAATGGAGAGACAGCATTTTCTGTAATTGGGGTTATATCCACAAATAGCACTTATTTTGAGTAGAGTGAGGCAGAAAAGGTTTGCTGCATAACAGAAAAAAAGGAGCTGAGTTGAACCACAACAGAGAAACTTATGGATGAGAATATCTAAGATTTTCACCAATTCACTAGAGAGGAAAGATGGGTTTAAACCAAAAGAATATTGTATGTTAGTTGGAGTGTTGGCTCAATAGCCCAATGCCTGGAATATAAGAGGCACCCAGTAAATATCTGTTGAATGAATGAGGGGGGGGGTAAGCTTAAACTAGCTGGTGACTATTGCACAGAGCTCATTTTACTATGTACATTATAAAGCCGAAAATTAAAGAACCACTTTAGGAACCTATCAGTATAGTCAAGACTGATGAGCACAGTGAAAGGGCCAGGTGAGCAGCCAACATACAGAAGGGGTTCTTAAGAAGGCTTACTTCTGAGCAGATATGTCACATGTTAAAATAGTATGTTAAATTATCCTAGGAAAGAAAAAGCCACAGATTGGACTTAGGTCCAACATTTTGTTATTGGATCAGATTCATTTGGTATCTCTTAAATCACATGACAAAACATTCCTCTGTCTCAAGTATGAGATTTCCGTGTTCATGACACTGGCCAGGGCCTTTTGCTCTGTCCCGGGATGATATTTTCAAATGAAGCAAACACAGCCCAAGCGTGCCAGGAGTTTCAGCCCCTCTGTTCACTTGGCACTTTCCTGGCACACCTGGAAAGATGGACAGATGTTAGGGCCTGGCTTCCAGCCCAGCAATAACAGTAATGACTTCAGAGGAATATTTATTTTGTACATGTACCCAGATGTTTGGAAATGAGCTTTAGAAAAATCAATAAAAGCAATATAAACTGTGGGGGAAACTTGAAAAATTATCTTATAACTCTACGTTTTATTGAAGGATAAAAAAGTTATTAAATTTTTTTTTAGTGTTTCTTGTCAAGCATAACTGAAATATAACCTCTCTCTCCACACACACACACACACACACACACAAAACATTGAAAATAGAAGTTTTGATTTTTGCCCATTTATGAGAAAGCTTCTTATCCTAAGGCACTTGGGAAGTTCTAATTAACCCTTTCTGCCAGGGCTACTCAGCAGAGTGGTCTGCATGAGGGCCCAGAATACTTGGATTTTCCTCCCCACAGTGCTACAAAGAAATCGTGTAGAAATCATTTAATTCCTTGGGACTCAGTCTTCAGCTGCACAGTGAAGGGGCTGGCCTAGAATACCTCTGAGGATGTGGTTACCTCTAACATCCTGGGACTCTGAGTCCCCTGGAGCCATCTGAGTGAAGACTGTGTGGACACTGGTGGTCTTCCTGCCACCTGGGAAGGGTGTAGAGGCCAAGGGTGTCCATGCCCCCTTCACTGGTAACGGCTCTCTGACTTCCTTTAGGGAAGCCACCCCCCACCCCCATTCATGTGCTTTGGGTGGGGCTCTGACCCAGATTCCAGACAGGCCTGGACAATTCTGAACCTCCCAGGATCCATGATGGGCCCAAACAGAGGGAATCCCAGGACTTCTGCTCTTCCAGGAGACTCAGTTTCTACCTAATCCTGGAGGATAAGAAGCTGGGAGTGCTGCAGCCATCTTATCACCAAAGGGGAGAGTCTGTCTCAGAGAGGAACCAACATAGAAGCAGGAGAGCTAAGAGCTGGAGAAACCAGAAAGATCCTGATGACACAGTTAGAGTGCCTAAGCCTTGGACTTTTCAGTTCATTGAAGTGATAGGCTGTCTTCTCGGTGTAACTTGGATTGGGTTTTCTGTGCATGAAACAGCCCTAACATTTCCAAATATTCATAAATAGGCAGTGTTTCATTTTCATCTTATTATTCAGTCATTAACCTAACACAAAGATTAAGTTAAGAGAAGCACCTGGGAGGGGAATTGGTGCTGGAAAGGATCTATGGACATCATTTACTGTCTCTACTCTCTAAAAGTTTCAATGGAAAAAAAAATCAGTCCTGGAAACTAGGAGCCATGGAGCAAGGTTGGAGTTTATTATTATTATTATTTAATTTATTTATCCCTCCCTTGCTGCTTGTGCTCACTGTGTCCATTTGCTGTGCGTTTTTCTGTCTGCTCGTCTCCCTTTGTTGCGTCAGCTTGCGCCAGCTCACTGCGCCGTGTGGGCCATCAGCTTGCTGCGCCGCAAGGACCAGCTTGCCCTCACCAGGGGGCCCCCGGGGGCCTCCCATATGGTAAACGGGAGCCCACCCACTTGAGCCACATCCTCTTCCCGAGGTTGGAGTCTGAGTTGACATTAGCAGATGCGCAGAGCCAACAAGTCCACACTGCTGGAAACGAGGATTCTCGCTAAGAACACACGAGCTCCTGAAGAACGTTTGTACCAATCAAGGGCTACTGTGTCCCTTTGGCCCTCGCGTGACTGCTCCTTCTGATGACTCCAGGCTTAGCTCAGGTCAGCCCCTCACTGGGCGGGCTTCACCTGGAAGTTGTTCACGTTTTGAGCTTCCTTCCTTTCTGGGCTACAAACGAAGAGGTGGCTCCCTTTAAGCAACAGCTTGCTTAATCCTTTGGGCTTTACCAAAGTGTGACATTCTCCACAAAGCAGATCAGAGCATTTCTCACACTGCCAGGTCACTACATAGTCTTTCTGGCAGTGTTGTTAACTACTGTTGTTTCCTCTCCATTCTGGAAAAATATAAATTCCTCAACAAAGGCCAAATCCCTTCTCTTAACTGTCTAACTTTGCCACTTGAGAAATGGACTTCACAGGCTTTTATATTGTAGGAGGATGAGTAATGACACGTGCTTGATACAACTCAGCATTGTAGTGGGGCTGTGGAACCCATCAGCCAAAAGCTGCCCGGGCAGCCCCCCTCAGGGCCTGCAATCTCCTTTAGGAAAGGAGAGTAGAACTGACTGAGGATGCCACTCTGCCTTTCAAAGTAATTCAATTGAAAGGCACCATCCTTTTCTTGCCCCCAGTGTTAAACAGTCAAGTCTCTGTGCTATATTTTTAGATTAACCACTTTCTGGGTCGTTTCCCACATTCTTTTCATTCTTGCTTTGGTCCTTGCTGTGTCCCAGCCCACAGGTTCCAAAATGCACCTCACAGCTTCACCTCTCTGTGCCTTTGCTACTACGTCTCTACTAAGCCTTTTCCTCTTTCCATGCTCGGTTCAAATGCTACCTCCTTTGTGATGTTGTTTTCTAGTCCCTCTGATTGAAATTGATCTTTCCTTGGAGCCCCCTAAGCTCTTTGCTTATAATACATCAGAGAATTTCATTCTGCCTTGAGCTTATTGGCATTTATCATGACATAAAGGAAAGGCAGCCAGTTGCTCATTAGGTGGCACTACTTGGTGGGGTCACCAAAGTGCTACATACCTATCCATCCACTTCTGCACAGGTTTCTCCGTTCTACCAGCACTTCATGAGAACAGCAGTACCTGGGAAAAGGGGAGGAGCAATTTTATGTTATACCTTGTTCCAACACATGGCTCATACTTCCACAGACAAGAGGATCCCCCTACCATCTTACATTCCTGTTTTTGTTTTTGTTTTAAACTGGGCTAAGTGGCTTTATTAGGGAAAGTCAGGGTTTTCAAAAAAGGACTTAAGAGTTGGCAAAGGTGGGCACAACAGTGTCAAAAAGCCGGTTGTACTGCATCCGCCGCTTGTCCCAGCCTGTCTTCTTCTTCTTCTCCTGTTTGGCCACCTTGGGAGTTTGACCTCGCACTTTGCCAGCACGGGCCAGGGAACCATGGACTTTACCTCCAGGCATGTGGCCAGCTAATTCCAGAATGATCAGGGCCTCCACCCCACACTGGCCCAGGGTAGCCTCATCCTCCAGGGTCTTGCCTGCCAGGAGCACGACTTGATCTTCCAGGGCGATGCCCTCCCGCGACGCTACATAGGCTTTGATCTGGGTGACCGTTTCCTGGCCCGTCACCTCGAGGGTGTGCAGTTCCTGGGCGCCGACAAAGAGCTGCATGTTGGCAACAACTGAGCCAAGGCCGCTGCTGCCGCTATGCCAAAGATGGAGTTGCAAAAGAGCTTTCCTGTTTTTAATAAACAAGACTTCTTGCTCCTCATCTGATTCCATCTCACCTTTAATGGGAAAAACAGTGAGAAGAGTATGTGTCCGAGGAAATCCATTGCTTCTGAATGATGGGACTCATAGCACCTACACTGAAATCCATTCTTAGGATCTCAACAGTCATTGACGAGACTACAGTTTTCTTTACTGTGTTGACTGGAATTGGTTGGATTTTGAGGCACCCTATTGGCCTGTGCGAGATCCTGACTCCTTAGGGATAGTGGATCCTATATGTTACGTGTTGGTTTAAACAAGTTCGACTTCACTCCAGGATTAAGGGTCTTTCTTTAGCCCTCTGCATGACTGATTAGGGTATTAGAGATATACATTGGCATACCAGCCTCTAGTACTTGATTAGAAACTTCCAAAGGCAGAGGCCATGTCTTATTCATCTCTATTATCTCCAAGGTACCACACATGGTACATTGCCTATAGAATTGCAATATGTATGTGTTTGTTCGCAGATCAACAAAGATGAACACTTGTGGCATATAATCACAGTGACAAATTTCATTGGAGTCTAAGAAAACTTAAAAATGTACATATTTCATTACAAGATGAAAATAGAAATCATTTAAAATTCAAATTTTAAACCAAGGAGTCCCTCCAACTCTTTTCCTTGGGATTTCTCCTAGCCCCTCCTCTTGCTTTAGCCTTCGCACTGACTTCCCTTTCTTTGCTTAGGGATTAGTTGTCTTCTCTGGATCTCCTTTTAAGTAATCACAGGACCTCACAGACTCCAAGAGAATATGGACAAAGGCACTGTAAAATCTCAGCTCTTCAGTGCTTTCAAGAACTCAATCACTCTGTATAGTTGGGTTTTCTGAACAATTGAAGCTTTCAGTGTGGAAATCTTAAAATGTAACTATGTTTAAAAGTGATATGTTTTTAAGATGTACTGCATAGGTTTCTGCTTTCTTAAACTGAGAATAGCATAATTTCTAAATCAATTTTAGTTGTTATTCTGTAGTTAAGATATATAGATGGGGGTCGGATGTGGCTCAACTGGTTGGGCGTCTGTCTCCCATATGGAGGGACCCGGGTTCGATCCCTGGGACCTCCCGGTAAAAAAAAAAAAGATATATAGATATCACTAAATTTAGGTATTATAGACAAAGATAGGATTGAATGGAGATGCCCAAAGTGGCGCTGGAATTTGCTTTCATAAAAAGTCTCTGATGTCCAGTTGCTTTTGGTTACTGCCTCTTTCTAGAAAGGTAGAAAGAAACTCCAAAGAATCTGGACAGAGTAATATGATTTTCATTCTGAAAATTAATTAGATGTCAAAGCCTGAAATAGTCCTTTTATGTTTTCAGGAGTATCACCCTCTAGAAAATCAATTTTCCAAGGAGGTGGCCGGGCCTGATTCTCTCCCCTCTTCAATTCCATTTCAAACCTTTCGACTGCTGTCTGAATGTTACAAGTCCCCCTTCTTCCCTCTGGAAAATTTGATTCAAGCAGCCACAATCAATCCTCTCACTCAATTCAGTTCAACTCAACACTTATTTTGAGTGTCTCCTCTGGGCCAGGCTTTGTGCCAGCACCTGGGGTTGTAAAGAGAAAAAGACCCAGGCTTCAAGAAGTTCTGTGGAGAAATAAATTACAATAGTGCATGGTAAATGCAACCACATTTGTAGTAGTTCAGAGACAGAGCAAAGAGTTGAGATTATGTGTCTGATGGGTGATGGAAGCTTCATGAAGAGGTGACATTTAAGCTAGGTCTTGAATGACATATAGGAGTTTGTGAGGTCAGTGGGGCAGAACTGGGGGTTGGCTGATTGTATTTATAGGAATTGCATGTGTCAGGACATGAAGGTATGTCTTAGTTCCTCGGCTGCTAAAACAAATACTGTACAATGGGTTGACTTAAGCAATAGGAGTTTATCGGCTCATGGTTTTGAGGCTAGGAGAAGCCCAAAATTGAGGCATCAGCAAGACTGTACTTTCTCCCCAAAGACTGTGGTATTCTGAGGCTGGCTGCCAGCAATCCTTGGTTCTCGGCTTTTCCATCACATGGCAATGCCCACTATGATGTCTTCTTTCTCTTCTAAGCTCTGTTGACTTCCACCTTCTGGCTACTCCCTATGGCTTCTCTCCCTTCTGTGCCCAGTTTCCTTTGCTTCTAAGGACTTCAGCCATATTGGATTAAGGCCCACCTTCATTCAGTTTGGACACACCTTAGCTAATAACACCTTCAAAGGTCCTGTTTACTTACAGGTTCACACCCACAGGAGCAGGGGTTGGGACCTGAATATGCCTTTTATGGGGGACATGATTCAATCCCCAATACTAATTGTTGGTTGTGTTTGTTTCTAGACTTGTTTTGTGCTTTTTTTGGCAACTACCTAATTTTATTTAAAAATTATAATACCTGCCCCCCCCCCATGACCACCACCAAATCCCACCACCAGAGGAGCTGCTGGAGAAGGCAGCCTTGTTGAGTGCCCACGTAGCTCCTGGAGAGGTTAAAAACAGGGATTCTTACCTAGGAGTTCTACGACTTCCTAAAACTGTATGCAAACTTCTGAACATCCATGTGTTTGCATCTCTCCAGGAGTGTGTGCACATAGCTTTCATCATAATTCCAGAGGTGATGAACCACAGCTTTAGAAGCTTCTGATTCCACGGAGTGGGAGAACATGAGGGATGTCCCAGAAATTCCTGGGTCTCCCCAATCTTCCTGTCCCCTGCCTCTGCTTGGGCTCAGACTCTATCTTCCACGAGGGACTCTCAGAGAAGAAAAGCAATTGGCCAAGGCACATTAAAACTATACCCCCAGCTGGGCTGCAAAGGTGAATTTATTCCTCTAAATAATCACAAAAAGACCAGCTTTGTTCCAGTATTGCCAGCGAGACTCCCAAGCCCTGTTCTGAGGGGAGAGACAAGCTACAAATCCTTCCAAGTGCTGATTTATGTAGCATTCATGTGGAATTTATTATACAAAGAATTTTATTCAATTTAAAAAATTATAATACCAATCAATCTGAGGGCAAAAAAAAACGGTCAAATTAGGTGGGTCCAGGTAATTTGTGAAAGTTTGAGGAAAAAAAAATGTAAGACCCTAGAAGGATTAAACAATGTATAATAGGGGTGGCTTGTGTGAGAAAAATGAAGCAGAACACTTCTCAGAGGAGATCTACTCTAAGAAAGTACCTGGCCCAACATCAAAAATTAGTCAATGAATGTACATTTAGATGTTTTTATTGATAGTTTAAAGTAGATATGTTTAAATGATGATTTTTCCCACTTTAACTTTTTTTTTTTTTTTATTGGTAAAAATCAAAATTCTCACAATACATACAAACATTTGCAAAATGATATATAAATATATATGCATATATGTGTATTTGCTTACAAAAATGTTATTTATATATATATATATACATATATTTCAAGAGGTGCTTAGATTACCCAAAATATTACACGGAACCCACTGGGATTCCCATGTTGCCCACCTCCCACACCTCCCACCACATCCCACACAAACATCTCCCACAGTGTGGTCCACCACCCTCAATGAACTTACACATCCTGGAGCCTTGCCACCAACCATAGACCACAGTTCACACTGTAGACCACACTCTCTCCCACTCAGTTCTGAGTGGTGTGTGCTGATTTAAAATGGCCTACATCCGTTGCCACAACGGTACTCAGGACAACCTCCAACTCCCAAAGAAGCCCCTGTATTTCAACTGCTCATCCCCTCCCTACCCCAAAAGTGTCAAGTGACCACTGGCTCCACCTCATTGTTATAATTTCTTGCATTGCTAGAATCACCATATGTGAACAAGAGAATACCATCAAGTCCACTCTAGTCCATAGTTCTTCCCCCAATCCAGAGGGGACTGGGATGGTGATGTCCACTCCAACTCCAAGTGAGAGAGGGCTTATATCCCATGGATATGGTGGGTGGGATGATCCTGCCTGCAGATGCAGGCCCTCTCCATTCCCTGGGATGGCCATTGCCCATCGTTGTCTCCTCACCAGGTGACTTGGATGAGTCCATTGAGCTGTAGGGTAGGAGTTGCAGCTCCACCTAGATTTCATGCACACCTGGCACATAGGTAGGCGGGAGGCTCCAGTCTCTGGAAGTATACCTAAAAACTCCAGCATCACATATAGGTTTGAATAGAAGGGACTGGTGAACCATGTGCAGGGACCACTTTAACTTTTTAGATTAACTAACCAATCTCTTGCCAGTCCTGATAAAAGGAATCCTATTAAATTTTTTTCTCTTAATAGCTATATTATTTATTTCTGTTATCAAACTTTATTTCAAATTCAAAAAAATAAAAATAAATAAAAAAACAGAAAAAGGCAGCACAACAGGTTATGGAAGCATTGCTCCTAAAAAGTTCTGTTCTGGCACTTTTATCTCATCTAATTCTAACTACTAAATCAATTGTTCCTCTACTATGCAGAAAGATACACAAATGAACACAGATTAAATGACATAGTCAAGGTCTCCTTATTAATAAAAAAATGAAGAGAAAAAAATGCCTAATCATATTCATACCTCACAAAACCAAACTCCATATACTTTTTTTTAACCTTTAGCATTAATATAGTACCTTCTTTGTTTTTGCTACAAAACCATTGCAATGTTGTTGCTAACTATAGTCAATAAATTACAGTAGTTATATTTTCCCCATATATCACCACATTCTTAATACCTTGCAGTAGAAGAACATCCCTGTATTTATATTATTAACCATAATCCTCTTTTGATTCAGGGTAACAGAGGCTATATTAATGAGTTAGGGGTGCAATAATTTGGGAGGAAGATTATATAGGCTCTAGATAGGTTGTTAGGGGTTGAGGGAAGGCACACCAGCAGAAACAAACTACAACTGTAGGGGTAGAAGCGAGGAGGAATGATCATTTCAATGCACAGTGGAAAGCCTGACGGTCAGAGGGTGGCTCTCAGCCCAGCAGCATCAGCAGCATCGGCAGCAATGCAGACTTCAGGCCTCAACCTGGACAGATGGAAGCCCCGTTCTAGGGAGAGCAGGAGTCTTCCTAAACTGCACTGAAGAGTCAGTGTGGTGCATAATAAAACATGGCAACACCTGAGCTTATGAAGCACCTTCTATGTGCTGTGCAAACCTGTCTCTGTCCTCAAACATTCCCAGTCTTGTGAAATATCTTCGATCTTTATTCTCAATGACAAAACAGTCTTCTCTGCTCTCTGCCATCTGTTTGGTTAACGTTTGTGTAAAGAATACATTACTGTCTCAAATATCGCTTTTTGAAACTCAATTGCCACATAAAACATTTTGACGTAATATCTCTTGGCTATTTGTTCCCTGGGTTGCGAACTCTTACAGGTGGTATGACCTTGGATGCCTCAAAAGCACTCTGGTTAGGAGAGGGATAAAATCAGCCCCAAACACATAATATGTGGAATATGGGAATGATAAACCAGATCGAGCCAAATCTTGGAGCATGTGGAATGGATCTGGTACTCCTACAGAGCCGTATGCCTCAATAGTTTATGCAAAAGGGGAAGAGTTCAGAGGAACCTTCTCTTTCCCAAGGAAGAATTGAGCAGTCTTTCTTTTCCTTATCCAGAACAGAAAATATACAATTCTTTTACCTCCTTGCTCCTCCCTGACGTCAGTGCTTAGCCTGTACTGAACAGGGCAGAAGAAATATCAGCAGCCACCCAGATGTTGGGCACTACCTTGCTCACTGGCTGAGTTTTGAGTCAGCCTCCTGTTCTGATTAAATTCCTTTCAATAAGAAAGACTCAGTGGGTCTCCACTCACCCTATTCTTTTTCTTACAATGGGGGAGGGAGGCAGCAGCAGACAGAGGGTCCCTAACACTGTACTAAATGCACAGTGTGTCGAGCTAGGTCCTGGTGCTTGTTGCTTCTGTTTAATCCCAGAACTAAACCTAATTGTGATGGGGATGAGGGGGGAGGGGAATTCCTTTCCCTCATGTTTTAACAGTGCACATTTTGTGCTCCAGAGTCAGAAATCTGAGCGTGGGAAGAACTGGGTTACCGTTAGAGAAAGGGACATGAGGACCACGGTTCTCTGCAAAGATCTGGAGGCTAAAAGTTTAGGCTGTACTTGCTTGCCAGCCATGATTCAACTGGGCCTTTGTCAGCTCCCAATACAACCTTAAAAGCATCTGAAATGCAAGAAAAATTCCTGAGAAGCACCAGATTTTCCCTGCCTTTACTCTTCACCACCTGAATCCTTACAGAGAGTGTAGTGTGTATCTAATCAGTATGTTAAAAAAACTTTATGCGAATCCCCTATATATTCTCTGTGACATTTATGTAATTGAAGTATTTTTTTTTAGATTAATTTTATTTATTTATCGCCCCCTGCCCCCACCCATGCTGCTTGTGCTTGCTGTGTCCATTTGCTGTGCGTTTTTCTGTGTCTGCTTGTCTCCCTTTATTGCATCATCCTGCTATGGCTAGCTCACCATGCCACGTGGGCCAGCTCGCCTTCACCAGGAGGCCCCAGGAATCAAACCTGGGGCCTCCCATATGGTAAACGGGAGCCCAACCAATTGAGCCACATCCACTTCCCCTTGAAGTATCTTTTGAAAAAAAAAAAAAAGTGGGGGGAAAAAAAAAGCAAAACAAGAAACCACTCCCAATTCTAAAAAAAAAGTCCTAGAGATGTCTTCATAATATTTAGTATTGCTTTTACATTATTTAAAATTTTACTCAAATGATAACATATACATATTCCAAAACTTTCTATGCAATGAATCATGTTTTTGAGATTTATGTTTATATTGAGATTTGATATACATCATCTCTTTTAACTGCTGTATAGTATTCCAACACATGAATATATGCTAAGTGACTAGTCCTTAGGTTGTTCCGATTTTTCACCATTAAAATAACCTTTGTTTGAAATCCAGCCACTTGGACTATTAGGTCCTAAGTTAAACTTTTCGTGTTGTCACTGCAATGTTGGAGTCTCCTTGTGTGCATCCAATGAGGGCCTCTGCTTTTACTCTCACCTGTTTTTTATCTTTCTGCAGCACTTAGCAATATCCGTCCAATCAATTACTCTTATAGCTGCCTTTTCCTTCAAAGTCTCAAATGCCTGATACGTTGCACCTGCTAGTGCATTCACTCTGTCTGGTACACACTCCCCTCCACCCCCAGCAAAAGACTGAAAGGTCACCTTGTAATGGTGTCTGGGCTCCACCAATCACCAGTATGGGGCCCTTTTTGCAAAGGTTCCCAAACCTCATCTCATCGCCTGCTTTCTTGGCCCACTCCCAACACCAACTGTTGCAGGTTAGAGTCTCTGGATGTTTGGGGTGAAAGAACAGGAGTGAAAGCAGGATTGGGCGGAAGACGTTAATTGCTAAATTAATTGTCAAAAAGCCTTTGCAACCCGGCAGGGAAAACTGGAGGGAGTAGTGCTTGTCAGAACTTCCTCCGTGAGGTCAACATGGCTGGGTCTTTCTTTCTATGCCCACTTTCCTTGGTCACTGGATTCTGTCTGTCCGGGGAAGGGCATGACCTCAGTGAAGCAGCTCTCTGCAGCCCCCTGAGGTTGGGGGAGCTGAGGCTTGAGGCTTTTGCTGACTGCACTTCCTGGGCAGCACAGGACGTCCTTGAAGGGCAGAGCACCTCATCTCCACTCATACCTTCCGGGTCACATTCCCCACAATAGTTCCCTCACCCAATAGTCCTTTTTTTTTTTTTTTTTAAATGGCATTATTATCTCTCTCTCTCTCTCTTTTTTTAAATTTATTCCCCACCCCCCTCGTTGTTCTGTGTTCGCTGTCTGCTCTCTGTGTCCATTCGCTGTGTGTTCTTCTGTGTCTGCTTGTCTTCTCTTTAGGCAGCACTGGGAACCGATCCTGGGACCTTCCTGAGTGGGAGAGAGGCGCTGAATCTCTTGTGCCACCTCAGCTCCCTGGTCTGCTGTGTCTCTCATTGTTTCTCCTGTGTGTCTCTTTGTTGCATCATCTTGCTGCATCAGCTTTCTGTGCGGGCCAGCACTCCTGCGTGGGCCAGCTCACCTCATGGGCCAGCTCACCTCATGGGCCAGCTTGCCTTCACCAGGAGGCCCTGGGAATTGAACCCTGGACTTCCTATATGGTAGACAGGAGCCCAGTCTCTTGAGCCACATCCCCTTCCCTCACAAAATAATCTTGACACAAGTTCACTTATAGCTGGCAAGCTGATTATAGGAGACCACAGAATTATAATACAAGTCTAACAGCATAAATCTCATCCTAAGTATGAAAAAAAAAAGGTCATTTATTCAAACATTTTTTTTAAAATCTCCTTTGCTATTTCTTTATTTCAGCATGGATACTCACAAAGAGAGTATTTATTTATATTTTCCTCTTTTAAATGTCCTAGAAAAAAAATCTTGGATGATTTTTCCTTTCCAGCACCACTGGAAGAACAAAGTCATCTAGTAATCCCTGTTACTAATATGCAATTAAACTGAACAAAATTGAATAGTTTCACATGACTGTCATGGGTTCCCTCTGAAGAGCTGAATCACATATACAAAAAAAAGCAAACATCACTAGAAGAATAAGAGAAACATGGAAAATGAGAGGAAGTCCCACTGTCAGGGACCCAGCGGGAAGGGAGTTTGGAGGTCAGCCATGACCTGAATTCTAGGGTGCTAAAATCATAAAATGATGTTAGCCAACCCACAGTGTTTACTTAGCACCTTCAGTGCACCTCTAAGGTGCCGTATTGTTCTGAGGGGAAGAAGCAAGGGCATAAATGCCTTGCCCAAGGATGTTGCTGGCAACACTGGTACCAAGGCCCAGGCCTCCTGACTCTAGTACAATGCTTGTTCCTTTCTTTGGGTTGCTTGCGCTTCAGCCCAGAATGCCATGTTTGGTATGCACGTGGGTATAAAACAGAGCAAAATGAGAGCAAAATATTGCAGGTTTTTGTGAAACTGCTTCACTTTCGAGGTCACCGTGGTAGATGCTGTTGGTACGTGTGGGCTCTGGGTGTGCTCTCGGCCCCCGCCCCCAGGACCTTCTTCCCTTTGTTGGACAGGCCTGTCCTCAGGCTGCCAGGCAGACAGGCATGGGGGTATTAATATTCCCAGACCCTTCCCTCTAATGACACAACTCTGAGATGTGACCTACACTGTCTCCAGAGACAAAGTCAACCCTGCAGGCTATCACCCCATTATTCAGCCTCTTTCCTTTTCTGGTCTCACTTCTCTATTCCCCTAATAGTTTGTCCTGATACTTCCTAATAAAATAATTTTCATATGAATTCTCCTCATCTCAGAATCTGCTTCTGGGGAACCCAAATTAAAAAATCATTAACTCTGAACTTTACACTATTATCGTCATCATCATTACTAGTATCATTATAATAACAATTATTATTATTACTATAGCCACCCCTTCTTGACATCCGTTTGAGGATCTGGGTGTTAGAGAACTTTGGTTAAAATCCTGAATCCATGACTGACTAGCTGTTTGACTTTGGACATGGTATTGAACCTCTCAAATCCATCTATAAGTGTCCCCATTTACAAAGCATGGAAAATGATCTCTCCCTTTCAAGGATAGTAAGTGCCTGTCTTTATGTAGGTGTGTGTTGGGGGTTTGGCACTCAGAGAAGAGGGCCAGGTCCATGGGGTCCATGTGGTGCCGTGGGGTCCATGTGGTGCTGTGCAGTGAGGCTGCAGCAGAATGATTTGCAGAAGTGTCTACCACTGATGCCTGTGACCACAGAGTGAAACAAAATGTTGCCAAATCTTGCTGATGCGGGGATGGGGAGGGACAAGAGAAATAGTATCCTTCATGGGACCAGCCCATTAAAGGTTTTCTGTAATTGTTTCTGGAAACGCTGGTGAACCTAGTCAGGCAAGCTCCCAGAGGGGACTGGAACTTTTTAGGGAAAGGCGGTGGAAAGTTGGAGAAGTGCAAGCTTCGGATACTTGGAGGGGACAAGGAGCCTAGTCCAGTGAGGTCCTGGAAGGAGGATGGTGATGGAGGTTGGGAAGACCAGAGGCATAATTGGAGTATGTGAAACTGGATGGTGACACATACACAGGCGAACACCCAAGAAGAGAAGCTTCCAAGAACAAAGCATGGCCCTGATTCAAAAAATATTTTTTGATTAAAGCTATGTGCCAGGCAACAGACAGAGACTTATTGCTCAAAAAACTACAACATATGTAGAGAGGGCCTCTGGGTGGTGATTTGAGATGGTCTGAAAGCCACCCCAATATATTTCCTTGCACTGACCAGCAGTAATGCCTGGAGTTCCCATAATTAATCAAGCCTATTGATTAAGGCATGAGTTTTTACCTTGGAGTCCAAGGACCTTGAATTCATGGGTTCTGTGAACTTGGATGGGGAAAATTTATATCTTGATTTTCACTACCATCTAACTGGAATTTCAGTTACGAATATGTTCCACAAACCTTAGCACTCCCTGAGACTTTTTCACTAATAGAAATCACAGATATTTTCATCTAACATTATAACTACTGTGGATTTTTCAAAATATAATTTATGCTCATCATAATTTGAAATTAAGAAAACTACTTGATTTGCCTCTAGATCTTGTTTTTTAATGTATTAACAAAGAAGAACATATATTACTATTTCACATTTAAGAACAATTTTTTTTTTAGTTAGAGAAGTTGTAGGTTTACACAAAAATCATACATGAACTACAGAGTTCCCATTTGCCACCCTATCATTAACACCCTGCATTAGTGTGGTACATTTGTTATAATTCATGAAAGAATATTTTAATAGTTGTACATTAACAATAGTCCATCATGAAAACATAGTTTGATAACAGTATTTCAATATAATTGCTTTCCTTTTTATTTTATTTTATGGATTTAAAACCATTATTCTGAAAAGAGAGACATAGAAGGAAAAAAAACACATTTGAGGCATTGAAGACCACAAATAAAAAGTTAATGTAATAGTTACTGTTTTCCTTTAATACTTAAATGAGCTTTTTCATCCACCAGTGGGACCTGGAAGGAAAGTATAACAGAAAAGGTGAATTTTGACGAAGGAGAGAGAAAATAAAGATCTGCTGGGACAGAGCTGGGTGCTGGCAGCTCATCTGGGTCTTCAGTACCCTAGAAGGTCTTACCACAGAAAAATGAAAGGCAGTTACCAAAATAAAACAGAACAAAACAAACAAACAAAACTAACAAACAAAAAAAACCCTTCTTTCTGTTAAGTGTAGACTGAGGGATGATGCCCCAAGAGTAAGGGAGAAGAGGATTCCTCAAAGCCAGTCAGCCCATGATCTGCCATATTACCTGGGTGCTGCTAAAAATACAGATTCCCAGGCCTCGAGTCAGAGAGAGAGAATCTGTATTTTTAACAAGCACACCAGATGATTTGGGGATAAAATGTTCAGTAGGGTATCTTGCTTAGGTAAGATTGTTGGGATAGAAGAAAATGCTGCAGCTTTCCAGGGAAGGGCTTAGCTCTCTTTTACATGCTAATTTGTACCAGCCTTTCCAAGAAATGAAGATTGCCATCCCTGCTGGGTTCTAATCCGGCTCCCCACTGGGGCAGGTGGACCCTCCACTGCCAGGAATTTTAATTTCTGTGTCATTCATGAATATATGGTACTGTATCTTTCAAAGGCCCATGTTGGGGCTTCTTTTGGACTAGATTTATCTTTTTAGTAGGTCTGAGTTCTAATGACACTTCCAGTCCCTATTTTATAAAGATTGAAATCTTTATTAACAAATACTTATGTAAATTATAACATTCTACCTTAATTAAATGCAATATTTTAGAAAGTCTGAGGAATAGATACACTGCATGTTTTAAAGAGAGATTTAAATTGCTAATTAGCAGGCTTTGGAATGTGAGGAAGGATTGTCACAGATTTAGCTTGAAAACCACATAAAATTTTCCTATGTAGTAATCATCTCTTGCGTTTTGGTTTGAGAAACAGCAAGAACAAATGCAGCACAGGAGGAAACTCTGTTTTTTTTTTTTTGTATTAAAGGTAATGAGAATTTATAATATAAAGCAAAAACCTCTTTAATTATCCAGAAGAGCCTCTGCCCACTAGCAAAGTGCTTTCTCTCTAGTCCCCACATGATTTTGCATTTTTGGTCACGTTGAAAAGAATTTTTTCCTAATGTTTGAGTTCTGCATTTTGGTGCCCAGAACACGGAAGTGAAGTAATACATAAGAGACACACAAATAGAAATATAAAGAACAAGCATATCACCAGATAATATATGTAATTTGAAACAAAGACATTTTTATTTGCCTAAGGCTTGGAGAGTTGTGCCAGAGGATGCTGCAAGGAATTAGAATTGTTTTCCTCCTTTCCCAAATCCAAAACTGCATCTTAGCCAGTTCTCTCTAACCAGGACATAGCATTTGACTGCTAGTGGGACCTCATTGTAACATTTCAATGGTATAATTAGTGACAATTCAGCCAGTTTTTATTGGACACCGTCCCTATAGGTCTGAGCTAAGCCCTTTATGTACATTGGTTCATTGACTCTTCACAATAACCCTATCAGATATGTTTTTATCATCACATTTTACAGAATGAGATTTTACAGTGGCTGGCCGAGACTAAGCATCCAGTGTATGGTAGCTATTGTTTTTAATCATCATTACTACTTTTATGAATAACTTCTATATGAGGTGATCAGGAAAATTCAGATTTTGACTTGAGCTTTGGACAATAGGTTCAGTTTTGTTAGATACAGATAGAAGGAGACTTATAGTCTAATATAAACCTGAGGGTGAAGGAAGGAAACTATTTAGTGTATTTGGGTAATTAGGAGTAAACTAGCTTGGCTGAACTAAAGAGATTGTCTAAAGGCTGTAGTGGCTTAGAGCTATGTACCCCCAAAAAACATGTTCTTAAAGTTAATCCATTTCTGAGGGTGTGAACACTTGTAAAAAGGACCTGTTGATGGGGTTAAGGTATGGCCCACCTGAATCAATGGCTCCTAAGTCTATTTCTGAAGGGGGGTGGTGGGGGAGATACAGAGAGCAGCCAGAAGCTGGAAGTCAACAGAACCAAGAAGCCAGGAGAGACTGCCATGTGCATTGCCCTGTGACAGAAAAACCAAGGACCAAGGATTCGGCAGCCAGTCCCAGAACGCCACTGTCTTCTGAGGGAAAGCATTGCTTTAATGACCCCTAGATTTTGGACTTCTCCTAGCCTCAAAACTGTGAGCCAATAAATTCCCATTGTTTAAGCCAAGCCATTGTACGGTATTTGCTAGTAGCCAGGAAACTAAAACAGAGGTATAGTTGGAGCTATGCCTGAAAAAATAACTTGGGATCTGATTTTGGCAGCTTGCTAGGCTAGGGAGTTTGGACATGAATTAAACAGTTTCCTAAGAGAGACCTGTTCTGGAATATATGAGAAGGATGGAGAGAGGGATACATTTTATAGACCACTGCAGCCGTTTGAAGTGATAAGCCTCAAAACTATTCCAGGTTTGAAGTGATGGTCAGAGCCTGAACCAGGATAGCTGTAAGAACAGAAAGGAAGGGGTATTGGGAAAGAGATTGTGAAAGAGGGCGTGTCAGACTTGGAGCCAGGTGAAAATTATGAGGAAGATGAAGAAATCAAAGAGGATCTCCAGGTCTTAACCTTCGAAGGATTATAATATGATTTCCAGAAAGAGAGGAAGATTTTTGGATAGAAATTGATAGTTCTGACTTCAGACACATTAATTTTGTATGTGTGTGTTAAATACATATAACAAAATTTACCATTTTAACCATTTCTAAGGTATAAAATTCAGTGGTACTTAGTACATTCACAGTTTTGTGCAACCATCACCACTATCTAGTTTCCAAATATTTTCATCACCCTGAAAGGAAACCCATTAAGCAGATGTTCCCCATTTCCCTTTCCTCAGAGTCCCTGGCAATTACTAATCTACAATTTTTTTTTTATTTTATTTTTTTTTTTTGAGGTACCAGGGCAGGAGATTGAACCTAGGACCTCGTATGTGGAATGCCGGTACTCAGCCACTGAGCTACAGCAGCTCCCCTGAATTGGTTTTTTCATTTGTTTGTTTGTGTTGTTAGGAGGTACCAGAGATCGAACCCAGGACCTAGTATATGGGAAGCAGGCACTCAACCACTTGAGCTACATCTGCTCCCCTAATCTACTTTCTATTACAGACATTTCATCTAAATGGCATCAAGCAATATGTGACTTTTTGTGGACACATTGATTTTTTAAATTAAATCAGAGCAGTTGTACATTTATAGATACATCATGCAGAACGTACAGAGTTCCCATAAATAAACTCCCTCTCACACACACTATTTTCCCTATTATTAGCACTTTGCATTAGTGTGGTACCTTTGTTATAATTCATGAAACAATGTTAATATAATTATGCTATAAACTAGTGCACTGTTTACATTGTGTTGTCCAGTTCTTTAGTTTTGTTTGTGATAACATATATGCAACCTAAAAATTCACCTTTTTCCCCTTTTCAAATATACAGTTCAGTGGTATTAATTACATATACCAGGGAAGCAGATGTGGCTCAAGCAATTGAGCTCCCGCCTACCACATGGAACACAGCAAATGGACACAGAAAGACAGCAGACAGCGAGCACAAACAGCAAGGGGAGGTAATAAAAAAATAAAAATAAATCTTTAAAAAAAATTACAGGGAAGTGGATGTGGCTCAATCCATGGGGCTCCCGTTTACCATATGGGAGGCCCCAGGTACAATTCCTGGGGCCTCCTGGTGAAGGCAAGCCAGCCCACATGGTGCGGTGAGCTGACACAGCAGGACGACCCGGCAGGGGGAGACAAGCAGACACAGAAAAACGCACAGCAGATGGACACAGCAAGCACAAGCAGCAAGGGGGGATAAATAAATAAAATCTTAAAAAAAAAAAAAAAAAAATTACATACACCAAGTTGTGCCTCCATCACCATCATCCATTGACAAAACTTTCCATCACCCCAAACAGAAATGCCATACCAATTAAATATTAACTCCCCTTTCCTGTCCCCCACTTGGCCCCTGGAAACCAGTATTCTAGTTTCTGACTTCATGAATATGCTTATTCTGCTTATTTCATATAAGTGAGATTATACAGTATTTGTCCCCTTGTGTCTGGTTTATTTCACTCACCCCAGGGTCCACCAATCTAGCAGCATTCATCAGAACTTCATTCCTTTCTATGCTCCATAATATTCCATTGTATGTACAGACCACATTTTATTTATCCACTCATCTGTTGATGGACTCTTGGGTTACTTTCACCTTTTGGCAGTTGTGAATAATGATGCTATGAACATTGGTGTGCAAATGTTTGTTCAAGTCCCTGCTTTCAATTCTTTTGTGTATATACCTAAAAGTGGGATTGCTGAGTCATATGGTAATTCTATATTTAACTTTCTGAGTAATCTCCATGCTGTCTTTCACAGTAGTCACTAGATGTCGGTGGGGCCACTCATCTTCTCCTAACCTCTCTGCTTCTGAATGGCACATAAGATTATAGGAGCTTAGGAGAAAGAGGGTAGTTTTGTGGTATAAAGATTGTAGGTCTTTTTTTATTTTTATTCACAACCTCATGAAAAAAATCTCAATTATGGATATTAGTACCATCCTTGAAGATGGCAATTATTTTATTTTTATGTCATTATCAACATCATCTTGAACTGACATTTAATAAGCATCTACTACATCTGTTAGGTCACTTTGGCTACAAGTAACAGAAACACAGAATCAAACTGACATTAAGAAAACTTTGGAAATTCTGAGGTAGAGCAGACTTTGTGGTTGGTTGATTAGTAGCTCAACAAGGTAATTAAGGACTCAAGTTTTTTCCATTTTTCCTCTCTGCCATCTCCCATGGAAACTTCACTCTCAGGGAGGTAGCAAGATGGCTGCAGCAATAGGAGTGGAATATCCAGAGGAAGAACAGAAGCCACCTCTTCCTGTAGCTCTCTCCTAGGAGTGAGGAAGCTTCACAGGCACCTCCCAGCAGCCTCCCCCGAGTGTCTCATTGGCCAGAATCAGGTCACATGCAAATACCTGAACCAGTCTTTGGCAAGGAAAATGCCATTACCTTTAGACAAAGCAGATCCACTTCTGACAGTTTCCTCCAAAGTGTATGGAGAAGTGTAAGCCTCTGAACAAATTTGGGATTCTGTTAAAAGTGAGGAGAGAATAAACCTTGGGTGGACAACTGTTATATGGAGGATACATGATCAGTCTCTAGAATTAAAAAGAAATGTTCACTTATGATCCCTATCTGAAAGGAGTTTTTAATCTAGTTGGTGATAGACACACCAAAAAAATGACAACAGGGTTTTTCGTACAGTGCTGGACACAACAGCAGACACCCCCAAATATTTGTTGGATGAATAATGCATAGTGGTACAGCCTAAATACTAAATACAGCCATACTACAGAGGTTTCAGAAGAAGCATTGCTCAACAAGTACTGGGGCAATGATTATCAAATGTAGTGAGGTCCTTAAAATTCAGATACCCAGGCTACAACCCCCCAAATTCTGCTTCAATGTTTTCATGGGCCCCAGGTATCTACATTTTTAACAAGGACTCTAGGTGGTTCCAGTACAAGCTTCACTGGTGTTAGGAAGGATAGCTATAAGGGTGTGGTTGGGTTGGGTAAGTAGAAGACCCAAAGCAAACAAACAAAAAAATCATTTAATGAATCATCAAAGAACTGGCTGTCTATGTTATGATATTTGTACAGCGGTTTCTAGGATCTACAAAATGGTGTTTTAGCACTTTTTTTTTAAAAACAATTTATTGAAGTATATCATTCATACATGAACATATATAAATTATAAGTGTTCAGTAAACATCGTGAACTTACAAAACAAACACGCATAACATCATACAGGGCTCCCACACATCACCTCCCAAAAAAACACCCAGCATCGTTGTGAAACATTTGTTAACAAGTCATGAAAGAGCATCGTCAAAGTATTACCACTAATATCTTCCTCCCCTATACATTTTTTAAGGATTTATTTATTTATTTGCTTTTATCTATTTCCCGCCACCACCACCCCCGTTTTTGCTGTTTCTGTGTCCATTCTCTGGGTGACTCTGTGTCCATTTCCTGCCCTCTCTTCTCATCCTTCTCCTCCTGTCTTCACTGAGAGTCTATCTTTGGAAACTCCGATGTGGGAGAGAGGTGTCCTACCACCTGTGCCACTTTAGTTCCTGGTTTTTTGGTGCGTCTCCTCTTGGCTCTCCCTTGTGTCACTCACCTGTTACATCATCATCTTGCTGTGTGGCTCGTGGGGCCTGGCTTGCGGGGCTCACCTGCTTGCGGGGCCTGGTGGCCCACGCACCTTCTATGTTTTTCTTTTTTTTTAATTTTACCAGGAGATCCCGGGGATCGAACCCAGGTCCCTCCGTAAGGGAGATGGACACCCAACCATTTGAGCCACATCTGTCCCCCTGCTATATCTCTTAGGGTTGACCAAAGATACCTAGAGTTACAGTCTTTTCCCATACAGGATAGTCATATAATAAATCAGGCTTAGTTTATCACCAGCATTCCCAAAACCAGACCTAGGGAGAAAAACTAGGTCTGGGGACACATGCATGGTTTCTAATATAGCGAATGTTTAGCCTACCCCGATTATCACAAAATCAGGGCAGTGAGAATATTCTCACTGTTTTAGCATTCTTATTCAAGACATACGTACAAAGGGAACTTATGGCACAACTTTTCCCTTCAGGGCCTTAAGGTATTGACTGCTTAGGGAAAGGTGAGCTACAGCTAAACAATTAAACAATGTTCCAAGTTTGGAAGTATTTGTTTAATTTATGAATACATTCCCTTGTAAAATTATCAGATTGTCAGATTGGGTTGCTTTTTTTTTTTTTTTTAGGTTTTTTTTTTCTTGTTAAGAAACAAGAAAACGAGAAAAGTACACGGTCCAAGGCAAAACCACGGGTATACATCAGGTTGTTTTTGATAAACGAATGGAAACGTTTGCTCATGTTTATCCTTCCCCAACACCAGTTTCCCCCCTGGCTTTCTTTATAATTTATTATACCTTGCAAACTTTTAGATATAAAGATAGACTTTTAGTTCTTTTTTTTTTTACCGGGAGGTCCCGGGGATCGAACCTGGGTCCCTCCACATGGGAGACAGACGCCCAACCATTTGAGCCACATCCATCCCCCTAGTTCTTTCTTGATTACAAAATTTACATTTATTGAAAGATAAGCTGTTTGCCACAGATCTTATTTAAATGTCTAAAGTGAAGAAACAAAGTCTAAATTCCATCCAGCAGGTTCATCCATGCTTGCTTTTAGGTTGCCAAATTTTCATTTATATTCTCTTAGTGTCTATTTTCCTTTCTTAATTCACCCTTTACTTCTGGTCTGTAGTCATCCCCGTTGCTTGATATGTGTGTGTGTTTTATTTCATTTTCTCAGTGAATTCACTGGCACTGGTAATGACATCTTTTTGGATTGGATCTTTGTAAAGCCCATTTGGAGAATGTTTATCATAATCATAATCACAATCAAAATTACATAGTAGTATGGGAAGCGGCTGTGGCTCAATCAGTGGGGCTCCCGTTTACCATATGGGAGGCCCCGGGTTCGGTTCCCGGGGCCTCCTGGTGAAGGCAAGCCCGCCTGCACGGCGTGATTAGCTGACCCAGCGAGCACAAGCAGCAAGGGGGGGATAAATGAATAAATAAATAAAATCTTAAAAAAAAAAATTACATAGTAGTTATGATTTCAAAGCACTCTCACTTCTATTATCTCAATGAACCTCTGTCCCAAACCTTAAATTTATGAGATTTTAATATTAATTCCATTATAATAGGTTAGGAACCTGATATTTTCCCAGGATCTTACAGATAGTAAATAGTGGAGCCAGGAAAATGTTTGTTTGTGTATATAAGGTGTATTCAGTATAAACTGGATTTAATGTGGGATTATTTTTTAACCTTCAAGATTCATCTTGTGCTTTTATGCGGTATTAGCTATACCTAGATGCTCTGCAAGCAAATCGGTACTTTTAGGATGTTATTTATGTCAAGGATTGTTTTAGTGCAATATGGGTATTTAATGAATCTTTAACTTTTAATTGGGAATAGGTTATGACAATTCACATAGGTCTTTAGATGTTGCTTATGTGGAGCTTCTGCAGCAGGTTTTTCCTGGAGGCTCAGGGCTCTACTCTTAAAGAGCAGAGATGTGAGGGCCTCTAGCCCACTAGGCAGAGGTTCACGATCATTAGCCCTTGTGCCTAACTGGCCTGGAGTCGCTGTTCTGGTAACTTGTCTGCTGCCTTTCTGAGTCTTCCTTGTATTCAAGTTCTATTCATAACAATGATAATAAAAACGATAATGATAACTGTACCTAGCATTTTGGGTTAGTCACTGGGCACAAAGTGTTTGCTTCAATGCATTATGAGCATCATTGCATTTAATCTTGCTAATCAGTCCATGGGACTGGGGCAGGAAGTAGTGGATGAGAAAACTGAGATTTATACATGTCAGCAAATGGCATTGGTAAGCCCACCTTATTCTCGGCATCTGAGTCCCGGTCTAATACCCAGTCCTTCTATGACAGTGCTTTACAACCTACCCCTCTCTTCCTAAAAATCTCATGACACCCAGAGAATCAGTTATGCCAAGAATATATTGTCAGGTGTTCATTTCTATTGTTTTAAATGCAATGTTTACTGAAACAAATAAAACGGTGTTATTTTTACCTTTCAGAGGTCCCCTTCCTGTTTGAGGATCCCTACTTTAAATCTAGGTCCCGCACCCTGCACGCCTTTTGCTATACAGTTCAGGATGAGAATCCTAGTGCTAAACTCCAGGCCAATGCCTCATGGACCTCACTGAATGTCTGCCTGAAGCCCCTGTCACTATGCTGGGCTGACATGACTTGCTGTGTGTTGCCATCCTCCTTTTGCACCCTCATCCGCATCCATGCTGACCACATGATTATGACACCTGAGGTCAGTTCCTGCATCCTCCAGACCAGGTTCTACTAACTGGCTGGACTTCTCTCATACCTTGAGGTAGCTCTTTCCTGTCCAGCTCCCCGACATCCCACCTCTCTCTCACTGTCACCCCCACCAATGACTGCTTTACTCCAATGGACCTGTGTAGTGTGTTCCATTCCCCTCCAATTAACAGGCAAATCCTGATTGTATCTTGAGATATGACCAAGTTGTACACAGAAACCAGCCTGATCTTTGACCTCAAATTCTACATGGTCATTAAAATGGATCATTAGTTCATTTCAGTTCAGCTCAATACACATTTATTGAGTAAGAACTCGGTCCATGCCTTCAGGAGCTTGGGGAATTGTCAAGAACTGCAAAATGTTTGTGATTTCACCCTGCTTACAAGCTAGCAAATTAGCCTGCCACAGTTTAATAGATGCAGGTAGAAGACATGAGACTCCTGGACCAGAGACAGGGAACAGCAAGCAGCATATGAACTTCACCATATTTATATCCATTCCCCTTGCCTCCAAGTCCCACAGGGGTGACATAGGTGGATCCAGCTGGATGTCTGGACACACACGGTGTCAGAGTGGAAAAAGCTTGCACTTAGGGAACCTGAATCGTTTACGCTGGATAAGATACTAACGTATGATGTCAATAATAGTGGAAACTGGGTGTAGTGTATGTGGGAACACTCTGTACTACCTCTAAAACTTTTCTGTAAATCTAAACCAGGGATTCTTAACAAGGGGTCCGTGAACTTGAATTGAAAGTCAAAAAAAATATTATTCTTGTAGGGATGTGTTGGTGCAGGTGTGATATATTTATTAAATAACACACAGTATAGTGTGGACTTAGTAAGGGGTCCATGGTTTTCGCCTGACTAGCAAAGGGGTCTGTGGAACAGAAAAAGTTAAGAACCCCTGGAAAAAAAAAAAGAAAGAAAAAAAAAAAAAAGAAAGAACCCCTGATCTATCAAAATATAGGAATAGAAGGAAAATTCCTTAACATGATAAAAGGCATATATGAAAAACCCACAGCCAACATCATACTCAATGGGGAAAGGTTGAAAGCTTTCCCTCTAAGATCGGGAACAAGACAAGGATGCCCACTGTCACCATTGTTATTCAATATTGTACTAGAAGTTCTAGCTAGGGCAATTAGACAAGGAAAAAAAATTAAAGGCATCCAAATAGAAAAAGAGAAAGTAAAACTTTCACTGTTGGCGGATGACATGACCCTGTACTTAGAAAATCCTGAAGTATCCACGATAAAGCTAATTGAGCTAATATATGAGTTCAGCAAAGTGGCAGGATACAAGACAAATGCACAAAAATCAGTAATGTTTCTGTACACTAGTACTGAACAATCTGAGGAGGAAATCGGGAAAGATTCCATTTTCAATAGCAACAAAAAGACTCAAATACCTAGGAGTTAATTTAAAAAAGAAGTGCAGGACATATATGTAGAAAACTACAAATAATGCTAAAAGAAATGTAAAAAGACCTAATCAAATGGAAAGACATTCCGTGTTCATGGAATGTCAAATATCAGCTGGCCATAAATAAGAGGGTTGATTTCTGGACTCTCAATTCCATTGGTCTGTATGTCTGTCCTTGTGTCAGTACTGTGCTGTATTGATGACTGTAGCTTTGTAATAAGTCTTGAAATTGGGAAGTGTGAGTCCTCCAAGCCCATTCTTCTTTTTCAAGATGGTTTTGGCTATTTAGGGCCCCTTATCTTCCCTTATGAATCTGATGATTGGCTTTTCCATTTCTGCAAAGAAGGCTATTGTAATTTTGATCGGGATTGCATTGAATCTGTAAATCAATTTGATATTTTAAAAATATAGAGTCTTCCAGTCCATGAACATGGAATGTACTTCCATTTATTTAGGACTTCGATTTCTTTTAGCAGTGTTTTATAGATTTCCATGTATGGAACCTGTATAAAACCTGTACATCCTTAGTTAAATTTATTCCTAGATATTTGATTCTTTTAGTTGCTCTTTTAAATGGAATTTTTTTCTTGATATCCTCTTCAGACTGTTCATTGCTAGTGTATAGAAACACTACTAATTTTTGCATGCTGATCATGTACCTTGCCACTTTGCTGAAATCTTTATTAGTTCTAGTAGCTATGTTGTGGATTTTTCAGGATTTTCTATATATATAGGACATATTATCTGCAAAAAAGAAATGCTTTTTATTTCGTTTTCTTACCTAATTGCTCTAGCTAGGACTTCCAGTACCATATTGATCAGCAGTGCTTGTCTTGACAAGGGCATCCTTGTCTTGTTCCTGATCTTAGAGAGAAAGCTTTCATTCTTTCACCCTTGAGTATGATGTGGGTTTTTCATATATGCCTTTTATCATGTAAGGACATATCCTTCTATTCCTATTTTTCTAGGTGTTTTTTTATCAAGAAAAGGACTGGATTTTGTCAAATGCCTTTTCTTCATAGATTTACATGATCATGTGGGTTTTTTCCCCTTTATTCTATTAAAGAGGTGTGTTACATTAATTGATATTCTTATGTTGAACCAACCTTGCAGGGATAAATCCCACTTGATCATGGTGTATAATTCTTTAAATGCTGTTGGATTCACATTTGCTAGTATTTTGTTGAGGATTTTTGCATCTATATTCATGAGAGCTATTAGTCTGTAATTTTCCTTTCTTATAGTATATTTAACCAGCTTTGGTATTGCGGCGATAGAGTGAGTTAGGGAAGGTTCCCTTCTCTTTAATTTTTGGAAGAATTTGAGCAGGATTGGTGTTAACTCTTCTGAGAATGTCTGGCAAAAGTCCCCTGTGAAGTCATCTGGTCCTGGGCTTTTCTTTGTTGTGGGATTTTTGATTACTTATTCAGTCTCTTGTTATTGGTCTGTTCTGTTGAGATCTCATATTTCTTCATTTTTTTTAAAACAAATCAATTTTATTGATACATATTAATATGGCATACAACTCACCCAAAGTGTTCAATCAATGGTATTTGGTATAATCACATAGTTGTGTATTCATCACTTCAATCATTATTAGAGCATTTTCATTATTTCAGTAATAATAATAAACAAAAAAACAGACAAACAAGAAAATTCTTCACCTTTCAATCTCTCTCTGTTTCCCCTGCTGTACATAGCTGCCATTTCTGGCTATTCTTGAACATTTATTTATTTATTTATTAAGCAGTTTTATTGAGATATATTCACATACCATATGATCTATGAAAAGTGTATAATCAATGGCTTTCAGTAGAATCACAATGTTGCACATTCATCACCACAGAAAATTTGAGAACAATTTCATTACTACAAAAAGAAAAACTCCACACCCCTTAGCATTCCTTCCCTAGCCCTACATAACCACTAATCTAATTTCTTCTTTTCATATTTATTCTTGAGTCAGTTCAGATAGTTTTTGTGTTTCTAGTAATTTGGGCATTTCATCTAGGTTATATAATTTTTTTGGTGTAAAGTTGTTCATAGTACCCTCTTATAATCCTTCTTTTCCCCTGTGGGGTTGATAGTAATTTCCCCCCTTTCATTTCTGATTTTAGTTATTTGCATCTATGGTGATTGGGAACTATATACCCAAGAAAAACATGTTCTTAAACTTAATCCATTCCTGTGAGTGTGAATCCATTGTCAGTAGGACCTTATGATGAGGTTACTTCAGTTAAAGTATAGTGCAACCCAATCAGGATGGTTCTTAATTCTATTACTGGAGTCCTTTATAAAGAGAATGTGGCAGCATCTCCTGGCCGCTCCCTTGTGACATAGGAGCCAAGGATCACTGACTGCCCCAGAATGCCAGTATTTAGGAAGAAAGCATAGCCTTGATGGTGCCTTGATTTGGACTTGTTTTTGTCTCAAAACCATGAGTCAATAAATCCCTGTTGGTTAAGCCAACCCATTGCATGGCATTTGCTTGAGCAGCCAAGGAAACTAAAACAAACAGTACAATTAGTAAAGATACAGAATGTTCCTCTATTATAAGGTGTTAAGAATATGGTGATACAAGGGAAAAATACACCTAATGCAACTTATAGACATTATAAATTAACAGTAATATTGTAATATTTTTGCAGCAATGGCAAAGAAGGTACTATAGCAATGCTAAGGATCAACAATAGGTGGATATAAGAGGGTATGGGACTTTTATTTTTTGAGTAATGAAAATGTTCTAAAATGGACTGAGGTGATGACTGCACAACACTGTGATGAAACAGAGCCACTGAGCATACACTTTGGATGGATTGTACAAGGCAGGGGACTGTATAACCCAGGAACCCCATGGTGGATGATGGATTGTGGTTGACAGTACAAATATGAGAACATTCTCTCATGAAATAGAACAAATATACAATACTAATACATGGTGTTAATAATAGGTTGGTTTGTGAGAAAAATATACCAAATATAAGCTATGGACTGAAGATAGCAGTACTATTAGGACGATGTTTTCATCATTTGCAACAAATGTGTCACAAGAATGTAAGGTGTTGATGGTGGGGTGATGTATGAGAATCTTGTATGGTATTTAATTTAATAAAAAAAAATTACAGGAAAGTATATGTTGCTCAAGTGATTGAGCGCCTGCTTCCCATGTATGAGGTCCTTGGTTCAATCCCTGGTACCTCCTTAAAAAAAAAAAAAAATTACAATGAAGAAAATCATTACAATGCAAAAAAACAAAACCTCTCTCCTTTTTCTTTGTCAATCTGATAAAGCTTTGTCAATTTTATCTATCTTTTCAAAGAACCAAATTTTGTTTTCATTGCTTCTATTGTTTTTTAAATACTCTATTTTATCATTGCCTCTATTGCTTTTAAAATACTCTATTTCATTTATATCTGCTCTAATCATTATTTCCTTCCCTCTGTTGGCTTCAGTTTGCTCTTCTTTTTCTAGAGCATACAGTTGTGAACTTAGGTCTCTGATTTGAAATCTTTTTTTATGTAAACATCTAGAGCTATAAATTTCCCTCTCAGCACTGCCTTTGCTGCATCCCATAAGTTTTGATATTTTGAGTTTCATTTCCATTCACCTCAAGATAGTTCCTGATTTCCCTTGTGATTTTTTTCTTTGACCCCTTGGTTGTTTAAGAGTGCATTGTTTAATTTCCACATATTTCTGCATTTTCCAGTACTCCCTTTTTTATTGGTTCCTAGCTTCATTCCATTGTGATGAGAGAAGATATGTTGTATGATTTCAATATTTTTAAATATATTGAGACTTGTTTTGTGACCTAACATATGTTCTATTCTGGAGAACAATCACCAGGCACTTAAAATGAGTGTTCATTATTTTTGCTGACAACTTTTTGGCCAGACTCCCCCCTTTCCCATTCATTTAATCAGTTGCTCTCTGTATTATTAACCATTTTTAAAGATATTTGTAAATTCAGGAAATTCAGGAATTAGAAGTAGTAACAAATAGGGGACTGAAGAGAAGCTGTTTATAATTATTAAATACATAAGTTCTTGGTTATCAACATTATAACTGTATAATATTAACTTACTGGGCAGTTACTTTTAGGGTATAAGTAGAAATTTATGAAAATTAAATAGATTTAGTCCATAGTTGTTAAAATCTTTCCTACTGTGTCATTTACAGATGGATTGAGCAAATTAGAAAGCAGTAATAAGGTGAATAAAATTCTGAAAAGAAGGTGGTAGGAAAGAACTCCTTTTTAAACTTTTTAAGTTTTAATGTTTTGTCTTGTTTCTACGAACATTTGCTGCTCCAAAGATGGTTTCATAACATTTCAAAGGAGATAATGACAAAGATAATCATTTCCATTAGTTCAAGGACAAAGAGTACAGGGAACAGAAGGAAGGAACTGACAAGTTTAATTACTCAGATAACACAATACCTCTTCCATTCTCCTCCCTCTGTCATATAACATTAGATATCTGGCTTTTGATTTGGTTGCAAAATAGATTTTACTATCAACCATTGAATGCTTACCATGTGCAATGCATATTCAAGGCTCTCTGAATAAAAGATGGTCTCGGTAGGATTAATAAAATGTAACAAGTGAAATAAGCTAAATGCTATAAAAGTACCATGAGAATTCAGAGTATAAAAGGATATGTCTGCAAGAGACAGTATGAGAGGCTTTATACTGCAGAGACTAAGATCACATGGACCCTGGAGCCATACAACCTGGGTTAAGAACTCAGATCTGGTCAAAGTACATAATTGCCAGGGCCTCAGTTTCCTCATATGTAAATGGGGATAATAATAATAATATCTATCTTATAGGGTTGTCAGGAGGATTAGATGAGTTAATATATGTAAAGTATACGAAATAGTGCTGAGCACACAGCTAAGTGCTATAGAAGTTACAGCTGTTGTTGTTCTCTCTGGTTACCGGGATTAAAAAAGGCTCCATGGACAAGGAATTCATTAGCAGGGAATGGAATGAAGACACCTTATAGCTGACAGGCCACCTGAGGCACCAGAAGGATGGATCTTTTCAACTCCTGTTCCAGGCAAGGTGGACACAGACACTCCTCACCTGCCATCTTGAGTCCATGGCACCAGTTGCATATGTGCATGCATATGAAGAAAAATATTCTCGAAGGATGTATCCAAGGATTTTCCATGAAAGGTAGAATAATGGATGATTTCTTATTTTGCTTATCAATACTTTCTAATTATTACACAATTAAATGTATTAATTGTTATAGGAATAAGCATTGTAGGTTCTTTAACAGCATTGTGACCTCTATCCACCCCACGCTGCTAGCACTCCCCTTCCCAGTGTGGCAACCCAAAAACTCTCTAGACATTGTCATATATCCTCTGAGGGACAAAATCATCCTTGATTGTGGACCACTGGTCTAATGCATCTATTCGTTAACCATGAACATTAAACTCTAAAAATTCAAGATACAAACTTCCATTTCCAACACCTCAACTTCATAGGGGGCTTAGTTCTTCAAAGAAATCTTTAATAAATGTCGTTGATGATGAAAATAAACATAAATGATATAACGAACATATTTTGAATAAGTATTTCCCTTTTTTTTGCATTATTTCCACCTCAATGTGGATCAAATGGAATGACTCTTTTTAAGGCCTCTCATCCATACTGTCAAATTGCTGTACATTTTCACTTGCAGTGTTAGAGTGATTATCTTACCACACCCTCACCAACACTATTACATTGTATCTTATTTTAGCTAATATATCGTTTTTGTTCTAATTTATATTTTTTAGTACTAGTAAGGGAGAACATTTTCTCATATATTTCAACCAGTGGTATTCCTTCTTTCTCAAGTGTTTGTGCTCTTTGCTCATTTGTCTTTTGGGGTCTTACTTTTATTCTTATCCTTTGTCTGAGCTCTTTATATAATGTAACCTGGATATTATAAATTTCTACAAAAAAATATAGCTCACATAAAGCATTTGACTTTCGTTAAGGAGCAATTGAAGCAATGTTAAATAGAAGTCCTTTGTCATATTGCTTTTTTCTTTATCTTCTCTCTTCCCTTCACTTCCCTGTGCCTCCCCTGCCCCCACCCAATTTCTGTTTCTTTTCAATAGAAACTAATTTAGTCATTTCTGGTTTCTTTGTCTCTATTTACCCAAGCTCTCAGATTATTTTCCACTCCACTGGCTTATCAAGGTATTTTTCTGAATAAGGATGCTTCCTTTCCTAAAGGGAACATCAGTACCAACATCCAAGATATTGGGGGATGCATGTGGCTCAAATGGTTGGGTGTCCGTCTCCCATATGGAGGGACCTGGGTTCGATCCCTAGGACCTCCCAGTTAAAAAAAAAAAAAAAAAAAAAAAAAACATTCAAGATATCTTTAACATTATGTGGGAGAGAGGTGCAAAAAAAGATTATGAATCCTATGGTCCTATTTGTTTCAAATACTTTCCTCACTTTAATTTAAAGTGTTATTTTTTTTTTTACCCTTGAATAAGTTGTAAGGGAAAAAAATCTTTATACTTTCTTTCCGTGCTTTCAGTTTAGAAGATGTTTCCAGAAGGATAGTAGATAGTTGGAAAAGGAGGGGAAAGGTATGGCATGCCTGTTACACATACTTAAAGGACCAGTATGCTCCTATGCATGTTATAAAAGCAAACTTCCTCTCTCTTTGTAAAATAAGCATTTGCCATTCTTATGGTAATCATGTTTGCTAAAATTTTAAATGAGATATACTAGCCCTAATAATTACAGTTAACATTTATTAGACACTACATTATACTGCCCCCCCCCCCTTGGGGTCAGAAGTAGATGCACTTAAATTTAACAATTAAGAAGATGAGAAGTCTAACAAAAATTGTCTTTAGGCCCATTTTGTGATGCCAGATAAATCCTGGCAAGCTTCCAAAGCTGTGCTTTATAATTGCTTATTGGAATTGCCTGAATTCCACCCCAAATTGGTGAAAAGCATTCAGGTTAGGGGCAGTTGGTTGGTTGGTACTAATACTGAGGCTCTGAGGAATTCCTTGGTGAACTTCTACAGGGATACAACAGACAGGGCACAAGATATGTCATGAAACTCGGGTTCCACAATATATATTAATGATAGCACTATTTACTGGGTGTTTCCTGTGTGCCAGGCACTGTTCTAAATCCATACTTCATTTAATCCTCACAATCGCCCTATCAAATATATATTACCCCCATTTTACAAGGGAAGAAACTGTTTAGAGAAACCTAAGGTCACAGAGATAGTAAGTAGTGGAGCCAGGAATTTTTTTTCCTAACAAATAAATTTTATTGGTACATCCAAAGTGTACAATCGATGGCATGGAGCCAGGACTTAAAACGAGGTGTCCATTCCCTTATGCCAAACAGCTTTGTGACCTCTGGCTCCTCACTTTCCTTATCTGTAAGTACTAAATCTCAAAGGACTAAATTAGAAAATCTCAAAGGTCTCTACCGTCACTAACACTCTGTTCTATATTAGAAAAAGACCACCAATCTTCCCAAGTCAATAAAATTAGCAGGGTTCAGAAGAGCCGCTTGCTTCCTTTTCCCCCAAAGGTATATGCTTCCTCCTATCCGTGCCAGTCCTGAAACCTTCCTGCCTTTTCATTATCTAACGTGGTTTTAACTATTTGCGATATTTATCACACAACACACACCTCACCCCTGAACAAGAGAAGATGCTCCTGGTGGCAAGAAGTGATTCGCTCAAGTAGGTAGTCTTAGAAAAATTAGCACAATGCCTGGCGGATCGTAAATGCTACACGAACATTTACGGAACTAAGTCGAAGTGGACAACTGGAAGGAAAATGTGAATGGCCGAAGCGAATTATTGAGGGTATTACTCAGCAATGCCGAAGAAAACCCCGAGTGGAGAAGCCTGTGAAGGACAAATTCAGCTGGAAACATTCTGACGAACAGAAACCCGAAGAAGCGGGATACTGCAAGGAATGGTAGCGAATGACATTGCTCTGCACGGGAGGAGACGCCACCCGAACACGAGGAGAAGCTACACAACCAGTGCCGACTCGCGGGTCTAGACCCCCCCAGAGGTCGACCTCCCAGTCAGCCCTCCTCCGGGACCCGGGCCGGGGCTGCGGCGGCTGCGGCTGCGCAGTGGCGTGCGCGTAGGCGGAGCAGCGCGCACCGAGGGTCAGCTGACTGCTCTAGTTGGCACGTGACTTGGTCCGTGCGCTCTGGGGTCCAGGAAGCCGTGGGGCCGGAGCTTAGGTCCGGGAGAGATGGAGCGCTGAGCCGTTAACGTCTGCCGGCCTGTTTGCCTCTTTACCTGTGTTGCTGCTGCCACCTCTTCCTTGACGCCTTCTTGGGTCAGTGAGCGTTGGCTACCCGGGATGGGGTGTTTTGGCCAGGCCGAAGCTTGCGCTGCGGTCGCCGCCTGGAAGGGATGGGGGCGGGCGCCGGGGCCGAGGCTGTGGCGTTGGAGTTAGCTGGGTGGCTGTGTCTGATTTCTGGGCGCGGGTTCGCCATCGCCTTGGGCCTTGTCTCTAAGGAAGAGGAATGAGGGACAGAAAGGGCCCTAGGGGGTAATCAATGGCAGGGAGTGAAAAAAGGAGAGACACAGCGGGTCCAGGACTTTTCTCATTGAGTGGGGATCACAGCAAATACACGCCCCCTGATTGAGGGTAATGAAAGGGGACAGAGTGGCCCTAGTGAGGACCTGGGGTGGTGTGTGTGTTTGGGGGGGGGCGGGTCACAGCAAGCGCAAGAGCCTTCACTGAGTGTATGCACGTATGTGTGGGTAGGGGGATGGCAGCTTAGAGGGTCTAGGAGCCCTCAAGTGCAGGGAAGGTCCCTGTAGGCTGAGAAAAGTACTGAAATCCAAAGAACTTAAACCTTTTTTTTTTCTGAGTGGGGGAAGGGTCGGCAAGAAACTCCTGAACGGGAACTTGGAGGGAGTCAAATAAAGCAAATTGAATCACCTGAGAAACAGTAAGGGAAACTAATATTCTTTAGAGGAAAATATGGTATGTTAAGGAAGATCGGACATTTCAGTGAGAACTCGGTGCTCAGCACTATGCTGGTAAATAAGGAGTGGGATGTAAACAGTCCAGCTTTAGGAGTTTGCAGCTGTGGTTGGGGACCACATATGACACATTTAAGTATTATGAGGTTATATATAATTATAAAAAAGAATGCTAAATGCTTCAGAAGTGTGGAGTGGGGAGAGAGATACAGATGTATGAACTGGCCTTATCAGGAGAAATATCCTGGAGAAAAGAAAACTTGATTTGGCAAACCAGTGGGATTTGAACAGGCAGAGAGAAATGGGATGAACTTCCTCAGCAGGGAGAGTTACAGGATTTGAAGGCCTGAAAATGAGGGAAAAGAGTGGTAATGGAGGAGTCAGAAAGTTCTGGTTTGTGGTGGATTTGAATTGTGGAGAAGTGGGAAATAAGGTTGGGGTCAGGTAATGAAGACTTTAAAAAATATTCATTTATTTATATACTCAATACTTTTTGAATGCATGCTCTATACCAGGTACTGTGCTGTTTCTAGGGCAATGATATAGAAAACACAGAGTCCCTGTATTTATAGAGCTTGCAGTCAAATGGAAATGGATTTTAATTAGTAATCATGCAAGTGTGAAATGTCCTTTAAAGGAATAACACAATGCTGTGAAGAATTTACCAGGGACATGACCTTAATGGAAAATTTCAAGTAGACTTTGCTGAGGATATGACGTTTGACCTGAGGTCTGAAAAGAGGATTCAAAGTTAACTGGGCAAAGGGGGGTGTGAGGTAAATGAGTGAAAAGACCATTGCAGGCTGAGGGAACAATATATGCCAAGACCCTGAGATTTGAGAGGATAAGGCTTTTGAGAGGTTGAATGAAGGCCAGCATGGCTAAAACTCTGGGGGAGGAAGCCATGCGAGTAACTGGGGTGTGTGTGGGGGAGTGGGATGTGTGTGGAAGGATAAGGTCAGGCCCAGCAGGGAATTTATTTCAAAATCAGAGGGAAGCCAGTGAGCAGTGGAGTGGATCTTTTGAAAAGATAATTCTGTGGAGGATGGCAAAAGTGAATGAGGGAGACCACCAAAGGGGGACAGAGTTGTCATCCACCTAAGAAATGGCAAAACAGTATAAACTTTCCAGTAGGAACTGGAGAGCCCCTAAAAGATTTGAAGGCAGACCACTTGATCTCTCTACTAAGGAATTAAGGGGAATGTTTTAACTGTACTCGCTTTTAAAGGGGCTAAGGAAGTTGGAAAGGGAAAGAATGATTAGATTCTATTTGCTCCCTTTGCTGAGTTGGGAGGAATTTATTCATAATAATAGCTACGGGCCAAGCAGTCTTGAAGTACAAAGGGGAGGTTGAATCATTTCGGGGTAGGTGGGAGACCTCTTTGCTAAAATTTATCTTGGCCTTCCATATTTATCCTTTTGCAATGGCATCATCTTTTTTTTTAAAGGAGGTACTGGGAATTGAACCTGGGACCTGGTACATGTGAAGCAGGCGCTCAAATACTGAGCTACACCCACTCCCTGTGGCATCTATTTCAGAATATCTTTTTTTGAAATATGGTCAGTCACAGAGGATTCACCTTTCAGGTTTTTTTTTTTGCACATATCTTTAAGACAAGGTAGGTAAAATTGCTCTTCACACAAGCAGATGTGGCTCAAGTGGTTGAGCACCTGCTTCTCACATGGGAAGTCCCGGGTTCAGTTCCCCATGTTTCCTAAAAAACAAAACAAAACAAAAAACAAACAACAAGCAAAACAGAAAAAACCAACTCAGGGGAGCCTGTGTGGCTCAGTGGTTGAGCGCTGGCTTCCCACATACGAGGTCCCAGGTTCAATCTCCAGCCCCCTGGTACCTCAAAAAAATTTTTTTTTCTCTTTAGTGTATAGATAGAAACCTTTCTAGACCTTTAGTACAGAAACAGAGAGGTAATGTGATTTGTCTAAGTTTGGGAAACATCCATGGTCTGCTGACTGCTAGTGTTTTGTTCATGATGATTACCTGTGCTGTATTTGCAATCACATCAAGAGAGAAGGGTGAGTTTCTTGAAGTGCATTGTAATCTTTGATTCAGCACTTTGGATGAACTTTTTCTAGGTAGTACAGTTTCAAGGGATTTGGCAGTGGTGACCAGTGCTTAAAACTCTACCTCTGTGTAAGCTTGGGTAAACCTATTCAATTTACAGTTCGGCTGGAGCGATAATGAGCAACAAGGTGAGCTGAAAGTGCTCCGGTTGTCAGTCATGTTTATTTGGCAACAAACAAGTCTCAAATTGTGCCAAAGACCAAGCCCTCAGGGTTGTGTCTTACAACTCCCTATATCTTATTTTTCCTTTGGTATATCTTGCAGAAACTATATAAAAGAAACAGTACTTAGGATCTGACTAAAGTAAATGCTGAGAGCTGCCGGGTTGGTGTAATTCTGCTTTTAAAACTGGGCAGGAAATACTCATTTAAATGTTTTGGTATGCTTCTTTTAGGATCCTAATTTACAGTAGTTTTTACAACCTAAAGAGAAACCTTTGGGCTTCAAAAATCTGATTCCATGATTATTTCCATAATTTATGAAATAATTCTATTGGCCAAAGAACCAAAAAAAAAAAAAAAAAAGGAAATTGTTCTTGTATGTATCTTCATCTGTTTGCAGGAATGAATCTCTTTTCCCTCATTGGATTTGGAATTATATACCATTTAAGTTAAAAATTAATTAATGTCAGCATTCCATTCATTGATATTTTTAAGACAGTAGAAACCATTAGAATAGTCCCTGGGGAGGATAGCTCAGGCAATGAACCAGGGTAGCCTAAACTTTCCTTTTGACACAAGTGACCTTTGGAGCTAGAAATCTTTTTTTAAAAATTTATTTTATTTATTTATTCCCTGTTTTTGTGCTTGCAGTGTGCTCTCTCTGTCCATTTGCCGTGTGCTCTCTGTGTCTGCTTGTCTTGTCTTCTCATCTTCTCTTGAGGAGGCACTGGAAACCAATCCTGGGACCTCTGATGTGGGAGAGAGGCACTCAATCGCTTGAGCCACCTTAGCTCCCTGGTTTGTTGTGTCTCTCATTGTCTCTTTTTGCTGTGCCAGCTTGCTGCACAGGCCAGCTCGCCTTCACCAGGAAGCCCTGGGAATTGAACCCAGGACCTCCTGTATGATAGATGGGAGCCCAGTTGCTTGAGCCACATCTGCTTCCCTGGAACTAGAAATTTAGCAAACTAAACCCAAAGCAATCAGAAGGAGGGAAATAAAGGTTAGAGTTGAGCTAAACGAACTAGGAAACAGCAACAACAACAAAATAGAGAGAAACAACAACAAAAATAGAATCAACAAAACCAAAAGTTGGCTCTGAAAAGCTCAATAAAATCAACAAACCTTTAGCTAAACTGATAAAGAAAAAAATCAAAGGATAAAAATAAAAAGTGGACATTACTAATGACTTTCCTGAAATAAAAAGGACTATAAATGAATACTACAAATAACTGTATGCAAATAAATTAGATAACCTAGATGAAATGGAAAATTCTTAGAAACACAAACTGTTTTCATTGACTAAAGAAGAAACAAAGATTTCTGCAAACCAATTACTAGTGAAGAGATTGAATCAGTAATAAAAAAAAAAACTCCCGACAAAGAAAGGCTCAGGACCAGATGGTTTCACAGGGGAATTCTACCAAACATTCCAAGAAGACTTACCTTCTTTTTTAAAGAATTCTGCCCAAATTCTTAAAAAAATTGAAGAGGAGGGAACATGTCCTAACTCATTCTACAAGGCCAACACCACCCTTATATCAGCTGGATAAATAATTCCCGAACCAGCAACCAGCAACCTCCTATGTGGCAGGTGGGAGCCCTGTCCACCTGAGCCACATCTGCTTCCCTCTGATAAAGGATTACTATCCAGTATATATAAAGAAATCTTTCAATTTAACAACAAAATGACAACCCAATTTTATAATGGACAAAAGATTTAAACAGACATCTCTCCAAAGAATATATACCAATGGCCAGAAAACACATGAAAAGATGTTAACATCATTAGCCATCAGGGAAATACAAATCAAAACCCACAGTGAGTTACCATTTCCCACTCTTTAGAATGGCTGCTGTTAAAAAAATGGAAAATAACAAGTGTTGGAGAGGATGCGGAGAAATAGGAAAACTCATTCCTTGCTGGTGGCAATGTGAAATGGGGTGGCCACTGTGGTAGACAGTTTGGTGGTTCCTCAGAAAGCGAAGTATAGAACTACCATATGACATGGCAATCCCACTAGGAGACATTTAGCCAAAAGAATTGAAAGCAAGGACTTGAACAGATATTTGCATACTGATGTTCCTAGCAACATTATTCACAATAGCCTAAAGGTGGAAGCAACCCAAGTGTCTTTATCAACCAATGAATGGATAGATAAAATGTGGTATATACAAGCAATGGAATATTATTCGGCCATGAAAAGAAATGAAGTCCTGATACATGCAGCAACATGGATGAACCTTGAAGACATCATGTTGAGTGCAATGAGCCAGACACAAAAAGACAAATATTGTATTATTTCACTGAGTAGAATAGGCAAACTCATAGAGTCAGAATCTAGAATATAGGTTACCAGGGACAGGGTAGGGATGGGGAATGGGAAATTAAGGCTTAAAATGTTCGGGGTTCCTATTTGAAATGATGGAAATGTTTTGGTAATGGATGGTGGTGGTGTTAGCACAACTTTGGAATGCAGTTAACTGCAGACTGAAATATATATCTCAGTATGTTTAAAAGGGAGGAATGTTAGATTGCATATATGGTAGCAGGTTAGAAAACTTTTAAAAATCCATGAAACTATACTACACAGTGAACCCTATGTTAAACCATGGACTTTAATTAATAGAACAATTATAAAAGTGCTACCATAAGTTTTAACAAATGTTCCACAGTGCAAGGTGATGGTGTGGTGTATGGGAATCCTGTATTTTATGCATGATTGTTCTGTAAACCTACAACTTCTCTACACTTGATCTTAGCCAAAAGGCCGAGAAGCGATTACAACTTCTCTAATAAATAAAAAAAAATTTTCAAAAACAAAAAAAATTGCCATTTTTTGCAACATTGAATTTATCACATAATCACAGAAATGCCTTGTTTTAATACAGTAGCTGATCGTCTGAATAATGTGATGAACTTAAAAAGAAAGTTGATTTTAAAAAGTCCTGGGCTTCATCCCAGTATAGATTCATGGTATATAGGAGCAGAAAAGAATCTTGGAAATCATAATCCAATCCTTTCATTTTACAAATGAAGAAATGTATGCATACTGTGATATGCAGAGCTAGGATTAGATTTCATATCTTTGTATTCTCAGTGCAGTGCTCCGGCCATTACCTTGTGCTTCCTGAAGTCAACACTTAGATTTCCTCTGGATGTAGTGAGATTACTCCCTTTATTTTATGCTTCAGACACAACCATTTCTAACCAGCTTTGTTTCTCTCTTTCGCATTTTCTCTAGGGTTCTTTGTTAGGATGTCTAAACTCTAAACTTTTCTATTTGAATTTCAAGTGTGAGGGTATTGCCCCACTTAAAATGTATTTGCATATGTGTGTTTATACGTCATAATTCATTATTTAAAAACTAAGAGGAATATACAGAAAGAATGGAAACATCCATAATCCATTCCCGAGAGAGAATCATTTTTTTGTTTGTTTTTGTTTAATTTTTTTATTTATCAGAGAGATAATCATTAACACCTTTTTAAAAAATGTAGTGATTATACCTATGCATATCCTTCTTAAGTTCTTAAAGTTGGAATATCTAAGTTAAAGGGGGTACACATTTTTATGTTCTTTTGGGTAAATATTACCAAATTGTCTTCCAGAAATTCTTCACTTTAAAAAAAAAATCAAAGAACTTTCTTGTGCTCCATCTGATAGTTATTTTAGATGAGGGGTTCTTAACAAGGGGTCCGTGAACTTGAATTGAAATAATAAAAAAAAACAAACATTATTCTTGTGGGGACTTGGTGCACGTGTGATATATTTATTAAATAATACACAGTATAGTGTGACTTAGTAAGGGGTCCATGGTTTTCACCTGACTGGGAAAGGTGTCCAGGAACATAAAAGGTTAAGAACCCCTGTTTAGAATGATGAAACACTAATGATGGCAAATTATTATATCTTATATTATTGCTTTAAAGTGAGTTTATATTTTATCTGCCATGATAGCACATCATACATTTGTAAATTAATGGCACATATATGAATACATGCACCATTTATTCAAGGTGTATTTTAAAAAAATAAAAGTGGAGTTGGAGGAGGCTTACCTGCCTGGAATTTGCATGTCAGAGTCACAGGGAGGACAAAAGCAGTTTGTTTTTTCTGTGTGCCATTTTCCACAAGCACAATATTACTTCATTCATTTGGCCTAGACTTGTTAAATTTCTAGTATTCATTGTTGTTAATCCTGTTTTCTATTAAATGGTGACATATGGTGTGTGGGGGGGCAGATCTGGGGAAAGTTGCGACTGAATCCCTATGTAGAAACAAACAGAGCAATTAGATAGCAAAATCAAAAACCCATGAATATGATAAATGCACAACTTACTATGTGATTATACCAAATATCATTAATTGTACACTTCAGATGGATTTATGCTTTATTAATATGTGGCAATATAATTGATTTGTTAAAAACAAAACAAACCTGTGAACAGTACATGCACCAAAACTAGATAAGACTTAGATTTCCAGCCTTAACTGGTACCTGACTTGCTTTCCCACCATAAATAGCTAGAAAATTGGACAAAATAAATGAAAAAGAAAAAAGCAACAACAACTATTTCCAGACATTTGACAACAGCCAGAATAGGACCTGAGAGAAGAGGAACAAATGAGTTGCACCCTCTAATCCCTCTGGCTTCTGCCTGGAGACACTTTCCAAACCATGGTTTAAGAAGGGAAACCCAAGCAGAACACATTGATCTTGATGAGTTGAGGAGCTTGGAGTTGGAGGCGGCTTATCTGGCTGGAATTTGCATGTCATAGTCACAGGGAGGAGGGCACTAGACAAAGAAAGAACACAAAAATCTATATAGGACACTCTGTATGAGGTCCAGTAAAGAATGACTAGAGAGCTGTAAGCTGTTAAGATTTAATTACCAGTGTTCACAGGGCTAGGAAGAACATGAATTCTGGTCAGTTAGAGGGGAGAAACCTTGGTGAACATTTGAAACCTTCAGTAGGTCACGTCTTAGTAGTAGAGTTTAGTAGTAGAGCTGAAGTAGCCCTAGAGTAAATAAAGGTTTAGATCAATCCTAACAAAACCTAAAAATAAGCTTTGAAAATAGATCAAGCTGATCCTTAAGTAACTTTAACTTCCTAACAGAACAAAGTATACAGTGCTTTTAAAAGGAAGACAACAAAATTCAATCAACAGTGTAACATTGTGAATTGTAAATATGACCAGTGATTTAACAGAAAACATGAACATAAAGGAAAGGTATGAAAGATATTAAAATATGCAACTGATATGGCTGAAAAATATATCTGAAGTGAAAGATTCGTTGGATCAGAGTTATAGCAGACTAGGCACTGTAGATGAAAAAGCCAGCAAACCACAAGATATAGTGATCAAGACTATCTAAACTCTGAAGTACAGAAAGAAAAACAACTGGAAAAAGGTGAATGGAACTTCAGTGATCTGTGGGATAGTATCAAGTGGTTTAACATACATATAATTGTTATCTGAAGAGAAAGTAGAAGAGGCACAGAAAAAATATTTGAAGAAAATAATGTTTGAAAATTTTCCATGTTTGATGAAAACTATAAATACAAAGATCCAAGAAGCTCAGTGAACCCTAAGCAACATAAATTCTTGTGACCCTGAGGTAGGTGATATTATTAAAGAAAAATTTGATAAATTGGGCATCATCAGGATGAAAACATCTTTTCAAAAGCAACATTAAGAAAATGGAAAACAAGAAAAGAAGAGAGAAGGGAAGCTCAGATGCCTTTATTTAACAAAAATTATTGGGCATAGAGGGTGCTCTTAGCAGGGAACTAAACAGGGATCAGGGGTTCAGGGTTACATGACCTCTTCAGATAGAAGAACTCAGGCAGGCGTGGATGCAGGACAGTCTCTTCTGGCATGCATGGCACAGTAGAAAGAACATGGCCTTTTGAGTCAACCAAATTAGATTTGAACCCCATCTGACAGTCATGTGGCCTTGGGTGAATTACCATTTCCTATCTCATAGGGTTGTTGTGAGGATTAAATAAGATAATTAATGTATGAGAAGTGCATAACCCAGTAGCACACATAGAAAGCGCCCATTCCTTTCCCCCTCATCTCCAGTCTCTAGAGAAAGCTCCAGCTAAAAGAGTTAGAGAACTGTTCTGTAATTTTCCTCGACATTTCTGGACTATAGTTTTGTTTAGAATTTATTATGACATTATTTCATTTGATCCTGATGAAAACTCAGTGAAGTAGGTAGGGCAGGTATTACTTACAGGTGACAAAATGGGATCCCTTTTTCCATTTCTTGAACTCCTTTGGAAACCTGTTGGATGAAAAGATTTTCTAGTGTTTTAAATGGTATGATAGTGACATCTACTGTAATAGCTCATATTATTACAGTCTTTGAAGATGGTATAGTTTAGATAATTTTAAATGTGGATTTTCTATCATCAGAAGATGCTGCTGCACCTGAGTTACCTACGTTGCTCCAATATTTGCTACCTTTTCACTTTCTTTTTGGCCACTTCAGCCATGGCTGTTTCCCAATCTCTGGTTTCCTCCAACTGATATTCTCACATTTATCAAATCTAGTTTTCTCAGCCCAAACACCAATCAAAGGACTACCTGAACTTTAAAATTCTAAGTTAATCAGAGGATCAATAAAATTTTTAAACTTCTTTTGGTGATCCAGGTCTTCTAAGTGATGGTGGTTCTTGGTAAATTGAAGTCTTGTTTTAATTATTTATACAAGTGGTTTTGTTTAAGTTTATTTGATGTCATGTTTTTATTGCCTCTCCTCCTCCTCCTCCCAAGAATGGCGGGTAATGAAATCAATTGTTAAATTCTTCTGATTGGCATTTACATCCCTAGGCTACCCTTTTCAGTCACATTCCCATTTATAAACCAGCTGTTACTCACTATAATGTGTTACCATCAACTCTATGCATTTCCACACTTTTACAGTAAAGCTAATAAAAACTTCTACATACATTAAACACCAGTAGTCCACCTCAGTCCTCCTCTTATCTCCTTTAAGAATCCACCATCTACCACCAGGTCTTGAGGATATTTTCCTGCATTTTCTTCTAGAAGCTTTATGGTTCTTGCTTTTGTATTTAGGTTTTTTATCCATTTTGAGTTAATTTTTGTATAAAGTGTGAGTTATAGGGGTCCTCTTTCCTCCTTTTGCCTATGGATATCTAGTTCTCCTAGCACCATTTGTTGAATGGACTGTTCGGCCCGAGCTGGGTGGGTTTGACACGCTTGTCAAAAGTCACTTGACCATAGATGTGAGGGTCTGTTTCTGAACCATCAGTTCGGTTCCACTGGTCTATGTGTCTGTCTTTATGCCAGTACTGTGCTGTTTTTACCACTGTAGCTAGGTAATAAAATTTAAAGTCCAGAAGTGAGAGTCCTCCAACTTCATTTTTCATTTTTAAGATGTTTCTGGCTATTCACTACCCCTTGCCCTTCCAAATAAATTTGATAATTGTGTTTTCCATTTATTTTTAAAATGCTGGGGGAATTTTTATTGGGATTGCATTGGATCTGTGTATCAATTTGGATAGAATTGACATCTTAATGATATTTAGTCTTCCAATCCATGAGAATGGAATATTCTTCCAATTATTTAGGTCTTTTTAAAATTTCTTTTAACAGTGAGTTGTTGTTTTCTGAATACAAGTGCTTTACATTGTTGGTTAAGTTTATTCCTAAATATTTGATTCTTTTAGACGCTATTGTAAATGGAATTTTTTCCCCTGACATCTCCTCAGATTGCTCATTACTAGTGTCTTTTAAATCTATTTCATCTGAGTGGAATATGTTTTTCCAGCCTTTCACTTTCAATCTATTGGTATGCTGGGGTCTAATGTGAGTCTCTTCCAGACAGCATATATGTGGCTCATATTTTCTTATCCATTCTGCCAGTCTGTGTCTTTTGATTGGTGAGTTTAAGCCATTAACATTCAATGTTTTTACTGTTAAAGGCAGTTCTTATTTTACCCATTTTGACCTTTGGGTTTTATCTGTCATAGTTTATTTTCACCACTCTTTTGAGACTTTCAGTTACTTTTACTGATGTAATCTTCATTCCTAGACTCTCTTCCAAGCCCCTCTCTCCTGTGTTTTCTTTTCAGACTGTAGCACACCCTTAAGTATTTACTGCAAAGCCAGTCTCCTGGTTACAAACTTCAGTTTCTGTTTATCTGTGAATATTTGTCCTCATTTTTGAAAGACTGTCTTGCCAGATATAAGATTCTTGGCTGGAAGTTTTTCTCTTGCAGTATCTTAAATATTTCATATCACTGTCTTGCCTCCATGGTTTCTGATTAGAAATGGGCACTTAATCTTATTGGGTAACTCTTATGTTTTATGCATTGCTTTCTCTTGCTGCTCTCAGAATTCTCTCTTTGTCTTTGGCATTTGACATTCTGATTACTATGTGTCTCGGAGTTGGTCTATTTGGATTTATTTGGATGGGAGTACATTGTGCTTCTTAGACATGGATATCCATGTCCTTCAATAGGATTGGGAAATTTTCTACCATTATTTCTTCAGATATTCCTTCTGCCCCTTTTCCCTTCTCTTCTCCTTCTGGGACTCACATGACACATATGTTTGCACTTCTCTTGCTGTCCTTTAGTTCCCTGAGACCCTGTTCAATTTTCTCCATTCTTATCGTCATCTGTTCTTTCGTATGTTCGCTTTCAGAAGCCACTTCTTCAAGCTCACCAGTCCTTTCTAATGCCTCCTCAAATCTGCTATTATATGATTCCAGTGTATTTTTAATTTATTACGCCTATTTTTTCCCATAAGATCTGCTATTTTTCTATGTATGCTTTCAAATTCTTCTTTGTGCTCATCCAATGTCTTCTTAAAATCCTTAATCTCTTTAGCCATCTCCTTGAATTTATTAAGGAGATTTGTTTGAACATCTATAATTAGTTGTCTCAACTCCTTTGTGTTATGTGGAGGCTTATCTTGTTCCTTTAACTGGGCCATATTTTCCTATTTCTTGGTGTGGATTGTAATCTTTTGTTGGTGTCTTGGCATCTGGCTTACTAGATGTAGTTATTCTGGGTACAATTTCTCTCTTTAGTTTAGGGCTTTCTTGTCCTTTCTCCCTTGCTGGTTGTGTAGTAGGAACCAAGGATGTAGTTGGTGCTGTAAGCTGTGGAGGCTCAAGCTGCCGTCATTGCCCCAACATCTGATGAAGCTTCTCCCAACTTTCTCCTTTGCCTCGGGTAGGGATAGAGCCACAGCCATGTATAATAATCCATGTCGTGCAGGCCTAGACTGTAGCTGCCAATAGAAACTGATGAAGCTTCATGCCCTTTCTCCCCTGCCTTGGGCGGGGATGGAGCTGCAGGTGTGGGCAGTAATGCTGTGCGGGTCCAAAATGACCGCAATGCCCCAGTAGACTTTTAACTATTCAGTCTTTGCCAGCCAAATGTACTTGCAGTTACCTGGAGAGGCTGGTGCAGGGCCTGCCTGCTTCCTCCCTGCTAGAGGTGGGGCTGAAGCTGCAGGCCGATCCAGGTGAAAGAAGCCCCTCCCTGCCTTCACTGTGATTTTTAGTCAGTCCAGGGATTGAACCCAGGACCTCATACATGGGAAGCAGGTGCTCAACCACTGAGCTACATCCACTCCCTGGGAGGTGATAGATTTTGAGACTGGAGAAGATGGGAGGATTGTAGGATGTTTCTTAATAGGGTTCTTTTTGGATGGTAGTTAGCTACACTGCTTTCTGGCCACAGACTAAGAGCCTTGTCTGGGCTAGCCTCTCTCTCACTCAGATCCAGTAGTGTTGTATTAAAACCCTATATTTATGTGTGTGTGTGTCTTTTTTTGTTGTTATATTTTTTATTTTACCGGGAGGTCCTGGGAATTGAACCCAGGTCCCTCCATATGGCAGACGGACGCCCAACCATTTGAGCCACATCCGCCCCCATGTGTCTTATACCAAGGCAGATTGGCAAAAGTTTTTTGTTAATTTCTAAATGTCTTAGCTTGATGCCGGCTAAGTATACATTGGGGATTTGAGGAGATTTCCCTAGGTACATGTATTAGCCAAAGGGGTGCTGATACAAAGTACCAGAACTCTCGTGGCTTTTATAAAGGGTATTTATTTGGGGTAGAAGCTTACAATTACCAAGCTATAAAAAATAAGTTACTTTGCTCACCAAAGTCTATTGCCACGTGTTGGAGCAAGATGGCTGTTGGTGTCTCCAAGGATTCAGACTTCCTCTTCTTCTTAAGGCTCCATGGTCCCAGCGTCTTCCAATATCAACTGTAGGTTGGTATAAGTATAGTCTCTCTCCTGGGGCTTGTTTCTCTCCAGGCTCAGCTGTTGCTCTCTCTCTTCACAAGACCAGTTGTAAACTATCAAGCGAACAGCTCATCTCTCTTCTCGGGGCCTATGCCATGTCTAATGGATCCTACTGCTTCTCTGTGTATTTAGTTCCTGGGCTCTAGCAGTAAAACTCCCAACTCCTGTGCCTTGTCATTTTCTCTCTGAGTCCCCACCTACCAAGGGGATGGGGACTCAGCGTACTACAGATGTGACCCAATCAAAGCCCAAATCATAATTTAATCAAGTAAAAGTGAAACCTCCAACAGACTAGCTTGCAAACATAATCCAATATCTACTTTTGGAATTCATAAATATACCAAACTGCTACAATACCTTATGTATTAGGTCTTCATTATCTTTTTTTCCTAATATTATAGATACGATCACCTTTTACCATTTCGATAGATTTACATCAAGGTAAGTAAAATTGACTTGACTTTGGATCATACTCCATTGTTGGATTAATTTTGTTGAAACCAATCATAGGTTTTCACTTATCCTGAGACACTGAAGCACTTTAGATACAAATGATTAAGTGGTTTTTGTTTGTTTTCTTTTGCGTTTTAGAGTGTCTCTTGACTTTGGAAGAAATACCTGGTAACAAACATGACTGAGTTCTGGCTTATATCGGCTCCTGGGGAGAAAACATGCCAGCAAACATGGGAGAAATTGCATGCTGCAACTACAAAGAACAATAATCTTTCTATAACTTCAAAATTCAACATCCCTGACTTAAAGGTAAAACTGCACTTTCCGAAATAGTGTAGGAATTCATCATCCAGTTCTCTTTCTTAGCTTTTGATAGAAATGAGGTACCCAGGAGAGAAGAAAATGCTCTTGTTTCTAGCAGTTGTCATAATTAAAATATGTCTTGTTTCTTCAAATCTTCAGATTTTAGATAATGAGGAAATTGAGATTTTAGAAGTAAACCCCCAAAACAAAATGATATTTTTTGTTACTTAAACTTTCTTGTGTTCTTCTAAGTTGTAATTTAAATTGTAATGAAAAATCTTATGAAACTATTTGATATATTACATTCACAAATAAGATTTTCAGAAATAAAAAATTGTAGTAATATATATCACAGTGAATCACTTTCTGTTACTACATTTATATAATGTTCACTAAAGTAAATATTTACTATAACACCTACTTAATCATACTTGGCAAATTGAACCTAGGTATTTAATCTAATTAGTCTATTTAACATTATTTATGATCAGTAACCTAGCAGCATTGAAAGGAAGCAGGCTGCAAGTAATCAGTTGAGTGAATTTTTGTAAAGAATGGATAAGGTTATGGTGTTTATATTTTACTAGTTAACCAAGTAAGGCAGTTATAAGCAGCACTCATTAAAGAAATATTTGGGGTGGGGGGGGAAGCGTGTTTATGGATTCCTTTGAGACATTGATATAAACTGCAAGCATTTATCCCAAAACATGCACATTTACACACACAGTTTTGCATACAAATTCAATTATTGAGTCTCTGATACACAACTGTCAGAGCCCCTGTTACAAATCATTATTCAAATGATTCACCGTCACTGCACAGTATAGACAGAGGCACAAGCCTGCCTTTTGGGAGTTTTCCTGTCTTAAATGATAGTTGTACACATAGATTAGACAGTTACCTTGTACATATTCATAACTTTGAAAGGTCTGGCAAACTTTGGGTCTTTTAACCCCATTGCACAATATTAAATAAAATATGGAAAACTTAAGATTTGCAGTCCCTTCAAATCAAGATGTTGTATGATCTTGTAAAAGAAAACAGGATGAAACCTAAATAATAAAATGTTTCTTTTCCCTTTTAGGTTGGCACACTAGATGTCTTGGTTGGTTTGTCAGATGAACTGGCTAAACTGGATGCATTTGTAGAAGGGTAATGTATTTACTCATCTACACAGAGTAGAGCAAAGTGAGCCACTATTATCAGGCTACCTGGACACACTGGGTTTATCATCTCATGCATACTCATTGGAATGGTTTTAGAAAATGGTGATTTTTTTAAAAATAAATTTTTATAAATCAACTTTATGAAGGTGCAGCTTTATAAAAGGCCCCTGTTTTAAGTGTGAAAATGGTAATTCTTTACTTTTTTCATTGGGTCCATTTAAAAAAAAATAAATTTTTGAGATACATACCATACAATTCTCTCATTTAAAGTATACAATTCAGTATTTTCTTTTAGTATATTCACAGATATGTATAACCATCACATCACCACAATTTTAGAGTATTGTCATCACCTCAAAAAGAAACCCTGTATCATTTAGCTACTACCTCCCTGTCGCCCCCACCCTCAATCCCTCCCCAGCCCTAAGCAACTACTTACCTACATTCTGTCTCTGTAGATTTCCCTAATCTTGCCTTGCTCATGAATGGAATCACATTGTATGTGGTCTTTTGTGACTGGCTTCTTTCACGTAGCATAATGTTTTCAAGGTACATCCATGTCATAGCATGTATAAATACTTCATTACTTTTATGGCTGAATAATATTCCCTTGCAGTGATATACTACATTTTGTTTATCCATTTGTCCATTGATGGGCATTTTGATTGTTTCTACCTTTTGACTAGTATGAATAATGCTGCTATAAACATTGATGCACAGGTTTCAGTGTGGGCATATGCTTTTCATTTCTCTAGGGTATATACCAAAGATTAGAATTGCTGGGTTGTATGTTTACTTCTATATTTAATTGTTTGAGGAATTGCCATACCATTTTCTAAAGGGGCTCCACCAGTAGTGTATGAGGGTTCTGATTTCTCCACATCCTAACCAACACTTCTTTTCTAACTTTTTGTTTCTCACCATCTTTATTGAGATATAATTCACATACCATGCAGTTTGCCTATTTGAAGTGAACAGTGGTTTTTAGTGTATTCAAAGAGTTGTGCATCCATCACCAATTTTAGAACATTTTTATCACCCTCCCGAAAAAAAAAACCCACACAAAACCTTGTACCTGTTAGCATTTACTTCCACCTCCTCCTCAGTTCCTTTCGATTTACCTTTTCTAGACATTTCATATGAATGAAATAATATACTATGTGGTTTATTGTGACTGGCTTTTTTTAGCATAATACTTTCAAGGGTCATCCACATTGGTAGCATGTATTAGTACTTCGTTTCTTTTCTTTTCTTTTTTTTTAGGAGGTACCAGGGATTGAACCCGGGACCTCATATGTGGGAAGCAGGTGCTCAACCATTGAGCTACATCCGCTCCCCAATGAGAGTTGTTTTTTCTGTTTGTTTGTTTGTTTTTAGGGATACCAAGGATCAAACTCGGGACCTTGTACATTGAAGGCATACCCTCAACCACTTGATCTACATCTATTCCCCCATTTCTTTTCTTTAAAAATTTCTTTTTTTAATTCGAGAAATTGTAGGTTTACAGAAAAATCATGTAAAAAATATAGTGTTCCCATATACCCTATCCCCATTTTTAACACTTTGCATTAGTGTGATACATTTAGTACAGTTGATGAAAAAACATGATAATTGTACTATTAACTATAGTCTATTGTTTACAGTAGGGTTCACTGTTGTATACAGTCCTATGTTTTATGTTTTAAAATTTTTATTTTAGTAACATATATACAACCTATAATTTCTTTTAACCACATTCACATATATAATCCAGTGCTATTAATTACACTCACAGTGTGCTATCACCACCATCCATTCCAAAACTTTACAATAAACCCAAATAGAAATTCTGCACAATTTAAGCATTAACTTCCCATTCCCTACTCCTAACCCAGGCCCTGGTAACCTGTATTCTAGATTCTAATCTATGACTTTGCTTATTCTCATTATTTCATATCGGTGAAATCATACAATATTTATCCTTTTGTGTCTGGCTTATTTCACTCAACATGGTGTTTCCAAGGTTCATCCATGTTGTCTCATGTATTAGAACTTCATTCCTTTTCATGGCTGATTGCTATTCCATTGTATGCATTTACCACATTTTGTTTATCCATTCATTGGTTGACGGATACTTGGGTTGCTTCCATCTTTTGGCAATTGTGAGTAATTCTGCTGTGAACATTGGTATGAAAATATCTGTTCTAGTCCCTGCTTTCCATTCTTTTAGGTATATACCTAGAAGAGGGATTGCCAGGTCATATGGTAATTCCATACTTAACTTTCTGAGGAGCTGCCAAGCTTTCTTCCACAGTGGGTGGCTATCCCATCTCACATTCCACCAGCAGTGAATAAGTGTTCTATTTCTCCACATCCTCTCCCACACTTGTAATTTTCCATTTTTTCAATAGTAGCCATTCTAGTAGGTGTGAAATGGTATCTCATTGTGGTTTTGATTTGCATTTCCCTAATAGGTAGTGATGTTAAAAATCTTTTCATGTGCTTTTTAGCTATTTGTATATCCTCCTTGTAGAAATGTCTAGTCAAGTCTTTTGCCTGTTTTTGAAGGGGGTTCTTTGTCTTTTCATTGTTGAGTTGTAGGATTTCTTTATATATTCTGGATATTAAACCCTTATTAGATATGTGGTTTCCAAATGTTTTCTCTTATTGAGTAGGTTGTCTTTTCACTTTCATGATAAAGTCCTTTGCACAAAAGCTTTTAATTTTGATGAGGTCTCACTTACCTATTTTTTCTTTTGTTGCTTGTGCTTTGGGTATTAAGTCTAAGAAACCATTGCCTAAACAAGGTCCTGAAGATGCTTCCCTCCCTACATTTTCTTCTAGGAGTTTTATAGTCCTGCTTCTTATATTTAGTCTTTGATCCATTTTGAGTTACCTTTTGTATATGGTATGTGTATTAGTCAGCCAAAGGGGTGCTGGTGCAAAATACCAGAAATCTGTTGGCTTTTATAAAGGGTATTTATTTGGGGTAGAAGCTTACAGTTACCAGACCGTAAAGCATAAGTTACTTCCCTCACCAAAGTCTGTTGCCACGTGTTGGAGCAAAGTGGCCGTTGACGTTGGTAAGGGTTCAGGCTTCCTGGGTTCCTCTCTTTCCTGGGCTTGCTTCTGTCCGAGCTCAGCTCCTCTGTTTCCTCCACATGGTCAGCTGTAGATTATAAGGCTCTCTAGGCTTTGCCTCTCTCCACAAGGCCAGCTGTAGACTACTAGGTGAATGGCTCTGGGTCTCTCCCCAGGGCTTCTGCCTTGTCTAAGAGCCGTCTCTATTCTTCTGTGTTCTTCTCCTGTGTGTTCACTTCCTGGTCTCCAGCTCAACACTCAGCATCAGAACTCCAACTCTCTCCTTTGCCATGTCTTTTATCTCTTAAGTCCCTCCCCACCAAGGGGCGAGGACTCAATGCCCTATTGGTGTGGCCCAATCAAAGCCCTAATCATAATTTAATCACACCCAGAGGAACAGACCAGTTTACAAACATAATCCAATATCTATTTTTGGAATTCATAAATAATGCCAAAGTGCTACAGTGTGAGACAGAGTTCCTCCTTCGTTCTTTTGCATATGGATATCCAGTTTACCCAGCACCATTTGTTGAAGAGACTATTCTTTCCCAATTGCATAGACTTGGAGCCATGTTAAAAATCAGTTGGCCATACATGTGAGGGTTTATTTCTGATCTCTCACCTCGATTCCATTGGTTGATATATGTATCTTTTTGCCAGTACCATGCTTTTTTTGACCACTATAGCTTTGTAATATACTTTAAAATCAGGAAGTGTGAGTCCTCCAAACTTGTTCTTTTTCATGATGGTTTTGGCTATTTGAGGCCCCTTACCCTTCCAAATAAATTTGTACGCTCTTGGAATTTTGATTGGGATTGTGTTGAATCTGTAAATTATTTTAGGTAGAATTGACATCTTAACAATATTTAGCCTTCCAATCCATGAGCATGGAATGTTCTTCCATTTATTTAGATCTTCTTTGATTTCTTTTGCAGAGTTTTGTGATTTTTAATGTATAAGTACTTTACATCCTTGGTTACATTTGTTCTAGTTACTAGTAACTTTAAAGATTTTATTTATTTATTCATTTATCCCCCCCTTGCTGCTTGTGCTCGCTGGGTCAGCTAACCACGCCGTGCGGGCGGGCTTGCCTTCACCAGGAGGCCCCGGGAACCGAACCCGGGACCTCCCATATGGTAAACGGGAGCCCTACTGATTGAGCCACAGCCGCTTCCCTACTAGTAACTTTTTTTAGTTACTTTTGTAAATGGAATTTTTTTCTTGATTTCCTCCTCAAATTGCTCATTACTAGTGTATAGAAACACCACTGATTTTTATATGTTGTTTTTGTATCCCGCTACTTTGCTGAATTTGTTTATTAGCTTTTTAGCTTTGTTGTAGACTTTTTGGAACTTTCTATATATAGGTCTGTGTTAAAGCTTTATGTCTTTCTTTCCAGTTTGGATGCTTTTTGTTTCTTTTTCTTGCCTAACTACTCTGGCTAGAATTTCTGATACAATGTTGAAAAACAGTGGTAACAGGGGGCCTCCTTGTCTTGTTCCAGATCTTAGAGGACACACTTTCAGTCTTTCACTATTGAGTATCATGTTAGCTGTGGAGTTTTTCAAATATGCCCTTTATCATGTTGAGGAAGTTTCCTTCTATTCCGATTTTTCTGCATGTTTTTACCTTGAAAGAAAGCTGTACTTTGTCAGATGCATTTTCTGTATCAATGGAAATAATCGTGTGTTTTTTTTTCCCCCTTAGTTTTACAGTTTTGCATTTACCCTTTTAGTTACCTTTACTGAAAATCTTCATTTCTTTACACTACTCCAAGCCACTCTCTCCTGTCTTTTCCTTTCAACTTACAGAACTCCCTTTAGTAACTCTTGCAGGGTAGGTCTTTTGTTGTTGAACTCTCTCACTTTCTGTTTATCTGTGAATATTTTAAACTTTCCCTTGTTTTTGAAGGACAGTTTTTCCAGATAAAGAATTTTTGGCTGACAATTTTTTTCTTTCAGTACCTTAAATATATCTTACCACTATCTTCTTGCCTCATGATTTCTGATGAGAAATTGGCACTTGTTGAGTATCTCTTGTATGTGATGGATCTCCCTTATCTTGCTGCTTTCAGAATTCTTTATCTTTGGCATTTGACATTCTGATTAGTATGTGTCTTGGAGAAGGTCTGTTAGGATTTATTCTGTTTGGAATATGTTGTGCTTCTCAGACAGATATATTTGTAAGAGTTAGAAATTTTTCAGCTACTATTTCCTCAGATATTCTTTCTGCTCCTTTTCCCTTCTCTTTTCCTTCCTGGATACCCATATACATATGTTTGTGCGCTTCATGCTGTCACTCAGATCCCTGAGACACTGCTCATTTTTTTCTATTCTTTTCTCTATATGTTGTTCTGACTATATGATTTTAATTGTCTTGTCTTCTGGTTTGCTGATTCTTCTGCCTGTTCAATTCTGCTGTTGAATTCCTCCAGTGTTTTTTTTTTTTTTTTTTTTTTTTTTTTGAGGTACCAAGGACCAGAGATTGAACCCTGGACCTTGTATGTGGGAAGCTGGTGCTCAGCCGCTGAGCCACATCTGCTCCCTTCCAGTGTATTTTTTTTTTTTTTTTAAGATTTATTTATTTACTTTTATCCATTTTAAACACCCCCCTCTCGTTTTTGCTTTTTTTGTGTCTATTCACTGGGCAATTCTCTGTGTCTGTTTTCTGCCCTCTCTTCTCATTCTTCTCTTCCTGTCTTCACTGGGATTTGATCCTGGGAACCTCTGATGTGGGAGAGAGGCGTCCTACTACCTGCGTCACCTTAGTTCCTGGTTTTTTGGTACGTCTCGTCTTGGCTCTCCCTTGTGTCACTCTCCTGTTAAGTCATCATCTTGCTGCATGGCTTGGCGGGGCCTGACAGCGCACCCGTGTGCGGGACCTGGGGGCTCACCTGCTTAGGGACCTGATGGCATATCCGCACACTGGGCCTGGCGGCGTACCCGCTTACAGGGCCTGGTGGCCCATGCGCCTTCTATATTTTTCTTTATTTTTACTGGGAGGTCCCAGGGATCGAACCCAGGTCCCCTCCATATGGGAGACGGATGCCCAACCATTTGAGCCACATCCGCCCCCTCACCCCCAGTGTATTTTTAATCTTCATTATTGAGCCTTTCATTCCCATAATTTCTGTTAACGTTTCTTTTTAAACTTTCAGATTCTTCTTTGTGCTCACAAATTATCTTCTTAATATCCTTTAGCTCTATATCAATATTTTCCTTCATCTACTTGAATTGATTTAGAAGATTTGTTTGAACTTGTTTGATTAGTTCCAGATTCTGTGTCCTCTGAAGTTTTAATTTGTTCCCTTGACTGAGCCATATCTTCCTGTTTCTTAATATGGCTTGTAATTATTTGCTAATGTCTGACCATCTGATTATTTTGATGTGTAAATTCTGAAGGTCAGTTTCTCCCTCTTGCCTAGGGTTTTATTGTTGATTGCCTTTGTTAAGCCTCTTTGACACTTGGTCCAGTTTACTCTGGACCTTTAGAGTAGCCTGTGTTTAACTGTTCTGATTTTCTCAGCTGTTCTTCATCTAATTCTTTCTCTGATATGTGATACAATTTTTAATATTGTACTTTTTGTGCAATTGTTTCACCTCCAGGAGGAAGCTTCCTTTCCTGTTCCTTTTCCAGGAATCTTGATCTATTCTGCTTGTTCTTGTGTAGGGTTTTCTCCCCAACTCCTATGATTTAAAAAAAATTCTCTCCCTTACTCAGTGCCACCTTTTCCTTATACTTTTCAATCTTGGGACAGTTCAGTCCCCCTGCTGCCTCTGTGTTTTCTTTGAGAGTTTTCTGCCTTCAGTTTCTTCTCATTAGGGTATCCCATCCCAGAGACCCATATGTGGTCAGTCTAGAAAGATGGGTCAATCCAGAAAGGTCCATTTTGCATTTAGGTGTTCCAGCAAACAGAGATTGGAGTGAGTGTGCACACCTCTTGACAACGGGTCTGCCACAGCTTCTCTCTCTCTGTCTCCCCCCCCGCCTTGGGGGCACTTTTGTATGTGGCACTGCTCAGCTGCTTGTATTATGTACACTTTTGGTCTCTGTGGCCTTGGGTTCCTGTGCCTGGTATCTGTGGGGTTCTCATTTGCTGCTGTGTGTGGCTCTCTGGTCTGCATCTGTGGCAGGATGCACCTGGGCCATGCTGCCTCTGTGGGACTCCTAACGTGCATGCAGTGGAGTAAGGGGGAGGAGTCCAAACTGGCAGGTTCAGGAAGAAAATCCCCTACCTTATTTCAGTGATTCTTTTTATTCTTTGATTCAGCCTTTGTGTAGTCCTTCTACAGTCTCTCTTGTCCTCCAGATTTCCTAGCAAGTGGGGTTTGTCATTCTATTAGTTGATTCTGAGGGGAGACTTCATTTCTTTTCTTGGCTGAATAATATTCCATTGTATGGCTATACCACATTTTATTAATCTGTTCACCACTTGATGGCCATTTGAATTGTTTCTACTTTTCGGCTATTATGAATAGTGCAGCTGTGTATATTTGGGTGCAAGTTATTGTGTGAACATATGTTTTAAATTTTCATGGGTATGTACCTAGCAGTGGAATTCTGGGTTGTATGGTAACTCTAACCTTTTGAGGAATTGCCAGATTTTTTTCCAATATGGCTGTGCCATTTTATATTTGTACCAGAGTTCTGATTTCTCCTTTATGTCTTTACCAACACTTAGTTTAGCTGAAGCTTTTTTTTTTTTTTTTTTTTTTTTTTAGTTTTTAATTATAGACATCCTATTGTATGTTAAGTGCTATCTCATTTGGTTTTTCTTATACAGTTCCCTGTTGGCTAATAATATTGAGCATGATTTCGCATGTTTATTGGCCATTTAAATATCTTCTTTGGAGAAATGTATATTCAGAAACTTTCCACATTTTAAAATTGGGGTTTTTTCCCTTTTATTATTGAATTATGTGTTATTTAGATATTCTGGATGCAAATCTCTTATCAGATATATGATTTGCAAATAATTTCTCGCATTTATCAGTTGTCTTTTCACTTCTTGATGGTGCACTTTGAAGCACAAAATACTAACATTTTAGGGAAGTCCAATTTATCAATTCCTTTTTTTCCTTTCGTTGCTTGTGCTTTTGGTATCGTATCTAACAAACCATTGTCTAATCTAAGATCACAGATTACGGCCGTGTTTTCTTCTAAGAGTTTTGTTGTTTTAGATCCTATATTTAGGTCATTGATCCATTTTGAGTTAATATTTATATATGGTATGAAGCTGGAGTCCAACATGATGCTTTGCTTGTGGATATCCAATTGTCACACAGCATGACTGGTTGGAAAGACTCTTCTTTGCACATTGCATCTTGCCACTCTTGTCAAAAACTAATTGACTATATGGGGTATTAGTTCTGGGCTGGCTCAGGTTCCTTCATTAATAAAACATTAAGGGGATGTCTGGTGATCATAAGACTTCAAAGTTGTAAAACGGTGAGGGGCACAAAATGGGGGTCAGTCACAAGGTTTTTACAATGATAAGATACAGGTTATATAGTTTTACAATAATTATCAGAGATCAAGGCATCTGGATTCTAGATCACCAAGTTTCAGTAATTTTAGGTATTTATTTTTTGCTATTCTACAATATACTAGAAAGTAAAAAGGCCTCTATATAATGATTCAGTAATCATAATCATTTGTTAATTCTTAACCCTCAATTACAATATTAGAAGAGTTTTTGTCATCTTTCAAATCTGGTTACACTTTTTATTTTAGATGAAAATAGGGAAAGCTTTTTGATAACTTTCTGCATTTTGATTGATTAACATACTCCGTTCACAATCTCTGACTCTTGGATTCCAGAACTTTAAATACTTAGGGTTTAGGTAAATAGCTCTTAATTTGTAAAATACAGAGTTTTAGAGAATCTTAAAAATATATATTTGAAGCTTTAAAGGAACAGGCTTGAACAGAGAGGAACTCATTCTAGAAATCTATATAGAAGATTTGTCCATTTATGCCGTATGCTTTTCTGAATTCATAGGACCACCACAAAGCAACTGCTTTGTCAGTAGAGGCTAAGTAAGGGCTGCAGAGTGAGATCTTTTAAGTCTACATAATAATGTAGAATTATGTATTGATAGTCTTTAATATCGGAGGCAAGAAGGCCTAACAGAGACAGTTTTGCAGTAGATTAGGCAAGAGATGTTAAAAACCTTAACTAAAGTAGGTACATGGCCATAAGAATGGAAAAGAGGGATTAAAAGACAAAGTTACAAATTACTTTTAGGGCTAATAATTCTGTGTGTTTATATATAGCAAATGTGAAAATAATTTTTGATGGTATACTCAAAGGACTAATTAATGGAAAGAATTGACTATCGGTTTCTTGACTATGGGCTTTTAATTAAGAAAAGCTTGAGAAAACTGATTTTTTAGTTGCCATCCCTGAGGTGATTATTTTCTCTCAAGTTTCATTTGCCTTATTATAATTTCAAGTCATTATAAAAGGGTCATTGAGAAAGGGAGTTACCAAGAATATAACTATTAACATTTTATTTACACCCTTATTTAATCAACTGGATGACCTTATAGATATTTAAATTGTCAGTGGAACTTCCTGAGTATAGTTTAAAGCTTGCTCACATTTTTAGGGGAAGGTCTCTGAAAAGTATTTGGATAAATGGAGTTGGTTTTGTCAGTAGCAGCAAAAGGTCCTTGTGCAGTGTGTGTCAGCTGTTTTTTTCTACGCTGTTTTGCAAGCCCATCTTGTTCAGTCTTCCTAAAAGATGTGAGGAATTGAAAAAGCATGTGGTTGTCAGACCTTGGTAGAATTGACAGATAGTAGCTTAGTGACTCAAATGTTCTACTTTTTAAAGTCTAAACTTTGTGGTATGTGGAGTAAGTTATAGTTTATACTTTCTCAGTAATGTAATGATTAGAGCAAGTTTTTTAGGTGATCATGTGTACATTGACATAACTATTCTTGTGAAGATGCATAAGGGAGATCATAATGTTCTGCAGTGTTCAGCTCATATATTTGACACCAGGCGACTCCACACTCTGAACTGTTTCTATGGCAAACATATGTATATTGTAGAATGTTCATAGCAAATGATTCTGTTTACAAGGTGCTTGTCAAGTTATATTGGGATAAAGGTTTATCTCCTTTGAAGGAAAGGATGAATTGTGGAGACACAGCCTACAAATCCCAAGTTAAACATCTTGAAGATTTATGACTTATGTCATTTTTTTCCCTTGAAATTTTCCACTTTCTTGGGTTTGAGATTATTCGGCAAAGGGTTGTCACTCAAATTTAGCCCTTCTGTCACTATATGCTTGTCATTATTGGTTCTTGTTAAACTGTTGCAGGTATTTCTTAATTTGTCTACTAGTTTCCTCTCCTTGCCATGGTGCAAATAGTCATCCTAGTAATTGTCCTCTGCCCTGTTGCAATCATGATATACCTGTCTGAAATCTAACATTAGAGACCCCAGCTGACCTTCCTAGCTCTCTTCCCCTACCCTTCAGCCTGCCACTCTAGTTAATCTGGACCGCTCACCCTTCTCTGAATGCTCATTGTTTTACCACCTCTCCTTATTTTGACTCATGTTATGCCCTATGGCAAGAATATTCTTTCTTCTCATCGAATCCTTCTTTCAGAATCATTCCCATCCTTAATTGCCCTGCTCATGAGCTATTATGCTTTCTTTTTTTTTTTTTTTTAAAGATTTTATTTATTTATTCATTTATCCCCCCCCTTGCTGCTTGTGCTCACTGGGTCAGCTAACCACGCCGTGCAGGCGGGCTTGCCTTCACCAGGAGGCCCCGGGAACCGAACCCGGGGCCTCCCATATGGTAAACGGGAGCCCTACTGATTGAGCCACAGCCGCTTCCCTATGCTTTCTTGATTGTAGTAGCTAGAAGTGATCCCTCTTCATTAATGTGTCTCTGTCTTTAACAGCTAGCACTTACCACAGCTTGTTTTGTAGTTAGTCATTAGTATTTTTTGGTATCTCTTCAATTTATTTTATTTTATTTTTATTTTTTTAAGATTTATTTTATTTATTTATGCCCTCCGCCCCTTGTTTTCTCTTGCTGTCTTTTCTCTGTGTCCATTTGCTGTGTGCTCTCTGTGTCTGCTTGTCTTCTCTTTAGGAGACACTGGAAACTGAACCTGGGACCTCCCATGTTGGAGAGAGGGGCTCAGTCGCTTGAGCCACCTCAGCTCCCTGCTTTGTTGTGTCTCTCATTGTCTTTCCTCTTTGTGTCTCCTTGTTGTGTCATCTTATTGCGTCAGCTCGCCACACCTGCCCATCGCTGTCTTGCTCGTCTTCTCCAGGAGGCACAGGGAACCGAACCTGGGACCTCCCATGTAGTAGGCAGGAGTTCAATCGCTTGAGCCACATCTGCTTCCCTCCAATTGATTTTAAACAATGTGAAGGTAGTGACTTTGTCTTGTGTAATTTTGTATCCTACCCAGGGCCTAGAGGTCGACTGGAAGGGGAAAACAGCACTGGACTCCAAAGTCAAGACACCACATTTAAATCACAGCTCTGCCATTAACTGCTTTTGTGACTCTGGATAAGTCACCTAATTGTTTTATACCTTGGTGTCTTTACTTATAAAATGAAGGGACTGAAAGTCGATTTGTAGGTGCCTTGGTAGTTTGGGCACTCTGGTTTCCTCCATAGCACAGTAGTTCCTTGCAGATAGTAAATGCTTAATAAATAGTTAACGAATAAATGATGTAGGACCTCATGCTTCTTCATTATTATTGCTTGTGTTCTGTTGTCTGTTGGACCCCTTTTGTACTAAGTGAAAGCACAATGTCTGGCATTTAATGGGTACTCCTTTGTTGGTCCTTTCAGTCAGATCCATTGTCTGGTTTCTCATAGAATGTATGATTATTTATGGACTGTTTTCCACTAGCTTCCCACTACTTTGTTTCCAGATTGCTAAACTCTTTGCATGTAGTCTCCTTGAAACTCTACAGTTTTTCAGTTTTTTTTTTTTTTCATATAGCAAAATCTTGGTCCATTTTCCCCTAAAACATTATTTATAGTAGGTAGTACCCATTCATTCTGTGTAATACAGATATGTATAGTAGGTACATAAATAGTCAAATTCATGTCTTTATGTAATATGTTCATTGTATAGCATGGAATTTAGATCTTTTTCCTAAAAATGGTTATTGATTTTTTTTTTTCCCCTCAAGGGTGGTTAAGAAAGTGGCTCAGTACATGGCTGATGTATTGGAGGACAGTAAAGATAAAGTTCAGGAGAATCTGTTGGCCAATGGAGGTAAGCTAATGTTTCATGATTTGATAATTATCAACTTAAATAAGGTGAATGACTTAGATACAAAAACAAGAGAATTTTTTTTAAAAAAACAGTCTATAGATAAGTGTATTAGGTACAATAAAAAGCCATTAAAATCTCTTGTTGATGAATTGGGTGATACTGCCACTTATATGTTGTCTCCTGAAACATAATCTCATGTAAGACAGTATAATATGGCTAATGATATGGATGTCATGTGTTTCTTAAAAACAATCCTACAAAGCTGTTTCTTAGTACTTTTGGGGATCTATTTGATAAACTCACATTTGTAAGTAAGTGTCTGAGATATTGTTCCAGCATCTATCAAACAGTGGCTCAGCATTGTTCCAGCTGAACACCTGCAGTTTTTGCTAAGTTTTCATATTTTATAACATCCAAATCCATAGCCTTATATTAGACATTATTAATTTATTATACAGTATTTTAATTACCTAACAGCTCTGACAAATACCCCACAATTAAAAGGCTTAGCAACAGGAACTCATTGGCTCATAGTTCAGAGACTAGAACGCTTCCTCCCCCTGGGGTTGGTATCTTCTGGTTGGCTGGCAGCCTTGGATTCCATGTCAAGACACGTGTTGGTGTCTTCTCTTTTCTTTCCCGGAGTCTGCTGACTTCCAGCTTTTGGCTGCTCCCTCTGTTTTCTCCCTTTATGTCTGAATTTCATTCTGTTTATAAATGACTCCAGCAATCCGGGTTAAAGCCCAAACTGATTCAGTTGGCTACACCTTAATTAAAAATAACACCTTCAAAAAGTCCTATTTACAATGGTGTCTTAGTTTGTCAGTGGGCTGCCGATGCAAAGTACCACAAATGTGTTGGTTTTTATAAAGGGGATTTATTTGGGGTAAAAGCTTACAGTTCTGAGGCTGTGAAATGTCCAGATCAAGGCACCATCAGAGGTGCTTTCTCACCAAAGTCAGCTACCGTTGATCTTGGCATCCTGCAATGTGATCCAAGCATATGGCAGGGCTCATCTCCTCAGCCTTGAACTGCCCCGTGGGCCCAGCCTCTTGGGGGCTTTGTGCTTAAGTGATCCTCAGGTACTCTCTCACATGGCAGGACAAAAAATGGAAGCTTCTTTTTTCTCTTTGTCTATGTTTATGTAAGACCCAGCAAGAGAGACTTAACCTGAGTTAATCCAATAAAAAGCCATCTAGGGGGATGGATGTGGCTCAAATGATTGGGCATCCGTCTCCCATATGGAGGGACCCGAGTTCGATCCCTGGGACCTCCCCGTAAAAAAAAAAAAACGAAAAAACACAACATAGGAAAAAAAAAAAAACATCTAATCAAGTGACCTAAAGTGAATCTAATGCAGTCAAAGGGCATCACACCAACAGTAATAGATTAGTTTAAAAATGTAATGTTTTTTTGGGATTCACAAAATTCAAAGTATCACAAAAGGGTTCCCACCCACAGGAATGGATTAAGATTAAGAACATGTTTTTCTGGGGTATGTAATTCAAATCCCCAACACAGAGTAATGCCTCTTACCCTTAAATTTATGGTATTTCTTTTTTTTTTTTTTTTTTTTAAAAAATATTTATTTTTTTTCCCCCCCCCCCGGGGGGTTTTTTTTTTTTTTTTAAAGATTTTATTTATTTATTCATTTATCCCCCCCTTGCTGCTTGTGCTCGCTGGGTCAGCTAACCACGCCATGCGGGCGGGCTTGCCTTCACCAGGAGGCCCCGGGAACCGAACCCAGGGCCTCCCATATGGTAAACGGGAGCCCTACTGATTGAGCCACAGCTGCTTCCCCCCCTTGGTTTTTTTTTTTGTGCTCACTGTCTTGCTCTCTGTGTCCATTCGCTGTGTGTTCTCTGTGTCTGCTTGTCTTCTCTTCTCATCTTCTCTTTTGGAGGCACTGGGAACTGATCCTGGGACCTCCAATGTGGGAGAGAGGCATTCAATCGTTTGTACAACCTCAGCTCCCTGGTTTGTTGTGTCTCTCATTGTCTCTCCTCTTTGTCTCTTTTTCTTGCACCAGCTCTCTGTGTGGGCCAGCTTGCTTTTACCAGGAGGCCCTGGGAATTGAACCTGGGACCTCCTATATGGTAGACAGGAGCCCAGTTGCTTGAGCCACATCCACTTCCATATGGTATTTCTTTAATCCTCATAAAATAGTACACTATAGACCTCTCTGTGGCTAGAGACTAATATTTAAATAGAGTTTATTCTGTGTAAAAATGACTTTGTAAAGATGAGTTTGACCTCATTGTTATTATTTGTACTGCATTTGTTGTTCTCTTATGAACTATCATTTTGGCATTTGCTTCATTTTATATTAGGTCCATCTTTAGTGGGTCTTTATAATAAATAATCCTTTCCTTTTATTCTGTACTGTGTTGTCTGCTGTTATGAGGTCACTGTAGTTTTCAGGTCTGGTGTTCCTCTGATCTCGTTTTGTCTTGAAATAATCAAGAAATATTTATTGAATCAATAAAAGAGATCGTAATTTAATTTTGCTCTTGGTTATAATAGTGATCCTAATCTAATTGTTTATTGTTTCTATTAATTTGTGTGTGGGGACAGAGGAACAGAAGGGAATTACGGGAGATAATTTACAGTCCCTTTCCTGATCTTCTCAGGTATTGGATGAACAGGCAGTCCAGTAGGTAGAACAGGGTTGATAGTTTGTGGGTAATCCATCTAAAATTGCTTTTGGAATCCATCTAAAATTGGCTTATGGGTGTTATGTAAGGAGAAGTTGAGGAGAGAAAGGTATTTTTATATGAATTGCTTTTGTCAGTTAGCTTTGCCATACTTGACATTTGGTTTTCCTGACCTTGATCCCATTAGACTTGATGCCTTAAGTCTTCTTGATTCCTCAGCTTCCAGGGAGGTTATTGAAACTCTTTGGTTCTCCATTTTTATTCTCCCTATTTGAAAGCAAAAAGATCTGTGTTTTAAAGATTACTGAAGTGTAGACTCCGAGAAACAGTCATTGCATATCTTCACAGGTAAATTCAGTTTCAGTTTTAGTAAGTTAGCAAAAGAGAACATTTTTTGTCAACTTCTGCTTATTGAGAAGACAATTCGAAGTATCTTTTTAATTTTCACATCTCTCTTTCCTATTATGGGGCATATCATGGGTATATGTGTATATTAAGTCATCAAATTAGTAGGAGAGTCTTAATATATGTATTTTAAATTTTGAGTAAGAAGACAAGATCTTCAGATTGCAGGGTAAGATTTTTTTATTAATCCATGTTACTTAATATAGTTCCACATTTATTTAATCAGAACTCTTCAGAAATGAGATATTTGCTGATTTTCTCAAGGCCAGCTTCTGCATTAAAATGTATTACTGCGTAATAAACTATAAAAAATTTCATTGTTTCATCTTCAGTAATTAATTTATTCCCTCATTTCAGTTGACTTGGTTACTTACATAACAAGATTCCAGTGGGACATGGCCAAATATCCAATCAAGCAGTCTCTGAAAAATATTTCTGAAATAATTGCCAAGGTAAGATCAAAATGGAAACTAAGTAGAACACATTGATTTATAGTGACTTTATTTATTTTATAAATATTTGGCTATGAAATAATTCATACTTTAGCTTTTAAGTATTGTGTCAATAGTTTTTTAAAATAAGTAGCTTTAACATTCTATAATTATTATTTATAAATTTTAAGTGTGACTAAGATCATGTAGAGTAGGAAATTGGAATCTGTTAAAGGTTTATGAGTCATTTAGGTAGATGATAATATAGTCAACTAAGTTTTACATGTGGTACTTTTTCAAAACATTAAACTTTATGGGGTCTCTGACCCCTTTGAACTCATCAGTATTGATCCTCTACTCAGAAAAATACCCATATTTATGTACCAAATGATTTTATGTACAATTTTCAGGGAGTATACAGACTCTGAAACTCTTCTGTTAACTCACCAAGTTGAGTTCTTTTTATCTTGAGAAGTCCTTGAATGAGAGAAAATGCAAAGTTCTTTCCCAAAATTATGAGGCAAATCAGCAAGCACCTATTTGCGAACAATTGTAATGGCCCAGCGAGGGTGATAAGTCTGGTTAAAATTACTTGGACTGATTTTTCCCTGGTTTCCAGTGACCTAGTAGTATAGTATGCTCTTGAGTTGAATGTAAATGAATAGCCTATCAAAGGTTTTAACTAAAGTCTCATGTAATTTAATGAGAAGGAGTAGTTTGATAATATAAAGTAGTGCTATTTATATATATCTATATAAAATATGACTGAGCCTTATTTGGCAAAGCTTTAGCTTTTCCTTGCTTCCTCATATTGTTAGAAACAAAATTGTTTAAAATAAGTTTGTGGTACTTCTTCCTCATTGGGCATAAAATCTGAAACTTTTAAAATTTATGGACTGCTAATGTAGTTAGTACTTTGGGTAATTTTGAATGCCAATTAACAATGAGATTTAAAAGTAGACTAAACTGTAGGCTTTGAGTAATCAGAAATAATTAAAAAGAAGCAGATTAGAGAGAGCCACCTATAAATACAGAGCTGATTTTCAGTTAAGTTCTCCAAGTGGAAATAGCAGTAGTATTTAGTCTCCTGGGTAATTTACTTATTTATTATATATTAATACAGTTGGTATTATTCTCCCTTCATCTCTGTTATTTAACTGGTGTGTATTCTGAAAATATAAATTGATTTTAATGGCAGCCTAAGCCAAATAATCAGGGAGAGAAAAATGTATATGGTATATATGAAAATGAAATAAAAATGTGGAGAGTGACTGTTCACCTTCCCAAGGTGGTACATTATGTCTGACATGCAAAATCTGGTAGAAAGATTAGAGAGGGTAGTGGGTCGCCTGGAGGCAATATCCTAGGTCTCTAACATGCACCATGGGTATGGAGACAGTTATCCAAAAGGAGCAGCTCCTGATGTGGAAGCATTTGACTTGCTGCTTGCCAGTCCTGTAGCAGAGTACCTGAAGATCAGTAAAGAGATTGGGGGAGATGTGCAGAAACACACGGAGATGGTCCACACAGATCTGAAGTAGAAGTGAGCTCCCTTGATTACAGCCTTTCAGTGCCAGCAACCTGCAGGTAATAAGCTTTCTGAATTCTTGGCACCCATCTCAGAGCAGATCCAAGAAGTGATAACCTTTCGGGAGAAGAACCGAGGCAGCAAGTTGTTGAATCACCTGTTAGCTGTCAGTGAAAGCATGCGGCCCCTGGGTTGGGTGGTTATGGCTCCCAAGCCTGGCCCTTATGTGAAAGAAATAAATGATGCTGCCATGTTTTATACATATTGAGTCTTCAAGGAGTACAAAGATGTGGATAAGAAACATGTGGACTGGGTCACAGCTTACCTAAGTATGATAGAGCTGCAGGCTTACATTAAGGAGTATCATACCATTGGACTGGTCTGGAGCAAGATGGGCCCTGTGGCAAAATAACTGAGTGGATTGCCATCTGAACCCTCTGCTGGATCAGGTCCTCCTCTTTCCCCCTCCACCAGATGATCGTCTTGCCTCCCACCAGTTCCCACCAGTTTGGGCTCAGATGACTCTGCTTCAGGGGTTACTCTATCAACAGTCTTGGGAAGAATAAAACAGTGCCCAGGAAATAATAGATAAGAATGTTCACACAAGTTAATCTTTTTCTAACAGTGAGAATGAGGATAGCAACTGGTGTGATTCTACTTTTTCAGACTAATTTTTCACTGTTGACAAGGTTGTACTGGACTAAACGCTGAGGCTTGACCCTCTGGCATTCCAAGCAAAATTGTTTCTTACTAGTATTCCTTTGATTTTGCATTCCGTACTAGGTCTGCCTGAACCATGAGATTGTAGGTTCTCCTGTACCAGCTGCTGTAGTGTAGCAAAGTTAAAGGAGTCTTTGACCTGTTCTTTCTCTGGGATCTCTGCCTAGCACCTTCTTACAGAGATGAATTAAAAAGAAAAGGGGGAAAAAAAATAAAAAGAAAAGGGGGTGGGGATGGGAAGGAAAAACAGTACACCATTCCAAGGAATCTGGCATTCCTTCCTCCTTCCATGCTCGGTTCCTGCCATCCATCTTTACTACATTCTCTTCCCTTTCTTGCTCGACAGCTATGGCTTCTGTCCAGGCACCTGAGCAGGGGACCAGCACCTCCACTCACTGCAGGCTGGTTTTAGGTCTCTGTTTACAGCAGAACCTAGCACAGCATTGCTAATGTAGATTTCAGTTTTTCCCTCTAGGACAAACACTTATCAAAATATGCAGCTTTTTTGGTAGGAGAGATTGTCCTGTGACTTCTACCCATTTCCTGAGACCTGTGGGGATAATCCTTTATGTACTTTAAAGTTATACAGTAAATAGAATCAAGTTAATACCAAAAATAAAATAAAATAAAAATGTGATGTGGTAGTAGGGATGATTAATTATATATATAATCAAGAAATAGCAACAATATAAAAGGTGGAATAACATAGCTGAGTGATTATCAAACTGCCTGTTTGATAAATTCCTCATTAATATTTGGAATTGAAAGTAGTCTTTTTGTTGGATTATTTCATGAATTAGTTATTAAAATAACAAACTTAAATATTAGCTTCCCTGTATACCTGAGATATTTGACATATAAATTTTAAATGTTGTTTAGTTATTTGGAGAACATTGTACTGCTCAGATATATCAGCAGAGGAACAATCCTTGTCTTTAAGCTGAAAAACAAATTTCAGGATAATTGAATAAAATCAGTAAGACCTGGTATTCTTTTATTTTTGAGTTATATGTTTATGGTTGTAGCTCAATCTTTTTAAGGTTTGAGGACATACATGTTTAAAAGATAACATGTGTAAACTAATTTTAATAGAAAAGTACAGGTTTAATTCTTCAAGACTTGAGTACATTAAAAATGCCAAGTCTATGAGCCTGGGAATACAAAGATGAAAGACTATTGCTCTCAACCTGCAAACTGAGTCTGGAGTAAGGGTGGGGGCCAAAGAGATAGAACACAGAGAAGACTGGACTGGTTTACCTTAATGAGATTGTGCAGAGAGGTGATATTTGAAGAGAGTCTGAAAGGGCATGTTGGAGGGCAGGCAGAGAAGAGAGGAACTAAGAGGAGGGTAGCATTTATAAAGGCATGGAGGTGGGAAGGAGCATGTAGAATTTTGGAAAGAGAAAACCACTGTGGTTGGGCACTAGGTAGGTGGGAGAGTGGCAAAAGATGAGGCCTTTAAAGGAAAGTCAACATCATCAGGACTTTTATATGAAGACTTGTTAAATCAAATTAAAGAACATATGTTTTTAAAATGTAACATTACTCAGCTTGTAAAAATTTCTGAGATGAGAATTATTTACAGAAAATTTTTCATCTGATTTATTTAGTGAACAAAATTGAGCAATAATTTACCACCAAAAGAAATGGACAAAAATTAGGGCCACAATTTATTAATATTATGGGTAGGAAGTTAAATAGTAGAAAATGGTATAGTTACACATGAAGACAATGTTTGCTATACAATGACTTGTAAAGCCATGGTTATATGGTAACAAATCACATAAAAGACTAGGGTTATTAAATTTAAGTTGAATGATTTTCCTGTTTTATTTTGAATTGAGCCCCGACCCTTCTGTAAGGTGGAATGTTACTGCTTAAAATGTAAAGGAAAAAGGCTAGTCAGAGATTATTAGTTTTAAACTGAAATGTATGCCACTTAACATCTTGTATTCTTTTTGGTAGATTGCAGTATTATTAGGAGAATAAGATTTTGGAATTTCAAAATTTGCACCTTAGAAATCCTCCAGCCTTGTAATTTTATAGATGGAAAAGTAGAGACACACAAAAATGTATTTGCATCTTGTAAAAATGAACCTGAAAGCCCTCTGTCTACTTTTCAGCTCTTAATTTACATTAGTATATCTGATAAAATAGAACTAATGAAATGCTATCCCAAGATCAGCAAGCCGTGTTTTGAGTAGAGTCAAAAAGATAATTTTATTAGGTTAGAAGTATTTTAATTTCGAGGATATTCTAGTATTTAGAAAGTTTTTTATGCATGTATCAGATCTAAGACTATATTATTACTCCATTTTACAGATAAGGAAGCAGTCAGAGAGGTGAGGTGACTTATCTTGTACCACACAGCTAATAGTGTGGAGCCATGAATTAAAACCAGTACTTCAAATCTTAAATCTACTTTATGTTTTCTCTCTAAATTGTTAGTTTTAGACATCTTTTTGAAAAATTAGTTTTGTAACATTTATAAATAAATTCAACTAAGATTTTAATTTCATTGAGAAAATATTTTGTGTAATGATAGTGGAGTTGGAAAGAAAGAAAGTCTCTGTGTAATTTAGTTCCTTTTGGAACTTTTAATTAGTAATCATCAAAACTAGTAGTGGCCCTAGATTCCATTTACATGATTTAAGAAATAATAAGTAGTAATAATTAAGACACATGTAACCTAAACACATTATCTATTAGTAGAAAGTGTCATAGCCATGAAAAATAAAGCAGCATATTTTTAAAATGACTTTTTAATCGAACTTTTAAAATAATAGGATAGTTGTAGATCAGGAACTAGTGGTTTTTTGGTAAAAGTAAATGTCAAAGTACAGCTATTTTAATTGAGTTGGGGCAGATATTTGAAAATTTTATTTTTTTTCTTTTATTTTAAAGGGGGTAACTCAGATTGACAATGACCTGAAATCTCGAGCATCTGCATACAATAACCTGAAAGGGAATCTTCAGAATTTGGAACGGAAGAATGCGTAAGCATATCAAGTATATGTGAATATTAAAAATTTGGGGAAACATTCTAGTATACATTGAGTTAGATATTGTTGGGCTTTAGTAGCTTCTAGTTTATGTTGTTTCTGTTATCAAAATGGTGTATTTTTTCAGTACACAGAGAAAAGTCCATAAGGTGTAAATTTGTAGATTTAGGCCAGTCAAAACAGGTGCTAGGCTGATTTATTATACTTGTTTCCTAATACTTGGAAGTAGAATTAGGCCCTGGTTTATCCCTTCATTCATTTGATACTTCACTGAAAAAGTGGCAAAAGTTAATTGGTTTAAATCAATCATAGTATAATTGCATAGTTTGCTGCTTAAAGACTCCTTTTATGATATAAACAGTCATTCTCTAATTTGTATGTTTTTCAAGTTTAGATTATTTTTCACACAGTAGGTTTTCTTAAAATAGGCACACTTATTTTGATTGTTCTCCTTTTATTTGGTATATCTACTCCAAGTTAGTTTTAAGGACTTAACTACTCAGATTATCCATTCCTATCTAGAATCCCCAGAGAGAAACGTGATTGGATACTGGTCAGTGATACAACAACAAGACGTTTTACTTATGAAAGATCGTTACTGGAAGACCACTTGAAGACTGATTTGAAAGAGATGATTATTAGGCTAACTAACCAAATGTTACCCAGGGTGAGGGAGGAAATCCAAAGGTTGTGCTTAGATGATACAATTTTATGATTATGAAATAGACTTTAATTGATGTCTAATGCATAGCACTTACCCACACATGATATTGTGTGTGTAATCAAGAGAAAAGCTGAGTAATTAAAGCAAACACAAAGGGTGATACTAGAGGCAAATTTTGCCAAATGTTGACATATTTTTGGTTGCAGGGGTGGAAACTTCTCAGCTAAATTTTTTTGTTTGTTTATTTTCAGCTAAATTTTGACTTCTTAATTAAGGCTCATCATCATCTCTTGAGATAAATACATATATACCACGAATAGCCTCCAATTTGTTTATTATAGCATGTAATTATTTATATAATTGTAACACATAGTTATCAGCCTAATGATTTTTTTCTTATTCTTCAGAGGAAGCTTGCTAACTAGAAGTCTAGCGGAAATTGTGAAGAAGGATGACTTTGTTCTTGATTCAGAGTATCTCATCACATTATTGGTGGTAGTTCCAAAGTACGTCTTTCTATTACAAAAGGTTTTTACTCATTAAAATATAAGAAAAATGTTAGTAGCTGATATTGCAATTTTTCCAGAAAAAAATTTTTTTTCTGAAAGTTTTCCAGAAAAACCAAGTGTAGAGGGAATATATCACCTTGCCATTCATTCTATCATCTAACCTATATTCATGAGACACATACAGTGGAATTAAGTTCATAACCTGTCATCTCAAGTACAAATTGAGATTCCAAATCAAATTTAGAAACTTGGTAGAGTTGGCTATTTAAATAGTTAAGTAATGCTAAATTATTGGATTTTTTAAAAACACAGATTTTAGATTTTTCAAAATAGGAAAGCCTTTGTATTTGTTCTTCTGAAAAAATCTTTATGACTGGGTAGGTTAAATTAAACCCCATAAGAAGCAAATGATAGATTAGATGAGGGTTAGCAAACTTTTTCTGTAAAGGGCCAGATAGTAAATATTTTAGACTTTGTGGGCCATATGGTTTCTTTTATGACTACTCAACCTGCCACGTTGACTTTGCCATTGTAGCTGAAAGCAGCCATAGACAATAAAATAAGCGAACAGACTTGGCTGTGTTTCAGTAAAACTTTATTTACAGAAAAAGGCATAGGCGCTGTGGGCATAGGTGATAGATCTCTGGATTAGACAACCCTTGAAGTGTCCCTTTAGAGTAGACCTGTGTTAATTAGCATTTGCTCTTAGTTAAACTTGGTCAGATGAATCCTTTGAACACTCATAGAGCTCTGTATATGTGTATATGAATGTGTGTGTGTGTGTGTGTGTGTTTTAACCACTGTTAATGGTTTCACTTCTTTACACTGAAATCTTGCTATTAGGGAATCTGTGGGACCCAGACAGGTGGGAGATCTAGGACCTCCTCAGGACATCATTGCATGAAGCCTTCCCTCACTGTGCTCTGCATTTTTATCTGGTTAGAAAACGGAATATTGGAAAATTATGCCACTTTACTGCAGAATGCAGGCTTCTGGATTATTCTTTACATATGGAGAAGGGCTTAAACCAAGGATTTGGTAATCAAAGTTTTATGTTTCAGTTAAATAATTTCTTCTCCCCTGCTGCTCTACTAGCCTGGAACACTGATTAGTTATAGTAAATTTCTCTGTATCTTTGTTTCGATAATATGTAGGAAAATAACTGCCCAGGTAAAAGGTTTGTCTCATTCAACCTTTATTTAAAATTTGATCTTAAAACTAGAAGTTTTCAGAATTTCCTGTACACTATAATTGAAACATAAGCTCTAGGGCACTTTATTTATTTATTTATTTATTTTTTAAGATTTATTTATTTACTTTATCCATTTTAAAACCTCCCCTTCCCCATTTGCTGTTTTGTGTCCATTCGCTGGGCAATTTTCTGTATCTGTTTCCTGCCATCTTTTATCCTCCTTCTCCCATCTTCACTAGGATTCGATCCTGGGGACCTCCGATGTAGGAGAGAGGTGTCCTGCCACCTGCGCCACCTCGGTTCCTGGCTCTCGGAGCATCTCGTCTTGTCTTTCCCCTGCGTCTCCCTCCTGTTATGTCATCATCTTGCTGCATGGCTCCCGGGGCCTGACGGCTCACCGGCACACAGAGCCTGGCAGCCCATGCGCCTTCTATATATATATATATATTTTTTATTTTACCGGGAGGTCCCGGGGATCGAACCCAGGTCCCTCCATATGGCAGACGGACGCCCAACCATTTGATATAGAATATATATAGAAGGCGCATGGGCTGCCAGGCTGTGTGTGCCGGTGAGCCGCCAGGCCCCGGGAGCCATGCAGCAAGATGATGACGTAACCGGAGAGAGACGCAGGGGAGATACAAGAAGAGATGCTCCGAAAGCTTTGAAAACCAGGAACCGAGGTGGAGCAGGTGGCAGAACACCTCTCTCCTACATCGAAGGTCTCCAGGATCGAGTCCTGGTGAAGACTGGAGGAGGAGGATGAGAAGAGATGGCAGGAAACAGACACAGAGAATTGTGCAGCAAATGGACACAAAAAACAGCAAATGGGGAAGGGGGTGTTTAAAATGGATAAAGTAAATAAATAAATCTTTAAAGGAAAAAAAAAAATCATTCTCCAGTAGGAAACTTGAAGCTTTTTTCATTCAGTAGATTTGAGATGTACTTACTGTTTGTCCAACAGTTCTTTCTTTTCTTGTTTATGGCAGGACGCAGGACTTGTTTTTCTCCAATGCTTATTATATTTTTTCTGCAGGTTAAACCACAATGATTGGATTAAGCAGTATGAAACACTAGCTGAAATGGTAGTTCCAAGGTCTAGCAAGTAAGTATGTAAAACTATTTTATTTGTAAAACCATTTGTTTCCCAGAAAATTTTTTATATAATTTGGATATTGGACTAGGAAATACCTTTGCTATCTTCCCTTTGTGTAAATTTTTAGTTTCAGCCCCCACATCACTTTGATCTTATAAATAAGGGTGTTACATTATATTTATTTATCATAATTTTAGACTTAGAAGGAGTGTTGCAGTCTGTTTGGCTCACTCATGTTTATAGATGTAGAAGTTTGAAGCCGTAGAGGTGAAGTGGTTTGCCCAGAGTCACACATCTCATTAGTGGCAAGGCTAGAACTGGAACCCAGATGTCGGGTGTGGTACTTTGCTGCTGCACTGTACTGCCTTGTGAAAATTCTTCATTCAGTATTTATTACATTCTTACATGTATATGATTCCTCATTTTACCTTGTAGAGGAACTATGCCCAAATGGCTCCTAGAATGCCATACCCTAATTCCAAATATTCACCATCACTTTCCAGTGGGCATAGATTTTACCTAATCTATGCTTTCCTTAAAAGAAAATAAAACTTATGAAGTACTTTTTTATTTATGTATTTAACATACATTGTCAAAATTGATATTTCCAACAATTCTGTGAAAAGGTTGGGCAGTTATCAGTCTTATTCTCCGAGATGAGGAAGTCAGAATGCAGAAAGGTTAAGTATACAGTTGTGTGTGTGTTCAGTGGCAAAGTTAGGACTAGAACCCAAGCCTTTTAACTATGGGACTTGAGCACTCTTTTGACTATATGTCGTGTCATTTTTCTTGTGTGTTGCCATTGCCACGAGACCTGGTCTCTGGGAAAATATTAAATACAGGGTAGGATTCTTTTTTTTTTTTAAAGATTTTATTTATTTATTCATTTATCACCCCCTTGCTGCTTGTGCTCGCTGGGTCAGCTAACCACGCCGTGCGGGCGGGCCTGCCTTCACCAGGAAGCCCCGGGAACTGAACCCGGGGCCTCCCATATGGTAAACGGGATCCCCACTGATTGAGCCACAGCCGCTTCCCAAGGGTAGGATTCTTTTGTATGTACATTTCTCAAGAGGAGGCAGCTTAGTGAATGGAAGTATAAGGAGATGGTAAAGAAGTGGTATTAGTAAGGTCAGGCCTATGAAGTATTTTCTTTTCGAGTTTCATTGTGTCCTGTGCGAGATAGCTAATTGTAAAGGCCAGAGTCCTGGACCTGAGGATCTGAGTTCTAGTGCTCATTCTGCTGCTAACAACTTGCTGTGTGGCCTGGGGCAAGTCTTTTAACTGCTCTGGGCCTCATTTTCTTGGTCTGTGAGCATAGCACCTTCCCTTTATGTCTCTTGAGGTCATTTTAAAGTTGGATAGAGTATGCAAAATTTAAGATAATACAGTTTTATTGTAGTTTCACAAATGTTGATCTTTTGAGAATTAAGCCACAGCGCTGTGCTTGTCATGAAATTTTTTTCCCACTTGGGGGAATACCTTCCATTCACACCAGCCCTTCACATGGTAAACTGAAGATTAAGATTGTGTCATGATACTAGTTTTTCACCTGAACTGTTTATCCTGACGTGTCACCTTCTCATCCCTTTGTGCTCTATGGGGCACTAAAGCCATAGAGGTTGACTTGATGTCTAGGAGACAAGTTAGAGAATGAGAGTATTCATGACACACAGACTGTCCTCTCTAGTTGTAATATGCCAAGCCAGAGTTCAGGTAAGTGGTATGTAGGCTAGATAAGTAGGCCTCAGTCTGTTCTGAAAGCAGTAAAAATACTACTTCAGAGATTGAGATCTTTTGAAAGTCACTTTAACACTTTAAAGGAAAAATGGTCAGGCAGTACCTTTTAATGCAGGCAGTACTTGTGTGGTGAATGTTCAGTAAACACACCAAGCTTGTGAGAGTTCCCAGGTGTTACTCGCTCAGTGAAAAGATTGTTCTACCTATTTCTTAATACATTTGAAGTCTCTTACGTAAACGTGGATATATTTAAATTGAGTCATAGAGATCATAGCAGAAGTTAAACTAGAAAGTGTGTGTTAGCTCATGTGTGTAGGCAAATAGGCTTTGGTGAGTGAGTCTGGAAATTTTTTCTACTCCTTAGGAAAGATCTCTAAGATACGCTGGCTTTTTTCTTTTTCTTGTCATGATAGCTAACATTTTCAAGTAATTACTGTATGCTAGTCATTGTTCTAAGCCCTTTACACAAATTAAATCAATCATAAGTAGAAACACTTAACCCTTGTTACTTTTTGGCATGATTTTTAAGTGATTATTCTATGGAGCAGTGAAGATGAAAGTGGAATTTTGCGATAGAGGAAAAGGTTTGAAAAACCTCAAACCTGAAAGAAATAATTTCATTTAAAAATTACATAGAATCTAGTTATTTGCAAGATATTCTGCACTACCTGAGATACATACTGCCATTATCGTGTGGGTAAATGCAGTGCTGTATCGGAATACCCTGTCCTGGTTACAGCCAAAGGGTAGGTGGGGCTGCTGTTCTCCTTTTTGTTGGAAAAACTGTTCAGAACATTTTGGTTCTTTCAGAATTATTTTCCTTTTTGTCAGTCTACTTTTTGCTTGTTAAAATAGTCTAGGTCAGATCGCTGGTTAACTTTCACTTTTTTTCTGTCTTTGGAGACATCACCACAAACTCATTGGTGCCTTACAGAGGTTTTGTTCAGGGAGCTGGAATTCCAAATGAAGCTGAGGAGCCCAGCTAGGAAGGCCTAAAACAACCACTTAGCCACTGTGCAGAGAAAAGATTCCCTTGCATCTTGGAGCAGTGAAACAGGTGGATTAGGGAGCAGAGGGGATGACAGATCTAAGTTTCAGGAGAGATGTAAGAAATTGGAAGCATTACAAAGAGATCAGAAGCTCCAGAGAGCATTGCCAGTCACATGAGTCATGGAAAATGCCATAAAATATCTGAAAATGCTGACTAGCAATTGAATTTGTTTCCTTTAGGTACAGTTGCACCAGTTAGAAGATGATGTTACTACTTCTACAGCTAAATGGAGAGAGTTAGGCTTATACTCATAGAACTTTTGCAAGTTAGGTTAAACCAGCCTAACTCCCTTCCAGGCACAGCTCCTGGCCAACATCCTCTCTGAGAAGGGTTCACATCCATGCTCAATCATTAAATGTTACTTTCTCACATCCTTCCTCTCCTTGTGGATTTCATTTTGTTTCTTTACCTTGGCCTCAGAAGGTCACTTATGGTCACTGCTGGTTTTGCCTTGGTTTAAAGTTGATAACAGCATCTGGCTTCTTAGCTCCCTGATCCTGTCTCCACCTGATTTCTCCATCCTTGGCCTCATGCCTGACTTCTTGCAAGGCTTTCCTCTGGAATCTTTAATCTATAAACCAGCTCTCTGACCAGAACCTCCTTTCTTTTTTCCACTCCCACCGCACCTGCTGCTGAATCTTGTCCACATCTCCAGTCCCTGGACCCTTAGTTTACATTGACCTTGTCGATTTCCTCCCATCTTGCTTAGCTGCTCTGCTGAGCTTGGATTGTCTCGTCACCACTTCAGCCATTCTCTTGCCAGCACTGTCGGCTCTGGCTTCTGTGACCCTCTGCAAATTCCCATTCTGAATTAATTTTTAATGTAGTCTCCTGGCTTCTACACCTGAATTGCTGAGTGAGCTAGAGAGTATCTGATTGCTCTGAATATTGGTCACATCAGAGTTAGGCTAGTCCATTTCCTCAGGACACTTTTTTTCGTCAGTGCTATTTTCAACCACACCCATCGGTCTAATCGCCATCTGTGGTCTGCCTTACCCCCAAAGCTTCAGACTCACATCACCAGGATCCTCCTGGACAGCTGCATGTGGATTAGGTGTTTCCTAGGTAAACACCAGTGCCCCAGCCCTATAGCTCCAGTCCTACTCCCAGACTTTTTCTCCTTGTGGTGTACCTAGAGATACAAAACCAGAAGTCAGTCATTTTGGCCTCTTACCTCTCCCTCAGCACCCCATATAATCAGTTTTGCCATTTCCACCTTCTGTGGTATTTCATCAAACCATATGAAATTTCTTTTGTGTTGGTCAAAATGGTCAAATAACAATAATTTTATATGTTTAAACCTACTTTAAACTATCCTTACCTCCCATGCCTTTGTCCACTCATCCCCACCCCCACCCACCCCCGCCTCCGGTACTCACTGTTGCTGCTTCAGTTTATACTTAATTTGTTTCTTGTCTGGATCGTTGTAATTGCCATTAACTCGTCTCCTTATCTCTTGCATTTTCCCTTCTCAGCAGTCGTCAGTATTACTGCCATGTTCATCTTTGGGATATCCAAATCTGTTTGGTACTCCCCTGTTAAAACCCTGCCTGTTGCTTCTCACTTTTACTGCCTCTCTGTCTTGCTCACGCACATATATTCCAGCGGTACTTAATTTCTGGCAGTTCCCCAAATGCACCATGCTATCCTACACCTGCATGCATTTGCAGATGGGCCTGCTTGGAGCTTGCTTTCTTTTGCCTATCTTTCAAACTAACACTTGGCATCACCCCTTTTGTGAACCTTCTTTGAATTCCCTTTGGTAAAGTTACTCTTTCCCCTCTTTACCGTAATATGTCATACACATCTTCTGTTATAGCTTTCTCTTGTATTACCTGTTTATGTATCTGTTTTCCTTATTAGACTCATCTTCTTGATATCAGGGAACTGCATCTCACTAGTTTTATTCCTAACATCTAGCAAGAGCTTGACCCATTTCTAGAGGCCCAGTACATGTTAAATGACTGAAAATCCATTGTACCATTATATGAAGAAATACCTTTCCTAGGAACAGGAGGAAAAATGGGTGATTTTTTTTTTTTTTTTTTTAATAAGGTGGCATAGTGGCATCTAGTCATAAAATAAGATCGACTTTTTATCTTTCACCATAGGCTTTTGAGTAAGCCACACACCTCTGTGTGTGGATGGGATTTGCTATTAGCCAGGTCTCCGTGGTCGATAGGAACCCGCATAATAGATACTCTGCTTGTTGACACAGGTTCATGTCAAACATCAAATGCTTTTGAAAGGGCCTTCAAAATGGCAAAGTGCTATACACATTTAAAGGATTAGCATGATAATTCTGGAATGCTGGTTATGGATCTGAAGCCTCTCAGGTTGGATTTGGATTTGTTTTGCTCTCTTAACCAGTTTGCACATTATTGAGTCAATCCTAGCATAACAAAGACAATTAAAGATTTTTTATTGTACTCTGTCCACCTGGTAGCTGTCTTGCTTTGGGTTTTATAGGCTCTGGGAACAAGAAATAAGGGTCATGGTTTTGAGAAAGGTATAAAATAAAAAGAGATTTAGACATTGTGAATCCAGACTAATTAACTTTCTACGTCAGTAATTTCAGTGATCAGTACTCTGAGATGTGTCTGCTGCAGAACCAAGGTGGGTTCAGTTTGGAAAGCCATTCTACAATTAAGCATTGTAGTGCCTCCTGAATTTACTTGGTAATAAGGCAGTTCTTAGGCTTCTTGGAAAAACGAAACTAATTATCTTGTGTGTGTGTGTTTAATAAAGAATCTTTCAATTCTACAAATATTCCCTCAGTTTTGTAAAACTTGTCTTTTTCCTGATTGCTGAAGAAATAACTTGTAAATAAAAACTAAACATCTTTTAAAAAAAAAACCCAGAAACATGAAAAATAGAAGATCCTTCTCTCTCCAAGTAATATCTTCCTACCCTAAGAGCCTTGCTGCTGACTGCTTCGGTTTGTACCTCTACAAGCAGATCTTGCATGTGGGTTTCTGTACATAAGTAGTGATAGGGAATAGGGAATTTTTAGAAGCCAATGTATTCATACTCTACATGAACTGTACAGTTTGCCCTTTTTTTTTTTTTTTTTTTTGGAGGTGCTGGGGCTTGGGATTGAACCCGGGACCTCGTATGTGGGAAGCTGGTGCTCAACCACTGAATTATACTGGCACCCCCAGTTTGCATACGGTGGACTTTTCCCCAAGGCATTACAAGTTTCTGTAGCACTTGTGTCTAGAAAGTTCTTTCCAGTGATGTGCATTGAACTATGACTGGAAAGAAGTTCGGATCCTACTTGAATCTTCTAAAAAGTGTGTTTACTAAGAGGTTAAGCATTTTCATATATAAGTTTTGATTTAGGGCATGGTTGGGAGAAAAGGATCTGAGCTGTGAGGTACTGGCAACATAGGTGGCCTAGGCCTCAGCAGTGATGGACTGGAATGGCGAGATGAGAAAAAAAGCTGGCTGGGTGCTTTGCAAGGAAGGAGAGAGACACTGGAAACAAATCTACTTGATAGTTTTGCCTAGGCCAGCCCGGCACTGATACAGATAGAAAATCACAGTCGGAGGCTTTAATTGAGTTAGTTTAATTTTGTTAGTTAGTATGAAGTAAATGTAATATTGAGCTGTTAAGGCACCATAAGCAAAGTCTCATTGTTTTCAGTGTTTGAGGCCTTCCAGAGGGAGCACATGGAGGTGGCTTGGAGAGGGCTGTTTTACCCTGTGGTTCCTCCTCCTCCCATCTCCGAATTCTGTCCTTAATATGAAGGAGAGCAAGATATGTAAACCTTGAAATGGACCTTTTTTTTTTTTTTTAATAGTGTTCTCTCAGAGGACCAGGACAGTTACCTTTGTAATGTCACCTTGTTTAGGAAAGCAGTCGATGACTTCAGACACAAAGCCCGGGAAAACAAGTAAGATTATTAATTTTTGTTTTTGAATTTGTTTTAAAGCAGCTAGCTCTACACAGCTTGGACAGTTTTTCTCCCCCCTACCCCCCCCCAAATTTAGATTCATCGTTCGTGACTTCCAATATAATGAAGAGGAGATGAAAGCAGATAAAGAAGAAATGAACAGGCTTTCTACTGACAAGAAGAAGCAATTTGTATGTGTTTTTAATATTTATTATAGTCAGTATTAAACAGAAGAAAAACTGATATTGATTTTCTTTGATTTAAAGGAAAACAAAGCATTTCCAATTTTGCTTTGAAGATATTTGAATTTTAATTATCTTTTTCTATTGAAAAAGATAAAATGAATTTCTTCTAAGCAAGGGTAGATCTGTGAATAGTTATCTTAAAATGCATACTATAAAATTAATTACTCCTTCTAAATCCGTATTAGAAATTAATTTTAAATGCAGTGTTTTGCTTAATGCCTCTGTAGTGAGGGTGTATTGTAGTTAAATAATAAAGTTCTGTCTTTTTCAGTCCAATTTTTTATTTCCTTGAGGTAAATGTTTTAAATGCCCCAGTCTTTTATTGAAGCAATTTGTATATAAATTATTGATGAGTTAGTATGTTGTAGGTATAATGGGAAGCAGGGATGGATTTGTGAACATGAAAGATGATGTCACCTTTCTTGCCATCTTCAAGTGTAAGATTCTTGCAGAGACTAAAAACATGTATGGAAGGGGAAATGTGAGTGAAAATATGTTTCTCTTGTAATATGAGAGGAAATAAAGGCAAATTCCATTTAAAATTATTTCTAAGACCTTCATAAAGCATATCTCCCTTGAGAGAGAAGCAACCAAATAATGTCTAATATAGACAGCTTGTTGGGGAAGAGCCACAGTCCTTTTAAAGAACATATATTTTGACCAAAGACTTACTTTGTTTTATCTGTTTTGCTTAAAATTAATTGGTCGGTACATCCAAATGAGCTAATAATGTTACCCAAATAACTGTTTGCTGAGTTTAAAATATATGTCTTCTGAATATGGAGAGGAGCTATTAAGTTACTTGAAATCTCTTCCTTTAAAGAGGCTTTTATTTTTCTTCCTCTTTTCAGGAGGTACCTGGGATTGAACCTGGGTCCACGTACATGGGAAGCAGGCACTCAACCACTGAGCTACACCCACTCCAAAAGAGGCGTTTTTATTTGTACTAGAAGTCATACTAAGTATTCTAAGTTCAGAAACAACTTACATTACATTACATAATAGAATTATCAAAATTTTAGAGTATGCAAAGGTATTAGGGTAGATCTGCCCCGTTATTTTACAGATGATAAAACTGAGACCTAGGGATATTAAATGATTTGCCTACATTACTGTTTATCTTTGTTCCTGAGAAGTTGTTTGTAAGTTGAATTTTATTTTAAATGTATTAAATGTTTTACAGTATTGCCAAGTAAATTTAAATTTTCATATTTTGGTTTTCAAACCTCGGACAGCCCTATATTTTGTACAAGTTTAAACTACTTATATTAAAATATATGACTTTTCCTATGCAGTGGATTGGTTCTATGCATTTTAGTATCTATTGAGGTTATGGAATAGTGCCTAACCTTTTCATTTAATTTAAGGTAACGTATCCGAGACAATGAGAATAATATTTGAAGCATTTTTGAAGTAAATTGTAATGTGACTTAAGACTTATCCTCCAGATTCCTAGTGGATAGTTACTCTTCTGAAAATCTTTGGTCTATCTTGATTGCCTTTTTCAGGAACAAATTTGTGGTTATTTTTCTTTTTTTCTTTTTACAGGGACCACTTGTACGGTGGCTGAAAGTGAATTTCAGTGAGGCGTTTATTGCCTGGATTCATGTGAAAGCATTAAGGGTTTTTGTTGAGTCTGTTTTAAGGTAAAGGAAGTTAATTGAGAAACTTGAACTGAAGAATTCATAGATCCCTTTACATCGGACCACCATTCTAACATAGTCCACTAATAGGAAATTGATTGGAGAAACCAAAGGGCCAGTCGTGAGGGAGAGATTATCAATATACAGTTTATAAAGTGCATATTGATCTTGTCCCTTAACACAAGGTTCAGAAAGAGAGCTCCATGCTTCTATACTCTCTGGTTCTGTTCTTATGAAGTATTTAAGTTAAAAGTAGATCATAAAATATTTTTTTCTTTTTTTTTTTTTTTCTTTTTAATCGGGAGGTCTTGGGGATCAAACTGGGTCCCTCCATATGGGAGACAGACGCCCAACCATTTGAGCCACATCCGTCCCCTAGATCATAAAATATTAACCAATGTTTGTTTAAAAGGAAGCTCTTTCAAATATTTTACATGTAGTTTTGATACCCAAAATACTAAAAACTTATTGAAGTCATTTTTTTCATGTTAGTCTAAAATATTTTAGTATTTTGAGATACTTAAAATCTCAATCATCTTATGATCCTCTGTACATGTTGCTTATATCAAATAGTTTTTTTTAAAAAAACAAATCTTATCAATATCCATACCCAATATTTTAAAATTTCCTCTAGTTAATAAAGTAGATGTGCATAATCTCATGTTCTTTGTCATAAAAGTATTTGCTAGGAAGCGGCTGTGGCTCAATCAGTGGGGCTCCCGTTTGCCATATGGGAGGCCCCGGGTTCGGTTCCCGGGGCCTCCTGGTGAAGGCAGGCCCGCCTGCACGGCGTGGTTGGCTGACCCGGCGAGCACGAGCAGCAAGGGGGGATAAATGAATAAATAAATAAAATCTTTAAAAAAAAAGTATTTGCTAAGCTTACATGCTATCACTAATTTCTGATGATATTCTTAGATTTCCTTAAGAATAATAAAGTAATTCCTAGTAGACAATCGGATGTCATTTTAAAGAGAGCTTTCTAGGGTATGGTGAGGACCAGAGAAGGTTTGTGTCTCTGTCTATTAATTGCACTTGTAAAATGTGGTCATTAAAATGAGAAGCCCTCTCTCCTTTGACCATGATTAAATAACAGTATGATAATATTTGCTTCAAAAAGAAAATCTCTTCATGTGTTTACTTACATTGCATGGTCTATTTCCTCTCCTATAAGGTATGGCTTGCCGGTGAACTTCCAAGCAATGCTTCTTCAACCCAATAAGAAAACAATGAAGAAACTGAGAGAAGTATTATATGAATTATACAAACATCTAGACAGCAGTGCAGCAGCTATTATTGATGTAAGTACCCATTAGATAGCCTAATAGAGTAGGAACTGGAATGAACTTCAGAAAAAATTAATGGGAAAAGATAGAAAAGGGATAGAAATTTTGTGATACTTAATATATTACTTTGAGGTTCTCAGTTAACTCTGATTATGTTAAATAAGCTTAGCAAGTGATTAACATGTTATCACATGACTAATGTAAGGAACTTAAGTTTCTCTAATTGATGTAGCACTATTGCCTGAGCTGGCATTTTATAAGACATATTATTTCTCCAAACCTTTTTATCTTCTTTTTTTTTTTTTTTCTTTCAATAGAACATGTCCTTCTACAGTCTTTTACTAGTGTTTATAATTGCTTCAATGAATTTATATTGTCATTTAAAAAATTCTGCCGGAGGTCTCATTCACCTAACATATAAGCACTAGGTTGGCAGTTTGCTAGAGACTTTCACATGCATTTTTCCCTTACTTTAACCCAGAAAGAGATCTGGGAATTGTAGCTGTTATTATCCCACTTTTGCATGTGCAGAAATTGCAGTCCCAGGACATTTTAAGGCATTTGCCCAGGACCACTGGACTAATAAGTGGAGGATCTAGAATTGAAATCCAATACTTGAGACTTTCTTAAATCTTGCGGGGGCGGGGTAGGGGGGTGGTTACTTCTGGAAAATTTTTAATTTTTACTTTATTAAAACTCTTATCTATTTTGCATTACTTTCTACCTTTTACTCAAAATACTGTGTTTTGAAATCCCGAGGTTGATAAACCATTAATTGTAAATCTGACAACTCTGAGTTCTTAAGCTAGAAACCTGATAGTTTTTTTTAGGTAAGAAAAGAGAAGTAGCAGAATGTGATGGTTAAATGTATGACATGTGGGCAAGATTTCCTGAGTTAACATCCTGGCTTTAATACTTAGTGCCTATAACCTTAGAAAGCAAGTTAGAAGTAACATTGAAATAGTGGGTAGAAAGCTGTAGTATGGGAGCATTTTTTTCCCATAAATAGTTGCAAGTATATAAAATGAAAATATGCATGTATTTTGGCTATTTATGTATATAAATAGTTTCCAAAGTAAACAGAACTCTATATACTCTAGTAAGCCTCTGATTTCTCTCAAAGATCTAAACTTCCCAAAGAGTACTCTAGGCATAACAGCCATGAACAATATATTACAAACCTTAGGAGCCCCCAGGGTTTTCTGTTGGATAGAATCCCTTAGAGGATATTCTGTTTTCTATCCCCTCTGGCTTCCAGAGGCCCACGTAACTCTTGTAACACCACACAGTTCAACACTGCCCATATTTTTAAAATAATAGTATAATAACTTAAGACAAGCCAGTATCTGTTAGTAGTCTTTATCTGCTAGCCGCTGTGTAAGTGCTTCACATGCATTCTGCCATAAAGTCTTCGCTTCAGCCTTGTGAGGTGTGTGTTCTTATGCCTGGTCCAGATAAGGGAAACTGAGGTCTCATCTGAGACGGTCCAGGTCGTATCGCTGGTAAGCAGCAACACCAGGATTTATTTAAGTGACATTTTTTTATTCTGAGCTACAGTACTTAACCCTGTTATACTACCCTCTTGCTCATATCTTCCAGTGACGTTTCATCCACTGCCCTTCCAGGTACTTTGGGAGACTACTGGGTGGAGGAATGCTGTTATTTTTAGTAGATAAAATATCGCCAAAGCTAACTTACAGAAAAGAAGTTGAGCTGCTTTTCATTGTTTGTTAAAATATCAGAGCATATTGTTGTTGCCTGAAAATGCTATCTTGAACAGCATATGCTTGCCAAAAGCACCTTTTGTGAGAAGGATGCCTTCTTGCTCTGAGAAGAAAAATTTGTACGCATTTATCTCAGATGGATAATTATGGAAGGAAATGCTTTTTCACCTCTGTTTTAGTTTCCTAGGCTGATTAAAGCACATACCATGAAATGGGTTGGCTTAAACAGTGGGAATTGATTGGCTTACACTTTGAAGCCGAGAGGATGTCCGAATCAAGGCATCATCAAGGTGATGCTTTTTTTTTTTTTTTTTTTAGGGTTTTCCCTAATTCTTTTACAAATCCAGAACTGCAACAAAGACAACAACAAAAATCAGATACAAATATAGCAGAGAGCACACTGATAGGAGAATCGTGAGCCTTGCTTCTACTGCTTTGACAAAACCTTGCTACAGCCTATCATTTAGCCTGGCTTTTGACTCAGTTTCATAGGCAAAGGGAATTATAATGTCTCTACTTTACAGGGCGCACTTGGGGCTGTGCTCACAAGCTCCCTAAAGTGAAAAGCCACAGCCCAGGCTAGCATTCTATTATCCGGACCACAGAACAACATGAAGCACAGCAATCCTCCCTACCTGTTACTAGGATGAGAGCTGGTTGAATGATGTCAGTCGTTTCAGAACAGAACTTCTCTAAGTCTATCGCTCTGCCTCGATTCTGATACCTGCTCAGGTGAATGTTGGATATCTGCTGAAAGCAGGTATTAAAACAGATATCGGAGTCAGGAAGTGGCAGCGTGGACATGGCGGCCAAGCGGCTCTCCTGGGTGGAAAGAAATGGCAAGGATGCCACCCCCCGACTCTCATCCCCACCCCCCCCAGCCCAGGGAAAGGATGAGTCTGGGCAGGGCCAGGACTAAACACTCTCGAACTACAACCTGACTGAGACCAGGCCCAGTAAACAAAAGCTGAAACTACACTCTTAGAGCCATATAAAAATAGAATTGGCAGTATTTATTTTCTTAAATTTTCCACTCTTACAATGTTACCAACCTTTTCTGTGTTTGATTACCATTCCATTCTCTTTATCTCAGTGTATCTCAGACTTCCTGGGATGAAACCTTTACAGCCTAGAAGAGTGACTACATAGTCCCTTAAGTGGTTGGAAAGCATACTAGAGGAGTCTGCTGTTAGCCTGAAATATTAGGAATTTAATTTCCCCTCCAAAAGTATGGGGAATGAGCATTTATTCCATACTAAGTCTGTATGTATGGCCTTTTAAAAAATACTAAAACAAAAACATATCTGATTAAATCAGATTATTCACCATTGCCAAAAGTTGGAAACAACCCAGGTGTCCATCAACAGATGAATGGATAAACAAACTGTGGTCTATTCACATAATGGAATATTATGCAGTTGTAAGAAGTAATGAAGTCATAAAGCATATGGCAACATGGATGAAGCTGGAGGACATTATGTTGAGTGAAGCAAGCCAGACACAAAAGGACAAATGCTGTATGAATGCGTTACTATGAACCAAATATATTGTGTAATATATTGTTTGATTAAAAAAAAAAAAAAATTTATATGTATCCATTACATTAAAAAAAAAAATTAAAACAAAAACATATCTGATTAAATCAGTAGTTCCAAAGGGTATTGTGTAGCTTTGCAGATCTCTTGGCACCTGTGCCCTAAGGGGAGAATCATGCCTTGGCCCCATGTTTAGGTTGTCAAGGCAGAGCTGTGTCTTCGTACCAAGGGCTCTCAACATTGGATCTGTGTGTGGTTGGTCCTGAGGATCCAGAGCAGCACTGTCCAGTAGAAAGCCACATATGTAATAAAAAATATTCTTGTAGCCATCTTTAAAAAAGGTGAGATTAATTTTAATAACATATTTTATTTAACCCAGTATATCAGAATATTTTCATTTGTGGCTAGTGGCAACCATATGGGACAACACAGTTCTAGAGGCTTTGTGTGTATCTATTATAGACACACTTGTGGAGTAAGCAGTGAGAGATGTAGCCAGGGTGGTGTCAGAAAGGTCAATACTATTTTTCTTTATTGTTGTCTGAAGAATAATTTGCAAAAAAATTTAACTGTCCTTTATGCATAATTTCTCAAAATTACAAAAAAGTGGTTTAACAGGAACCCAATAAAAAAGATAATGTCTTGGCAAAGACCAACATACGATATCAATATTAGCTATGTATTTTGAGAAAAAGTAAATTTTGATTTTCAACTCCCACCAAACACCAAAACAACATTCTTGGTAATCTAAAGCAGTGCTTTGCAAGCTATCTGAGGTGAAAGACTAGGTTTGTTTTTGTATTTTTAACTTCTAATTCTGTTGCAGGCTTATACTTTTGTAAAGTACAATGAAAATGAAATACTAGAAGATTGAAATGGAGGACAAAGCATTTAAAATACAAGCCCAAATTTATCTTTTAAATTAAATAGAAAATTATTCTGTCACAGTGCTATAAAAACTTTCTAACTTTCCATTTCTGTACTTATCTCATTGTGGCCTGGTAATAGATGGTTCACAAACTAGTATCTGTTCATGGACTATAGTTGGAACACAGTTTAAAGAATTAAATGACATGAAGCAAAACTGAAAAAGCCAAAGTCATTTTTTTAAAAAATTGTTCTCTCAATAGAAAGACGTAACTAAGTGTAAAGTGATGGGATGGGGAAAATAAATCACAGAAGAAAACATAAATAGATTTGGTTTCATAAAATAATTTTAAAACCATATTTGTAGGAAAATGTTTGCAATAAATACAGTAGACATGAATGGACAATTCACAAAAGAGAAACTACAAATTGCCAGTGAACTTATAATGATAATGAATAGCTTCATGCATACGTATTTTCATGTTGTTGGAGGTGTATATTCAGGGTGAAATCCAGGAAGTGGGATTTGCAAAGTCGAAAGGTAAATGCCTATGTAGTTTTGATAGATATTGCCAAATTCGCTTTCATAGGGATTGTATCATTTTGTAGTCCCACCAGCAGTGTATGAGAGTGCCTGTTTTCCCACAGCCTCACCAGTAGATTTTGCTAGTCGGATGGGTGAGGAGTGGTATCCTGGTGGTTTTAATTTGCATTTCTTTTTTATTTATGATATATCATTGATTCTCTCTAGTTTTCCAGGTTCACAACCAGTGTCTTCTAAAAGTAGATAGTTTGTTTTTTTCCTTTCCTATTCTTTTGTTTCTAATTGTTTTCTCTAGTCTAATTGCATTGCCTCCTACCTCCAGAACAATGTTCAGTAATAGTGAGTTAGTGACATCTCACCTTATTTTTGACTTTAGTGGGAATGACTCTAGGGTTTTCCCATTAAGTAAGATGCTGGCTTTAGGATTGAGGTATGTATATTTTAGAACATTTATCAGTTTTATAATTAAAAAATTTAATAAAAAGGCATTAGCACTTTGGATATTTTTGTAAAGTACAATGGCTCTAATAGTATTTTTCTATTATGGCTCTAATAGTATTTTTCAGTCAATAATGTGTTGAATACTGTCCCCATTTGTCCACTGCAGGGAACACAGGAAGTCCAGGACCTGGGCTTTGCTTTCCTCTCTTACCTCATGCTCCTGCTGGCACTGTCACGCTCCTGTTCTCCCTTTGTTACTCTTCCCAGCTTCTTCCTCCTGCCAGACTACTTGTTCTCCAAAGTCAAACTCAGATATTACCACCTGGCTCCCTCAGGCACAGGTTCACAGCATGGCTGCTTGGCACTTACCCTCGACTCTGAATATAGAGTCCTTGGGGATTGGGACTAGTGATCTGGATGCTTAAGATGTCCTCAGGGGCTTCTGAGTGTGGGGAACCCCTGATCTACACAGTCTTTGAAGGAGCTTTCTGTGCACTGGCAGTCACAAGGCAGCTACTCCCCCCTTCCCCTCGCCCTGCTCCCACCACACCCCCACCTTTACTGTTCCTCAGTATCTCAAACTGCTCAGGAAATGCTTGAGTAAAGGAATGGTGGGACTCGTGTGTAGTAAGTAAGGTGTGTGAGGGAGAAAAGAGAGAAGACTGGTTTCTAAATCTGTGCTTATTGATACATAATAGATGGCCTTCCTGTTAATTATATGGTAGCACTAGTAAATGCATGTTTGCTTGCTTGTGTACAGTAAACTACTTTCCAACAGGGTTTTCTGTGATGCTTTTTCAGTTCCACTAGAAATGAGAACAAACGGTTTAGGAAAAAGTATAATGGTGGTAAATTACTAGAGTGTCATTAGGTGTTGCTGAAATCCACTTGAACAACAACATTCTATAATCCAAGATTTCTCTCACTCTGCTCCCCAAAGTTATGTTTTCTTGGTTTTGATACCTCACAGTAAGAGGAAAACAGACCAGAAAGAGTAGTGTCAAGTATTTTGCATGTTAAATGGTTTACCATGTTTACACTGTTCTATTCTCGTTAGAGTAGTGTTTTGCTTCTTAGTGTTTCTCACAGCCAGCAATTACTTGCTACTGACATTTATAACTGCAGAAATAACAAGCAACCAGTTATACTAGTTGTCTGCAAGTATTCCAAGTTGCAGAGAATAAGTAATTGTTTTTATTTTATTTACTAGAAGTATTGGAGTCAATAGGTGAATATTTTAAAAGGAAGTCTCGTTTTTCTAAAATTGTATGCTTTCAAACAAAATATATAAACTATTTTTCTTTTTGTTTTGCTATTTAAAATTGTAGTGGGATTTTATATTTTTTATTTCAAATATCTTGCTGATTTCTTTACTCTTTAGTTTAGTATGGTTGTATCTGACATGTGCATTAGTTAGAAAAATCAGTTTTTCTTACTATATGGAAGAACGTGCCAGCAATACATTTCTAATTTTCATAGAATTGTAGATATCTATGAAACCTATTTGTTACATAATTTCCTACCAGTAAATTCTTATAACATGCGTATGTAATAAGTGATATTTTAAAACTACACTTGGTTTATTTTTCTCCATTTTGTAAGTGTTTTATCCCATAAACTTAGTACTCCACACCTGAGATTTAAAAAGCAGTCTCTCACAGTATTCACGAGAAAGAGTAGTAGAGTCATGGCCAAACACATCCAGACTTTGAAGTCAGAGAGCACTTGAATCTGGCTGTACTAGTTAGTGTGTTTCCTAGGGCAGGTCAACCTTTCTGAGACTTCGTCTCCTCATTTGCAAAATGGAGAGAATTCCTAGCTCAGATTAAAGTAGCACAAGTGCATAAATTTAGTCCAGAGTAGGTGATCGCTAAGAAGGTAAATGGTAATACTTTTCTTCTTCCTTTTGAGTTCTTTAGGTACATATTTGAATAATTGTCTGATTTTTCTGTAGGCTCCTATGGATATTCCAGGCTTAAACCTGAGTCAACAAGAATACTACCCCTACGTGTACTACAAGATTGATTGCAACTTTCTGGACTTCAAGTAAAAGTGGGCTCCTCAGACAATCCTGCCCTTGTGTTTGGTGAATGCAAACAGAAATAGGTTGCCGTATGATAGTACTTTTAACCCTCTAATATCCTTTGCTCGCTACTTACCCGTTTTCCTAGGTGAATTCTCCTGTAGTGATCCATTTTTGAACATTTTATTTTTGAAAAAAAATGTATGTGTTGTTTCTTTTTATTGATCAGGTCTGTAAATGTGTACTAAAAAAAAAAAAATCAGAGTTTATTTATAAACAAAAGAGTTTATTTAAAGTGAGGATCTTTTCTCATCAATATTGTGGTATACATTAATTCCATTTGTTACTGTTGTGTACAAAGGCCTTGTTTACAAGGGGAGTGGTGTAAACATTTATACCATTTTGTTCACTGTATTTAGTAGACAATTGTTTAATAGTTATTGAATCGTGATATAAAGAAATGTGACAATATTCAGTTATATGCTTTCTGAATGTTTCAAAATACAATCTGTGAGCACTGTCAACACCCACAGGAAAGAATAAAATTACCTGTGCAAAGGTGTATTGTGGTGTGTGTAACTTCAGAAGATTACAATTCAGTTGGAGAGTTTAATAAATGATGTCATAGCTAACTTGCTATGCTACTTTCAGGAATTTGTTATATGCTGAGATATGACAGTTTGTGTCTGACTTGGGTGTGACTTAATTATACCAAATTTGGGTCAGAGCACATATTTGGAGATTATTTTTCAGGGTATTTACAGGTAGACACTTAGACTTTTAGTTTCTCAATTAGGAAGTAGGGCCAATTTTTAATAAAATAGGGGAAACTATGTAGCTTTTTTCCTAAGTCTTTATTTTGTCTGTTTTCTTTTTAAAACTTATAATTATAAAAGCTTTCATTTATGACAAAGTCTGAAAATAAAGACATTGCTAGCCTTTAAAATCTCTTGAGATGAATGACTTAGTTTAGCATCCTGAAAGAGTTTTTTAAAAAGGGTTTTGTTGTTGTGCATCTTTGCTGTATATTCACAGACTTGTAATTAGGAGAAAGAAGATTACATTTTACTTAAGCACGTCTAAACTGTTTTGTTCCCTCTATGTAGAACATTGCATAGCCTCTAAAATCCTTTTTATTATTTCACAATTGAAAAATTATTTCCAAAGTAGTTACTAACTTCAAACAAATACAGACTTATGTAAAGTAAAGCATGAAAGAGAGACACAACCCCCCCACCCTCCCACCCCCCGGCATTTCTACTCTCGAGGGATTTTTATGTACTCTTTTTTTTTTTCTCTCTTTAGAGGTACCAGGGCTGGGGATTGAACCCAGGACCTTGTATGTGGGAAGCCAGTGCTCAACCACCGAGTCACAACAGCTCCCCTGAGTTGGTTTTTTTCATTTGTTTGCTTTTTTGTTGTTGGCACCAGGAACCAAACCTGGGACCTCGCATGTGGGAAGCAGGCGCTCAACCGCTATCTCATGGCTTTAGGTACATGGTATTTCATCATGTGTTTATACCATAATATATTTAGCCAGTCACCTATTGATGGATATTCAGGTTGTTTTTAGTTTTTGCTACTATAAACACTGCCACCAGATATGTTCTTGCACGGATATATTTGCACACTTGCATTGCGTTTCTGTAGGAGAGATCTGAGAATTGGGCTTTTTGTAGGGCCATAGGATATGTATATTTAAAATTTTGACACACTACCAAGTTTTTGGTCAGAATTCTAAATTTGACATGTTGGGAATGCAGATTTTATTTTTAATTTTCCTTTGGACAAGAGGAGGCTGAAATTTTTTGTTGTCAGAAAATCATGGTTCTCTGTCTTCTTCTGCAAGAGCTCTTTGAGTCTTTGGGGCCATAAAATGGGGATAATAGCTCTATCATAGGGTTTGAGGATTTGAGTAAAAGATTGGTAGACTCATACAATGACTTTTTTTTTTTTTTTAAAGATTAATTTATTTATTCCCGCCCCCTGTTGTTTTGTGCTCACTGTCTGCTCTCTGTGTGTCCTTCTGTGTCTGCTTGTATTCTCTTTAGGCGGCACTGGGAACTGATCCTGGGGTCTTCTGGAGTGGGAGACAGGCACTCAATCTCTTGCACCACCTCAGCTCCCTAGTCTGATGCGTCTCTTATTGTGTCTCCTCTGTTTCTCTCTTCGTTGCGTTATCTCGCTGTGCCAGCTTCTCTGTGCGGGCCAGCACTCTTGCGCAGGCCAGCACTCCATGTGGGCCCGCACTCCACGTGGGCCAGCTTGCCTTTACCAGGAGGCCCCGGCAATCGGACCCTGGGCTTCCTATATGGTAGATGGGAGCTCAGTCGTTTGAGCCACATCCATTTCCCCATACAGTGACTTTTAAAGATTTATTTAGACTTTCATTTCTTTTCATATGAATAGGTAAGGACTGTTTCAGGTTTAAAATCCCAGTGTATGTTTGGAGCTTATGGGACTTTCACTATAATTTTTATCAGGGATGCAGTACTGCAGAATGGTTGAGCGAGTGGCTCTGGAGCCAGACTTTTTAAGCACCAGCTCTGTACTGATTAGCCATGTGAGCCTGGGCACAAAGTGATCTCCATGCCACAGAGGGGATAATGATAGTGCCCACCTCAGAGGGCTTTTGTGGTGAAGAAATAAAATCCCATGTGTCTAAAAAAAGCTTAGCATGGTGCTGATGAGCGCTATGTGTACTCAATACCGTCCTAGACGAGCACTGCAGCTCCTTTCCCACTTGTGTTTAATTTGGGAATTTCAAGGTGCATATCATTCTGAGTTTGAAGGTTAGAAAGAACTAATTGTGTGTGTGGGGGGGGGTTGGGTAGGTAATAAAGTTTGTGTGTGTAACCTGACAGTAAAGCAGTTTAAGTGTCACTAAGCTTTAGAGGTTGGATTTTTGTATTGGACGTTGTGCCATTGTTCTTGGGAAGGGACTGTTCCCCTTCACCTGCCTTGCTTCCTTTGCTGAGACAGGGTCTCCTCTAGGATAGAGCTCAGATAATTCTATTCATTAAACGTTTATTGAGTGTCTGTTAGAAAGTGGTTGGCTGATGCTTTCACGGACGTTACCTCATCCTTCCCCATGTTGTTAAGGATGGGAGGACCGGTGGATCCCCATATTACATACGTGGAGACTTAGGTTCAAACAGGAGCTAAGTGATTTCTTTGTAGATTCAGAATAAGAATTTAAACCTAGGGTTTCTGACTGCTGGATCCTTTCCTTCGTATCACAATTCCCACCCTCCACCAGGGACTATACGAGTGAGCGAAACACATTTCCTGAACCTCAGCTCAGGATAGGTAGATAGTGATATAGATTAGGTGTGGATAATCGGTGGTTAAATTGTGTCGATATTTGGCAGGGACCAGGACCCCAGAACATTTCATCAGTTATGGGTGCTGATGTATCTAGTTGTTGCATGCGAATTTCAGTAGCCTGAATTAGTCCACCTAGAAGATTTTTCTAGCTCTGAAATTACCCTGATGAAGCAGAAACTCTGTGGTCTGGGTAAAATATATCCCACATGACTTTTTGACTGAGCTCATGCCAAGTAGTACCTTTGGAGCAATAATACTCTGTACATAAAAAATATTTAGCAAATAAGAACTTTTCTTTACTCTCACTTCAAAATTAAACAGTCCCCAATGTTTAATAAAATATAAGAAATTGATCTAAAGAGGTTTTTCTCCATCATTTTCAGCTGCTTTTTTTTCCTTAAGAAAAACCAAAGTAAAATATGTGCAAGGTTACTGATACATGTGTAGTACAGAACAGCTTATAATGAAAACCTTGCCTGCCTTTTTATAAAAATGTGGTTGTCATTTTCTGTTAACATCAGTAAAAGATGGTTTGTCCTGGAAGGTCTTATAACAGTATTATGTTCTAGAGGAAACATTGAAAACTTTGCCAATTTAATTGAAGTTTACCCATTTCAATAATGAAAACTTAATCACAGTCTATTTTTTCTAGCATAGATAGCATTTTCTAGCATAGATTAATATGTGAATATAGTTCAGCATTTTAAAAAAAGAATTTGGCACATCAGAACCATTTTATTCACTAGTGGATTTACCCTTAGAATATTTTCAGTTCTGAGCCCCAAGATGTGTGAAAGAAAAAGAGAACAGATTAACCACGAAGTGATTAGCAGTAAAAGAATACCTGCTGGGCTTGTTTAGCTCTAGAGAAGAAAATAACACTGAGGAGAAACAAGACATCTTCATACAAAGAAAGATCAGAGTAATCCAAGAAGAAAAAAAGCCTTAAAGCATGAGGCAGTCAGCAAAGACCAAGAGGACATCCCCTGACAGTTGCTCAATATTGAAATTAGCTAGTCTATCCAAGCAAGCCATTCTTACTTGGTGAATTTAATAAAAATGCAGATTCATTGCCAAACTCCACAGAGATGTGATTTAGTCCTGAATAGATCCCAGGAATAATATACATTTTTAACAGACGTGCAGGAGCATCTGATGCTAGTGGTCAGCTGATTATAGTCTGAAGCTGCCTTTTAAAAATTCTTTCTCTGACTCTCCAGACTGGGTGATGGACTTAAGATTTGTGAGCCTCCTGAAGTCTCATTCTATTCTCGTGTTTCACACTGGCAAGACTTAAGATCGTTAAGGATAAACAGCTTTTCCTACCCTGTTACCTGAAGAGAAGACGCATTCCATATCATTAAACAGTGGGACCGGAAAGCTTTGCCTTGGCAGAAACTGGTCAATGTAGGCATCCTTACTCTTACAAGGCCATAGAATATCAGATTGAAATCTGGGAAAACTCTAAAATGGTCAAGGCCATTTTTTTTTTTAAACCCAGAGCCCTCTTTGTGCATGATTTATCACCACTTATACAGTGCGAAAGAACAGCCCGAACGCAGACTTTCAAATAATAGGTTGTCTGAGGGAATAAAAAGGACATTACGATGAAAGTGAAAAAAGAAGTTGAATGCAGCAAAGGTTATTGTTGATGTTAGACAAAAGAAGGAATAGACTTGGATGTACACTACCTTAACTTGCAAGTTTTTTGTTTTGTTTTTAAGATGAACAAAAACTATTCAGAATGCCAACTCCAGAGCAGCTTGTGTATATTTGGCCATTTCCTACATTTCTTAGGTATGACCTCAGTGGATAGTTCTGTGACAGAAGTATTCTTTTTTATTTTTTTAAAGATTTATTTATTTATCCACCCTCTCCCCCGTGCCCCCATTGTTTTTGCGCTCCCTGTCAGCTCTCTCTGTCCATTCGCTGTGTGTTCTGTGTCTGCTTGTCGTCTTTTTAGGTGGCACCTGGAACTGATCCTGGGACCTTCTGGAGTGGAGAGAGGTGCTCAATCTCCTGTGCCACCTCAGCTCCCTGGTCCGCTGCGTCTCTCATTGTCTCTGCTCTGTGTCTCTTTTTGTTGTGTCATCTTGCTGCACCAGCTCTCCACTCGGGCCAGCACTCGTGCACAGGCCAGCTCGCCACCTGGGCCAGCTTGCCTTTACCAGGAGGCCCTGGGAATGGAACCCTGGACCTCCCATATGGTAGACGGGAGCCCAGTTGCTTGAGCCATGTCCACTTCCCAGAAGTAGTTCTTTTTTTTTCCTTTTTAAGGATTTATTTATTACTTACTTTTATCCATTTTTACTGCTCCCCCCCCCCATTTTTGCTGTTTTTGTGTCCATTTGCTGGGCCACTCTCTGTCTGTTTCCTGCCCTCTCTTCTCATCCTTCTCCTCCTGTCTTCACTGGGATTCGATCCTTGGAACCTCCAATGTGGGGGAGAGGCATCCTACTGCCTGAGCTACCTTAGTTCCTGGTTTTTCGGCGCGTCTCATCTTGGCTCTCCCTTGTGTCGCTCTCCTGTTCCGTTGTCATCTTGCTGCGTGGCTTGCAGGGCCTGACGGTGCACCCTCGCACTGAGCTTAATGGCACACCCACGCATGGGGCCTGGCGGCGCACCCGCACGGGGGCCTGAGGTGCTCACCTGCTCGCGGGGCCTGGTGACGCACCCGTGCACAGGGCCTGGGGGGCTCACCCACTCACGGGGCCTGGCGGCGCCCCCGCCCACAGGGCCTGAGGGACTCACCTGCTTGCAGGGCCTGGCGTCCCACGCGTCTTCTGTATTTTTCTTTTTTTTATTTTTACCAAGAGGTCCCGGGGATCGAACCCACATCCCTTCATATGGGAGATGGACGTCCAACCATTTGAGCCACATCTGTCTCCCTGTTATATCTCTTAAGGTTGACCAAAGATACCTAGATTTACAGTCTTTTCCCATACAAGATGGTCATATAATAAATCAGGCTTAGTTTATCACCAGCATTCTAAAAATCCAGACCTAGGGAGAAAAACTAGGTCTGGGGACACATGCATGGTTTCTAATATAGCGAATGTTTAGCCTACCCTGATTATCACAAAATCAGGACAGCAAGAATATTTGCATAGTAATTCTTAAGTATCTTTTTTTTTCACCAACACAACTTGCCAGATTTTATATTTAACTATGTAGGTTCATATTTGGACTGATTCTCACAGTAGTTACAGGTCAGTACAGGTTTTCTCTGTCAAAGCCTTATAAAGACATTTGTTTTTTTAAATAAAAATTGTGATTGCACAGGGACTGTATTTTACCACAAGAGGGCACCGTGTTGCCATTGAAAAGTAAACCAGTACCTTTCCTCCTTTCCCTTTGCCCCGCTCATGGTTGGCTATGAAACATAATGTCAGTTTAGAGAAGCCTCAATGCTCAGTAGCATTTGGATTTGTAATATTTCGTTACAAGTGTTTAGTAATGTAAAGCTTTCAGAAAATTCTAGATACCTCATACTAACTTCGTGGCTCACTTCAGCCAGTATGTGTGTCTGTAGTGTTAACCACAGTTCCCAAACATCTTTCAGCAGACTGGTGCCAGCCAGGGGCAACGTTTTAGCCATTTAAAGATGAAATGGAAGGGAAATGGATGTGGCTCAAGTGACTGGGTTCTTGTCTACCATATAGGATGTCCAGGGTTTGATTCCCAGGGCCCCTGGTGGAGGCAAGCTTGCCCACGCGGAGTGCTGGCCCACGCGGAGAGCTGGCGCAGCAGGATGATACAACAAAAAGAGACACAGAGGAAAGGCACAAGAGATCGAGCGCCTCTCCCAAACTCCGGAAGGTCCCAGGATCACTTCCCGGTGCTGCCTAAAGAGAGGACAAGCAGACAACAGAAGAACATACAGTGAACGGACACAGAGAGCAGACAGCGCAAAAACAACGGGGAGGGCGGGGGGTGGGGGTGGGGAGAAATCTTTTGGTAAAAAAAAAAAAAAAGTTGGAATGGAAAAAGAAAAAGGATATTGATGTGTGTATGCTCATGCACATAAAATCATTTATTCAGCAAATAGTTGTTGAGCAAATAATATGCACGAGGCATTGTTTTAGGCCCTGGGGATACAATGCTAAGCAATCAAAAAGGCACAGTGCCTGCTTCCACAGAGCTTACAGCCTAGTAATCTGGTGGCAATCTTACTTGACCAAATACAAACTTGGCAACTCAAACATTTTTAAAGTATTTTACTGGGATGCAGATGTGGCTCAAGCAATTGAGTTCCCGCCTACCACATGGGAGGTCTGTGATTTGGTTCCCAGTGCCTCCTAAAGAAGTGAACTGGCATGACAGACAGGTACGGCAAGCTGACGCAAGATAACGCAACAAGAGATGAGAAGAAAAACATAATGAGAGACACAACAAAGCAGGGAGCAGGGGTTCCTGGTGCCTCCTAAGGAGAACGAGCAAGTCAGCGAGCTGACACAACAAGATGCAACAAAAGACACAGGAGGAAGAACATAATGTGAGACACAAAGCAGGGAACAGAAGTGGCTTAAGCGATTAGGTGCCTCCCTCCCGCATCGGAAGTCCTGGGTTCAGTTCCTGGTGCCTTCTAAAGAAACAAAGATGAACAGACACAGCAAGAACAAACAGCGAGGGGGTGGGGAGAAATAATTTTAAAAATAATTTTTAAAAAAGTATTTTACTGATATTTGAAATCCAAAGTCTGAAAACATACTGAATTAAATGTATTTGTCCATCCTCTGTAGTATCTGTATTAGTGGGTAAAGAATTGACCCAGAATTTTTTCAAATCTGACCAGCCAGTTGGTCTGGTTTAGCACAGTTCAAAAGAATTTTCCGGGTGATGGAAATTATCTATATCTGCACTACCCAAGAATATGGTAGCCTCTAGCCACATGTGGTTGTGGAGCATTTGAAATGTGTCAAGAGTTACCGAATGTATTAGTCTGTAAAGGGGGTGCCAATGCAAAGTACCAGAAATCTTTTGGTTTTTATAAAGGGTATTTATTTGGGGGTAAAAACTTACAGTTACAAGGCCCTAAAGAGTCCAGCCTAAGGTTGCTTTCTTTTTTAAAGATTTATTTATTTACTTTATCCATTTTAGATACCCCCTTCCCCATTTGCTGTTTTGTGTCCATTCGCTGGGCAATTCTCTGTGTCTGTTTCCTGCCATCTCTTCTCATCCTTCTCCTCCAGTCTTCACCAGGATTCGATCCTGGAGACCTCCGGTGTAGGAGAGAGGTGTTCTGCTGCCTGCGCCACCTCAGTTCCTGGTTTTTGGAGCTTTCGGAGAATCTCGTCTTGACTCTCCCCTGTGTCTCCCTCCTGTTAACGTCATCATCTTGCTGCATGGCTCCCGGGGCCTGGCGGCTCACCGGCACACAGAGCCTGGCAGCCCATGTGCCCTCTCTCTCTATATATATATTTTTTTTAATTTTACCGGGAGGTCCCGGGGATCTAACCCAGGTCCCTCCATATGGCAGATGGACGCCCAACCATTTGAGCCACATCCGCCCCCCTAAGGTTGCTTTCTTACCAACCTCAGTTGCCATGTGTTGAAGCAAGATGGTTCCTGATCTCTGTTGGGTTTTCAGCCTTCCCCTCAGGGTTTCCTCTTCCTCTTGAGACCCAGCTTCTTCCTGATCTCAGCTGTAGGCTGGCATAGGGCTTGTCTCTCAGGGCTTCCTGTATCAGTCTTGGCTCTCTTCCCAAGGTCAGCTGCAAACTATCAGGCAGATGGCTCATCTCTCCCTGGGGCCCCAGGATCAAAAATAACAGCTCCCTCATGTGTCTTCTTGACTGAGTGTCCATTTATATTAGCCCACCAAGGGAGCGGGCACTCAACCTGACTTAGGCCTTACTGACATAGCCCAATCAGAAGCCCTAAATTGATTTTATCAAGTAAACAATCAGAGGTCCCTCACTGAATTTAATACAATTAAAGGGTTTCACACCCAGAGGAATAGATTAATTTATAAACATAATCTTTTTCTTTCGGGGATTCATAATCTCAAACTGCCACACTGAGGAACTGAATTTGTATTCTTGCGTAGTTTAAATTTCAGTAGCTACGTGTGACCAGGGCCTACTGTGTTGGATAGTGCAGGTCTAGTTGGTCACACTTGGGTTCTGTCCTTGAGTTTCCAGTGCGCCCCATCCTCGGGGGATTTTGTCCCTCTAACTGGAAGAGCCAGTCTAACCTCTCTTCACTCTGACAGGTTTAATTTCCCGTGCTGCCTGGGAAACGGAGAGGGAAGGATTGCCTTCTGAATTGTCCATGTGGACTCATTGCTACACAGATAGCATTTCGCAGCATTCTCTCTGCTCACAAAAGGCAACTACATAGGCTTTATGCTGCCTTTATGTGCCTGAGGGTAAACTGGGGGCAGTATTGAAAGACCAAAAGCTGCTCCTGATGGGGAATATTGAAATAGCAAACAGCGGAATTGAAAACACAGCTGTGCGGCAGTGCTCTCTCAGTGTTCATTGTGTGCAGGGCATTTGCTGTGCCAGGCCTGTGGGGAGACATCAAGGAGATGCTCAGCACATGTTCTTGAACAATGTTAGTTGTCTCTGTTTTACTCTTTCAGGAATTTAAGAGGTTCATAAATTGGTGAAGCAATTAAGGTCTCCAACAAGAAGTCTAGCAACTTACAGAAAAGAGGCAAATTGTGTTCTAGAGGGGTAGCACTGGGTGGTGGTGGGGGCACAAGATATATGGTGTGGCTCTTGCCCAGTCATACGAGACCAGTGGTGTTGCTCTGCAGGACCACTGGCCAAGAGAGGAAGGGTGCCACGCGAGACCCAGCGCCTCCCCTTCAGCCCCACGCTCCCACCTCTTCCCTTTGCTTGCTATTCCTCACCCTTTGTATCCAGACATTTCTAGCACTCTGGAGGCCCCTCCCTCCCCATCCTCTGCTCCCAGTCTGTTTTGACAGCCTTCTGCTGACTGGTCTCAGTTTCTGCTCACCTTCCTTTCACCCATGCACGGCTGCAGGAGGAATGTCAAGTCACTGTTCCCAAATCCTCAAGATCTCCTCATTTGCCCACAGAATAAAGACGCTTTGTTCAAATTGGACTGTTTCCATCTTTTTAATTTAACGTTTCTTTGTGTTTTCTAAAAGTAGGGTATTGGTTAATGCTTGTTCTTTTATTTGACCAGAGCCTCCTTGTGGAATTCAGTCTACTGATGTTTGTTAGGAATGCTCCAGTGACATTCCTAGCCCCTACGAGCTGGCAGCATGGGCCTGCTTCAGGTCTGAGCTCTGTCGAAGTGTCATCTTGGGCTGTTTTAACATCCTGTGGTCTGAACCTGGTTCTTCATCAGTAGAAGAGGGGTAATTACAGTAACACTACAGGACTATAATGAGGATTAAGCTTCATGATGGACATTTTCTAGCAAAGTCCACAATACAGGATATACTCAAAAACATCAGCTGCTATTTTTATTGTTAGTATTATCCTTTTCTATACTACTTGGTTTTTTTTTTTTTTTTTTCTTCTTCCTATATTTCATATGAAAAAAAATTAGTTCCCTTTAGTTATATCTAAACTAACTGGTTACATCTATTTAGAAAGCAAATCCCCCATTAAAAACCTTCCAGGAGCATATGACCAGCAGTTCTATTCCTAGGTATTGAGAATTGAAAACATACATCCATACAAAAACTTGTGCATAAAAATTCATAGCTTCATGAGTCACAATACACAATAGCCAAAGGTGGAAATAACCCAAATGTCCATCAACTGATGGATGAATGCATACACAAAAGGTGTTTCAAGTCCATATGATGGAATATTAGCCATAAAAAAGGAACAAAGTACTGTTACATACTACAAAATGGATGAACTTTGAAAACTTCAGAGCTAGAGGAATGAAGCCAGACATAAAACAGCACATATTGTATGATGATTATGATTCACGGCACATATTGTCTGATTCCACTTATATGAAATGTCCAGAATAGGCAAATGCATAGAAACAGTAAATTAGTGGTTTTCAGGGGCCAGGGTATGGCAGGAGAGAGGAGTGACTGCTAATGTGTGCAGGGTTTCTTGGGGTGATGAAAATGTTCTGAATAGGTAGTGGTTATGGTTCTAAAGCTTTGTGAATATACTAAAAACCACTAAATTGCACACTTGAAAAGGGTGAATTTTATGCAATCTGAGGTGTAATCTCTTTTTCTGTCAGTTTGCCTTTTTACCTTCCATGTTTTCTTTTTTCCATTCATTGTTCCAAGCAGACTTAGCTGCAGCAGTCTTCAAATCTCTCCTACATTTCCGAGACTAAGTGACAAGTCTGTTCCAGAGTAGCCCATGTCACTGGTTATCACTTCAGCAGTCACGCTTCATTCTCAGCCTTCTCTGAAGAAAAGGTGTCTGGCTGATGGTAAATGGTCCGAGACACTGCTGGTCAGATGATACCATTCTGCTGCTCAAGTATATGACAACTTGACTAGGTGAAAAAGGATCCTTAGCACAGTGGTTTGTTCTACAACCATTTCCTGGGGTCATAGAATACCAGTTCCCTGAGGGCAGAGTCCTCATTCACTCAGCAAATATTTATTAGAGCTCAATACCTGGGTGCTGGGGTGAGAGCAGGTAAATGAGAAAAAGAGCTCTGCCCTCATGGAGCTTACCTGCCAGTAGTTGGAAATAGGCAATAAATAATAAAAGCTTTTACCCTCCGAACTTACAAAGGCAATAAAACACTATGAGGTGAAAGAGAGCAACTTAGGGTGAGGAGAGCTGCTTCTGGTGGGGGTTCAGGGAGGGCCTTGCAGAGAAGGTGACAAATTTGAGATGCATCCACAAGATGCCAGCCACTTGAAGAACGAGGGGAAGAATATTCCTGGCTGAAGAAACGGCAGAGGTCCAGAGGAGGGCAGTAGCTCCAAGAATTTGAGTAAAAGGTCACCGTGGCAGGAGCTCCGCGATGGAGGGAGTGTAGAGAGCTCAGTAAGTGCAAAAGAGGTAGGGTCTCATGGAGCCCTACTGAAAAAGGGGCCCTGTTGGTAGGGTCTAATACATTTTTCAGGGAGCACTGTAACAGTGGTCTTACCTGTTTGTAACCCCAATTTCTTACATAGTGCTTGGCACATTAGTGTAGTAAGCACTTGGCTCTCTTTCTCGAATGGATGAATATTTTTTGAGTATATACAATGGCAGGGCAAGTGCTGGACTCTGCACCCAAAAGTCTTTGTACCATGTCATTCTTCAAGCGTGTTTTGCAAGCATATTTCATGCTTTCCTACAAATGTCTGTAGAGATCCAGGCAGAATTTGGTAATTTGTATGCTTTATTACTGATTGCTTTTGCAGGTCCCCTGGTTTCTCTGACATCATAATCATCACATGTTTATAAAATTAGCATTTTAAGTAGCATTTGGCACACAAATGGCTGACTCTGCAACCCCATATTAGTCACACAATAATCCTTTGATAAGAGCCAACATATGACAGTAGTTTTTTGTTATTTGTTTTGTTTTCCAGTTGCAGTCTCGTTTTCCTAATTATGTCTGTATTTCTCAGGTCCACTTTTCCAAGAAGGGAGGGTTGTCTTTTTGCTTCAAACTTATATAGCCTCTTGCTGGGAGATGAGGCTGCAATCTCCACTCATTTCACTTAATATAAGAAGTGAACTTTGTCATAGAAATTTCTGCTCCTCTAACTCCTCCTTAGCCTCTGCCTCTTAAGTTAATTTAAGGTATTTGTTGGGGTCAGCTACATTGGATGCCTAACATTCTTCTGGGGAAAATATTGCCACTTTGGAAAGACCTGAGCATTGGAATATATGAATTGATTGCTTGAAAAATGTTTGTGTTAGTTCTGGAATGGGCCTGTGTAATTAGGTACTTACGTTGAAAGGAAATGTGAAATTTTCCATAGTCACAGCTTTCCAGATTTTAATTGGCTGCTTGCCCTTGCATCAGAATTTCTTTTCCAAAAGAAATGATTTTGGCAGGCTCTTATCTTTCCAACCAGACACATATTTTCAATTCCCCATAACTAGGAAAGTTAACTCTTCAGCTATAATATAGTGCATGATGTTTTCCCTGTTTAGTCAGCCTCCTGAAACAAATTAAATTCCTCATTAAAGTTGTAAGGAAACAGTAGTATTTATTAGATTCCTCTTTTTTTTTCGTTTTGATGCTATTGTCTATTATTTATTTTTCTTGTCTTTTTTGTTTCCTAATTTTTTCTCCTGTTGTTTGCTTCTTTAAAATCTCTTTTAATATTGGGGTTCCCTTTTGACTGTTTCACATGGGTAATACTTATGTTTATTCTTACCCTTTCTTCTTCCTCACTTCACTTCAGAACCCCTCTCCCTTTCTGGAAGTTGAGGGGAGTAAGCTATAAAATAATGCAGTTAGGCAGCCCTTGCTTTCTCAGCCCTCACACTGCCCAATCCCGGGCATGAGGTTCTTTCGTTCCTTGTAATATACAGAAGTTGAACCCCGCCAAAAAGACTAAGATTGCAGTTTCCAGATCTGACGTTATGTTTACACCTCTTTTCTATTCATCCTGACTGTGTGCCCTTTTTACTTCATGGTCTTTTACTAGTCTCTGCTCAACTCTCTCCCATTCCCCACAGGAATTGTTCCAGATCTTTTCCCCTTTCTTCATGGTCTCCCACCTTCTGCCCCTTTACTCTCTGCTAAAGATCTGGCCTCCTGTTTCTCAAAGAAAACAGAAGCCATTGGTCTTTTTATTTTTTCATTTTTATCCCCCGCCCCCAACCTCCTGAGATGGCTCCCTTGACTGCTCGTCTTATTTAGGAGGCACCGAGAACAGAAACTGGGACATACCATGTGGGAGGCAAGTGCCCAACCTCTTAAGCCACTTCCGTTCCCTGCTGGTTGTGGCATCTGCGGTGTCTGCTGGTTGCAGCCTCTTTTTGTTGGCAGCGTCTGCTCATTGCGGTGTCTGCTCGTTGCGGCAGTTGCGGCGTCTGCTGGTTGTGGTGTGTCTGCTGGTGTACTTTAGGACACACTGGGAACCAAACCCAGGATCTCCCATGTGCAAGACGGGCGCCCAGTTGCTTGAGCTACAGCTGCTTCAGCCATTGGTCTTTTATCCTTGGAGCCTTCTGGGTGCTGGCTCCTTGAGATGTGCTAACCGCTGTCATTTCCCAAACTTCTCTCTGCCTCTGCCCTAATTTCTAGAAGGCTCTGTACCTTTCTGCTGTCTTACCTTCTAGGGCCCAGCCCTCAGCACACAGGCCTCGGGCACTTCATTTGCTCCTACAGTTTTCTCCTCTTTCCTGTTTGTTTTTCCCCGTTTTTATTAGTATTATATAAACACTTTGCTCCCTTGCCCCCACCCTCTCAAGCTACTCCCTATCCCTCCTCTCCTTTTCCTACCTCACTCTTTATTCTTTTTAACCTCCAAATAAGCCCTCAGCCTGCTGAAAGCTACTCTCTGCCCCATCCCCAGAAACTCTGCTTGGTGCCATCACAGCATCCTGGTGAAACAACATGGAGGACACTGCCTCCACAGCCTTTCTTCCTGAAACTCAGGTCTCCTTTCTTGCACTCTTTCTCCCTTTTTTCTGTCCAACTTCTATGCCAGTGGTTCTCAAACTTGGCAGTGCACCAGGTTGTTGACTCTGCCCCAGAGTTTCTGATTCAGGAGGTACCTGGTGGGGCCCAGGAGTTTGCATTTCTGACCCTATTCCGGGCGATGCTGATGCCACCAGTCAAGGGGCCCCTTGGAGAACCCTCACACACATCAACATTGCTGGGTTTCAGAATGTTCTCCTATTGCACGCTCTTGGTGTTATCCTGTCTGCCCCCGGATTTGAGTATCATCTCTGTGCCAATGACTGAAAACCCTGAACTCATCCCCTCTTCTTTCCAGTCTGGCAGGGACTTCGGTGTTTGTCGGGGGGGGGCCGGGGCGGGGCTTTTGGCATTTAGGATGTGACGATTCTCCGGTGAGTTGAACTGTCCTGTACCTTGAAGGATGGTTGGTCCTGGCCCGCCTCTGTAACACACCAGCCAACCATGCAGCCCCCTTCTAAATGCCCACAGAGGTGTGGCTGCTTCCGTGTAGAGAAGCACTGGATTCCCCAGCCTGTGCTTCCTGCACACACCTAGCCAGTCAAGCAGAGACCCCCCACCCTCCCAGCTCTTACTAGGTCACCTGATTCCATCACATTATTTCTAAAATCACAGTTCTGTCCCTTTCTCTACATTAGACGTAGCTCAGGTGAAAGCACAAGTTTTAAAGGCTGGCTTCTTAACAGGAATTCAAATTAAATTTCCCTTTGGCCATTCAGTAGCTGTGTGGCCTAACCTCTCAGGTTACCTAGCCTCTCTGAATCGCAGTTTCTCCCATTTGTAAAAGGAAGGTAAGACCTTCCCAGGGTTATCACAAGGATTAGAAATAAGAGACACTGAACACTTTCCCCAACACAGACTGGACACTCAGCAAGTAACAGCCCTCCCTGCGGGGCGGGTCATTTCTAAGCCCACTTTCGCTGCCTCCTGCCTGCTTCCAGTCTCTGTTCCCTACCTAGCTTGGTACCACCACAGAGACAGCCTGTGCTCTAAAATGCAGCCTTGTCAGGTCACACCTCCGCTTAAGAATCCTCATGGCTTCCCATTGCACATAAAATTAACTTAAACTCCTCAGCGTGGCCTACAAAGCTCTTTGGAACTATGACTCCAACCTAGTTTTCCAGCCTTACTCATCCTGTGCTCAACCCCTTCCCCCAACACACGCCCATGAGCATGCACTCACTGAACATTCCCCATCCGC